>CM033684.1:76301728-76734385 GCA_019514585.1 Dendrobium officinale
CAATCGAGCCGTTGATCTCAACTTAGCATGCCCGACCATGGCTGCAAGGCGATCAACGCGTGACTTCGAAGCATCCGACCGGGGCCTAGTAATATTCGCGCCGGTCTAACTCTTTGGATTTTTTTTTTTTTGTAAATTTTATTTGCAAATTTAATTTTCAGACCTGATTTTAGATTTTTCATTTTTTTATTTGAGTTCTTGTTTGTAGATACGAGAATAACTCATCACAAGTTTGACAAGAATTTAAATAAATAATTCTTCCTAATGATCAACAAAAGCGAAATATTTTAATCATTAAGAGCTTCTCCAGCCGTTCGGCAAACAGGCGAATAGAGAGGCTCAGACGTCGCAACCGAACTCCAATTTTGCTGGCATTCAGTCACTGATGAACAGTGCGACGCCAATATTGGCGTCGCAATGTTCACTTTTGTCATTTCATTCTCTCTATCGAACTCAGTCTGAGAAAGGCCCAAAAGAAACGACGATGATTTCGGGCCAAAATGGCGTTCCAATGGATATGAATCATGGCACTTTTTGATTTTACTGCATTTTGCAGTGAAAAATGAGAGTTTCAATTGGAGATGCCCTAACAGTGTAAATAAAGATGAATAAAAAGTTATTTTTTTTTAGAGAAAAGCTAATTTATATTCATTGTGGTGCTCATATCTTAAATTTAATATTTAATAGTGTAAATAATAATACCATGATAAGTTAAATTGGTGGGACAAAAAAATATGATGGGTGACATGATTTTGCTACATATATCATAGAGACCTTCTAAATTGAATTTGGATATTTATCTTGATGATGATATAAAGAGATTTGTCTCGAAGGAGAAGACTTTGGTATAATTTTATGGTGGAAGAATATATAGATGGAAGTTTCATGCTTTATTTTGGAGATATAATATTTGTTTAATGTTAAATTTGTGAAATTTTAAACTTTGTAAGGGTTTGCTATTTATGGTATGCTAATACTATTGATTTTTAAGTGAGCATATTTGCAAGCTTTTCAAAGTCAGCACTTGACATTCGGACCTCTACATTATATTGTAATCACTATTTTTCAGATATGAGAGAAAATATTGCTCGTGTTGTCTAATAGAATTAGAAGATGTTTTTTTTTTTTTTTTTTTTTTTTTTTGTCGATTCTTCTCCTCGTTCCTTTTATCTTGGGCATCTCATGCTAAGGTATACTAAACATGAAGCCTATCTCGATATCCTCATTGAACACCCAGTCCACTTTTTCTTTCTTCTTTTTCAACGGGAGCCTTCCTAAGGCCTCGATTCCTAGTGGCTATGTTGCACTCCAGGATCTATATTGGAAGAATTGTATTTGTTTTTCATGTTAATATTTAACTAGAGCTTATCAAATTCTTGTGAACAACAGAAAGGAAAGAAACATGATTGCATTTTGTCTTGAATTATAGGTAGAAAAATTATGCATGTTGTCCAAAGTCTCAAATCATATGATCCTTATCCTTCTCTGAAATATATAAAATTATATAATGAGCACATAGTCAAACAAATAACTAAAATCTTACAAATGAAGTCAATAAATGATAAAAGAAAATAATATGTTATAAATCATTTAAAATAAATAAATACATCAATATCTATATTAATTTATCCTTCTATCATCACATCTTAATCCATTACATCATCAATCAAAGTACATATCAGTTACAATACACAATATTAATATTAGTAGCAATATTAATATCATGATCAATAATATTAATGATGATAAAAGAGTATAATATGTTATAAATTATATAAAAAAATATATGCATTAATATATATACTTATTATTTGTATCAAGTTATCATTTTATCATCACATCTCAATATATTACATCATTAGTCACATTATCCATAACAATCAATAATATTAATGTTAGTAATAATATTAGTATCATGATCAATAACGTAAAATGGTGTTAATAATAATAGTGTTAGTCATAATATTAGTATAGTGTTCGTAATAATGTCGATATCAATATTCAGATATTCAATGAGTGTATCTTAAGGTTATCTTATTGATGCACTTGTGACTCTCAATTTGTCGCCTCTTATAACTCCTAATTAATGTACTCCTTATAAATCTCATTGAATCATGTGAATTAGTCGCCTCTAACTACTTATAACTCCCAATCAATTTTCAACTCATTATCATTCCCAATCAGCGAATCACATGGATCAGTGGGGTATCACATGGAGTTATTATATCATATATCTGAGATCATTCAGTACTTCATTTAAAATAAAATAAATTTATATCAAATCAGTCATAACTATCAAATCTATAACATATCCAAACTTGTATGATGAGCTCATGAAATCATGAGGTAATGCAATGTTTATAAATTTAGGAGAGATAAAATTCATAGAAATCTAAATCGTTAAAAATAAAAGTAAGTGATTAGTCACTTATAATGAATAGAATAAAATTTGCAATAGAAATAGTTGACAAATATGATCCAAAAACTTTTCTCTATCCTCTCTCTTCTTCCCCTCTTTCAAATTTTTCGTGGCCAAGCAATCAAGTGAGGGAGTCGGTGGGGTGAGGTAGGTATATTTATAAATATATAAATAAATTTTGTTCATTGTGTAGCATCGCAACACTCACCAAATCAGCTTCAAAGTGCTCTACTTCCGAATTTTCATATTTTTCAAATAAATTTATTTTAAATATTTTTAATTATTATCGACTTCACTCCCTATACCCTTTAAAGCATTATAGGAAAGGAGTGGTTAGAAAGGAAACCAAAGGATCTGGGGGCAGGTCAAAGGCACTAGATGAACATGAACAAGAATATACATTGCTCATGGCATGATACTATGATAGAGCTTGCTCAAGAGCTAACTAGGATAAGATACCTTTTTAACTTTATTGTGACATGGTATTTATTACAAATGTATAATTCATATCTAATTAGTTAAAGACTTATGTTTCATTTGCGTCAGCTTTTAGCCACTATTTTTTTACTTCTTCCATAAAATTTTGTACTAAAAAATGTTGTATAAAGTAGTAACAAAGCTGTCCCAAACAAAACATTAATTTTACTTTTGTTGCGTCCTGGAGTATTCGCGGCGGTAGAGAAATATATAGTTTAACGTCTTAACATTGTACGAAGATCCAGCACACAATCAGATAAGAGAGAGGGTGTATAGTTCATAAGAGACACCAGAGTTTTTACGAGGAAACCCCTGAAAAGGGGGGAAAATCACGGGGCCCTTCCTTGGGAGAAGGCCTTGGCTTAGTTATACAAATATACATCATATAGAGTACATTACATGGTGGGATTTACAATATAGACATGTTTGTTTGGTCAGCATGACCATAGTCGATAGGATAGAGGTCGGAAAGACCTTTATTTGGTGATGGAGGTCTAAAGGATCGTAGTCAATGATGGAGGTCAGAATTGAAGAACCATAGTCAGTTGAAGAAGGGGGTCTAAAAGACCATAGTAGTATGGCGATACTTCGGTAGAACTCCAGGCATCAACCAGTGGTCCGGCAGAAGTTTGGGCCTCAAGTGGTGGTCCGATAAAAGTCCAGGCCTCAAGTGGTGGTCCAACATAAGTTCGGGCATCATGTAGTGGTCTGGGATAAGTCTGGGCCTTATCTAGTGGTTCGGCAGAACCCAAGGCCTCAAGTGGAGGTCCGACGGAGCTAAGGGCCACAGGTGGTAGTCCGGCGGAGAAATAATATCAGACGGTAGTATGGAGAAGGTGAGGGCCTCAAGTGGTGGTCCGACGAAGCTCAGGGTCTCAAGTGGTTGTCCGGCGGAAGCCCAGGCCTCAAGTGGTTGTCCGGCGGAAGTTCGGGCCTCAAGTGGTGGTCCTGCGGAAGTCCAGGCCTCAATTGGTGGTTTGGCGAAGGTGAGGGCCTCAGGTGGTGGTCCAGGAAAGGTGAGGGCCTCAGGTGATGGTCCGATGGAGCAACGATGTCAGGCAGTGGTCCGACGAAACTCAGGCGGTGGTCGAGGAGGAGCTTCTTCCTTCTCTTCTTCCTTCTTTTCTCTTCTTCTCTTCTTGCTTGGATCCCTCCCCTTTCAAGAGAAATGAGGGGTCTATTTATAGATTTATAGAGTGACATGGCCTGTAAAATAGGCGAGAGATCAAGGGTAAATGGGAGTGGTTGGATGGACGACTGATATTGAATCCCTTAATCAAGAATCGTTTGATGGACATTTGAATGCCTTAGGGATGTCAAAATTTGGTGATCTTGAACTCGTTGGATTTGTCTCGTCGAGTCGCTCGATTCAACTATAAGCACGTCATGTTTGAAAACCGTTTGGTAATCCAAATTGTTGTTTGAACCTTCTAACAATGCTTCTAACTCTTGTTTTGGACTTGTTTGGGCTTGGAATGGGTTGGATTTGGTGTCGTTGGGTTCGTATTCTCGAGAAGTTCAGTTCGACTATAAGTTTGCTGAAATCAGAGTTCGGATGATTCCAATTTTAATTTTGGAAGTTTCCAACTTTATTTTGCATCGAGATTCGTGTCTAATCAAGATAATTTTTTGATGATATATAAACTTTATAAGTTAATATGAGTCAAATGATAAATTACTTCATTATTTTTTATTGTTAGAATATATGATGCCACAAGTAAACTAATTTGTAATTCCTATTAAGTTTAAAGTACTTTAATATTTCTTTTAACTTTGCTAATTGCAAACAAAATCATTCGTCATGACAATGCATCTATGTAAGTTAACTGAAAGAAAAAGTATTTATAAACTCCATTTTAATTATCCTAAAATCTTACTTTAAAAGGAGACAGATTCGAGCTCTACAGTCAACTTCAAACCATTGAGCTGAGTTCGAACTGACTATAATATACGCAAATCGAATTTGAGGTCAAGCTTTAAACTCGAGCTAGAGTTTGAGCTGACTGTATCTTAGACGGCCTGAGCTCAAATTTGATGTGGCTCCAATTCGATTAGAGTCTTAGTCATAGTTATAAGGCTGAACATTTATGATCGAGCATTATCTCACTTTTTATGTGAATAAAACTATGATATATGAGATGATTGTATCTATATTAATTTTAGTTACACAAAACTAATTATAGTATATATTATTAGAAAAAGAAAGCATGTTTTCGTAAATATGGGATAAATATTTAACATATATTGATACAAATATGTATAATATGAATTTTATTAAAAAAAAATTAAATAAATATATGAATTATAGTTTTTCATTAATATTTAAATTATTAAATTTATTTTAACTATAATTCATTTAAAAAAAAAATCAAAATGAGATGTATAAACCATAATTTCTCAATAAAAAGAGAGGATAATACATAAATACTTGTAATTTTTTAAATGCTAATTTTCATATTATTTTCACATTAATTAGAATAAAAAACCATTTTAAATAATTTATACATATGAATATATTTGCTAAGACATATGTTTCTCAAATGGGACAGGCCCCCTTTTTGCTTTCAAGAGTCCACATTAAAAAATATGAGTTAAATGGGCTCCATTTAGAATCTGAAACCCATCTCTAAGCTGGTCAAATAGGAGAAGTTTGGGCCATTGCAAGATAATTTTGCTTTAAAAAGCCCAGCCCAATTGGACTCATTTCACTCCAATTCACTTGTAATTCCCATTTTAGGTTGTTCGCAGTTCGCACTTAGAAATTATATTTAAAATAAAAATATTTTTAAATTTTCATTACCTGATTTTGTTCATAGATCAATATTTTCTGTCTGTGTGTGGGATGAATTTTTATAAAAAATAAAATATAAATTATTATTCGCTAATATTATAAATATTTTACTACACAAAAATTAATATAAATATAACTAAGGTTATAAAATATTTATGATAATTAAATATAATTAACTTAAAAAAAAAGAGGGAAAGAGGCAAAGCCGGCTTGGTCTTTTTAAATAAAGTAATCCATGTGATGGACAGTTCTTCATCACATCCTGAGCACGAATCATGATGTGTGATGGACGGTGATGATTATTTAGTATTTATTATGTATATTGATTAAAACATTTAACCTTTATTTTTATTAAAAAATATCGTTATATATTATATTAATTATCGTTCTCCTCTTGCATGCGTGCCACTTACCACGTCGTAGTCGTTCACAAATTGCCAGTTGTAGGGCAATAATTAGCCGGCCTGCACCATTTTTGGCTCGCTAGTTTTTTTTTTTTTATTAATAGGACATATTAAGGATTTATTTGAGGAGAAATTATGATATGAATGCTAACACGTCATGTCATTCATTTGGTGTGTATCGTGGTTGTGTACCGGGTGACATGACGCGTTCTGATTGGCCTCCGGACGATCGATCTGGTGTCCGCACAAAATAATTTCTCTTATTTGGGACATCTTTTTTTACTGTTTTTTAAAGCAGCTTTTTAGTGTAAAAAATATTTGCACTAAAAAGTTGCTTAATAAAGCAATAAAAAGTTGTCCCAAATGAAAGCTAAGGTTTTGTTAGGGATGACTTTCTTAGTACTTTTTAAAGTTGCTTTTTAGTACAAAAATTTTAATTTTTTACTAAAAAATTAATTTAAGAAGCAGAAAGAAAGCTATCCCAAACAAAGTCTAAGTCTTTTTGAGATAACTCTCTTATTGCTTTCTAAAATAATTTTTTAAGATATTGTTTTAAACTAGAAAATATTTAGAAATTAAGAAAATTGACCTAAAAGAAGCATAACTTAAATTTTGGCTTGAGATTTGTGTGAGAATACTGAATAATATTTTTTAATGATTTAATGGGGACGCACCACTTGGGATATATAATTGATACGGCATCACAAAATTAGCTTGATCGGGCACGAATCTCGAGGCGAAAGCTAGTTGGAAACTTCAAAAATTAATTCCGAGAGCACCCCAACTCCGATTTCAGCAAGCTTATAGTCGAACTGAGCGTCTCGGAAATACGAACTCAACGACACCAAGATCAACCCAATCCGAACCCAAATGGGTCCAAATAATGGATCCAAAGTGCTGTGGGAAGGTTCAAACCGTAATTTGAGTTACCAAACGGACTCCGATTTTGACGAGCTTATACTCGAATCGAAGGGCTCGATGAGACGAATCCAACGAGCCCAAGATCACAGAATTCCGACATCACTAAGGCCTTCAAATGTCCAATGGACGGTGTATGATCGTAGGATTCAATATCGGCCATCCATTGGACCACTCCCTATTCGGCCCTGATCTCATGCCTATTTACGGGCCATGCCACTCCAGAAAATCTATAAATAGAGCCCTCATTTCTCACAAGAGGGGATCCAAGCAAGAGAGAGAAGAAGAGAAGAGAAGGAAGGAGTTCCTCCTCGACAGCCGCCGGACCACCGCCGGACCACCGCAGAACCTCGCCGGACCACCACTGGAGCACCGCAGGAATCTCGTCGGACCACCACAAAACCTCGCCGGACCACCGCCTTAAGACCCGACGTTCATCCCCGACGTCCTGCCAAAGACACGACGTCTTGTTCAAGGCCCGACACTCAGTCCCTACATCCTGCCAAAGACCCGACGTCTTGTTCAAGGCCCGACGTTAAGTCCCGACGTCCTGCTGAAGACCCGACGTCCTGTTTAAGACCTGACGTCCTGCTTAAGACCCGACGTCCTACTCAAGGCTAGACCATCAACATCCGATCTTCCAAGTGACACTGGGACTAACACCTGACTCCTTATCTCCTACCGCCTACGGTCCTTCAGGCCTTCATCGCCTACTACGGTCCGTCCCGACCTCCATCACCAGACAACGGTCTTTCAGACCCCAGTCTCCTACTGCCTACGGTCCTTCAGGCCTTCGTCGCCTACTATGGTCCTTCCGACCTCCATCAACAGACAACGGTCTTTCTGACCCCGGTCTCCTACCGACCACGGTCTCCTGCCGACCACGGTCTCCTGCCGACTACGGTCCTTCAGGCCAAACAAACCTGTATATGTAACTCTTACCATGTAATGCAATCTATATGATGTACATTTGCTACATCAATCCAAGGCCTTCTCCTAAGGAAGGGCCTCATTTGTAATCGACTACAAATACTAGTGGATTCATTCAAACCGGGCCAGGCCCCGTGGTTTTTCCCCCTTTTTCAGGGGTTTTCCACGTAAAAACTTTGGTGTCTCTTATGAACGCTACACCCTCTCACTTATCTGATTGTGTGCTGGATCTTCATACAACGCTAAGACGTTAAACTATATATTTCTCTACCGTCGCGAATATTCCAGGACGCAACAGTTTGGCGCCGTCTGTGGGAAAGTGATTCCCGACTGGGGGGCAACTTTTGCTCCAATCTCAAAAGATCGCTCTTATCAACTTCCTGACATCAGTCATTGTTGCATCAAATGCGGACTGGGGGGCAACTTTGACCACAATTCTGGTCAAAAAGATCCTCTAATGCTTTATATATCAGGATGATATTTCAGGAATATTCGAGCAAATGCGATGATACTTCAAATCGATTGCAAGCTTTAAACAGTCCCATGTTGGGCTTCTACTCCTTGGGCAAGGTCTTAACCTCGACCTCAAAAAGACAGTAACGGTCTAAAATAGACCATTCTTCACCTTTGATTCGGGATACACGCGGCATTCGCCCTCTCCCAATCAAGGTAAAATCGATCCCAGGGGGATTCGATTCGACCTCTTCTACACAGGTTAACGTCGTCGAGCAAAGGCTCCGACATACAACCTCAGAAAAGTCTCACATCCTTGGTGGATTCTCCCGACCTCTTCCACACAGGTTAACGTCGTCGAGCAAAGGCTCCGACATACAACCTCGGAAAGGTCCTACATCCTTGGTGGATTCTCCCGACCTCTTCCACACAGGTTAACGTCGTCGAGCAAAGGCTCCGACATACAACCTCGGAAAGGTCCTACATCCTTGGTGGATTCTCCCGACCTCTTCCACACAGGTTAACGTCGTCGAGCAAAGGCTCCGACATACAACCTCGGAAAGGTCTCACATCCTTGGTGGATTCTCTCGACCTCTTCCACACAGGTTAACGTCGTCGAGCAAAGGCTCCGACATACAACCTTGGAAAGGTCCTACATCCTTGGTGGATTCTCCCGACCTCTTCCACACAGGTTAACGTCGTCGAGCAAAGACTCCGACATACAACCTCGGAAAGGTCTTACATCCTTGGTGGATTCTCTCGACCTCTTCCACACAGGTTAACGTCGTCGAGCAAAGGCTCCGACATACAACCTCGGAAAGGTCTTACATCCTTGGTGGATTCTCCCGGCCTCTTCCACACAGGTTAACGTCGTCGAGCAGGGCTCCGGCATACAACCTCGGAAAGGTCTCACATCCTTAGTGGATTCTCCCGACCTCTTCCACACAGGTTAACGTCGTCGAGCAGGGCTCCGGCATACAACCTAGGAAAGGTCTCACATCCTTAGTGGATTCTCCCGACCTCTTCCACACAGGTTAACGTCGTCGAGCAGGGCTCCGGCATACAACCTCGGAAAGGTCTCACATCCTTAGTGGATTCTCCTGACCTCTTCCACACAGGTTAACGTCGTCGAGCAGGGCTCCGACTTACAACCTCGGAAAAGTCTCACGTCCTTGGTTAACGTCGCTAGAATGTCGTCAATAGACTTCTATCTGACTTCTCCATAATGTTAAAATTCTTCCCGATTTTGAATTTTCTCCTGCGCTAAACTTTTGCCTTGCAGGACTTTCGACGGACTAATACACAACGCCGAAATTCTGCCTGTCGTCGGACTTCTACCTGACATCGGACTTCTCCATGTCGTCAGACTTCTGCTCGTTAGCGGACTTCTACTAGTCGTCGGACTTCTGCACGTCGACGAACTTTCATCGGACTTCTACCCGAGGCCGTACTTCTACACGACGTCGGACTTCTCCTTGTCGTCGAACTTCTGCTCATCAACGGACTTCTACTCGTCGTCGAACTTCTGCCCGTCGACAAACTTTCATCGGTCTTCTGCCCGAGGCCGAACTTCTACATGACGTCGGACTTCTCCCTATCGTCAGACTTCTACTCGTCAGCGGACTTCTACCCGTCGACGAGTCTTTATCGGTCTTCTACCCGACGTTATATGACTACCCGATGTTGAATTCATGTCTGTCATCATACTTCTCCCCGATGCTGGAAGTTTGCCCGTCATTCCAACCTCTCTCCTTACAACGGTCTATCCGACCTCCATTGCCAACCACCAAACATCGGAACTCCACAAGATCTCTTGAAGAAAAGAGAGAAGGAGGGGAAATCTCCGGACTTCCTTGCCAAGAGAGGGGCCTCGAAAAATCGAGGGAATGCCTCAATAGAAAGGACAGAGGGAGAAGAGAAGGATGGAAAATCTCCGAACTTCCTTGCCAAGAGAGGGGCCTCGAAAAATCGAGGGAAGGCCTCAATGGAAAGGACAGAGGGAGAAGAGAAGGAGGGGAAATCTCCGAACTTCCTTGCCAAGAGAGGGGCCTCGAAAAATCGAGGGAAGGCCTCAATAGAAAGGACAGAGGGAGAAGAGAAGGATGAGAAATCTCCGAACTTCCTTGCCAAGAGAGGGGCCTCGAAAAATCGAGGGAAGGCCTCAATGGAAAGGACAGAGGGAGAAGAGAAGGAGGGGAAATCTCCGGACTTCCTTGCCAAGAGAGGGGCCTCGAAAAATCGAGGGAAGGCCTCAATAGAAAGGACAGAGGGAGAAGAGAAGGAGGGGAAATCTCCGAACTTCCTTGCCAAGAGAGGGGCCTCGAAAAATCGAGGGAAGGCCTCAATAGAAAGGACAGAGGGAGAGCAGAAGAAGAAAAGAAAAAAGAAGAAGAAAAGAAGAAAGGGGAAGAAGAAAAGTAGAAAAGAGGAGAAGAAGGGAGAAGAGACAATTTTTCTAAAGGCCTTAGGGGCCTATTTATAGGTTTTTGGAGAGAAGAGGGGAAGTTTCTAGATTTTTCCAGCATTTTCGAATTTCCCACACTTTTTGAAATTTTTCAGAATTTTTTCGAATTTTTTTGGAATTTTCTGGAATTTTTTCGGATTTTTTAAATCCATGTGGGCCCCACTTGAAAAAAAAAAAAAAAAAAAAAAATTATTTACTGTAACCGCGCGGCTAACCGCGCGGGTCGCGCCGTTTCGCGCGCGGCACGCGGGCCGCCGCCGGCGGCGGCGGCGGCAGGCGGCCGGCCGGCCGGCCGGCCGGTTCGGCCGCCAACGCGTGTCCGGGCCCGATTTTCGGCCCGGACAGTCCGATTCGGACGTTTTTTGGGGTCCCCGGATACGTTTTTCGACGTTCCGGACTCGATTTCGACACTTTTGAAGCTCAACGAGGCCTCTAGGATTAAGTTTGAGCAAGCCATTAATTTTTGGAACGCAATTTTTTGCGATTCGGTCAGTATAAAATTTCGGAACAAGTATTTTCGGACTCCTTGAGCTTCGACGTCCGAAAATAGGGGGGCAACTGATACGGCATCACAAAATTAGCTTGATCGGGCACGAATCTCGAGGCGAAAGCTAGTTGGAAACTTCAAAAATTAATTCCGAGAGCACCCCAACTCCGATTTCAGCAAGCTTATAGTCGAACTGAGCGTCTCGGAAATACGAACTCAACGACACCAAGATCAACCCAATCCGAGCCCAAATGGGTCCAAATAATGGATCCAAAGTGCTGTGGGAAGGTTCAAACCGTAATTTGAGTTACCAAACGGACTCCGATTTTGACGAGCTTATACTCGAATCGAAGGGCTCGATGAGACGAATCCAACGAGCCCAAGATCACAGAATTCCGACATCACTAAGGCCTTCAAATGTCCAATGGACGGTGTATGATCGTAGGATTCAATATCGGCTATCCATTGGACCACTCCCTATTCGGCCCTGATCTCATGCCTATTTACGGGCCATGCCACTCCAGAAAATCTATAAATAGAGCCCTCATTTCTCACAAGAGGGGATCCAAGCAAGAGAGAGAAGAAGAGAAGAGAAGGAAGGAGTTCCTCCTCGACAGCCGCCGGACCACCGCCGGACCACCGCAGAACCTCGCCGGACCACCACTGGAGCACCGCAGGAATCTCGTCGGACCACCACAAAACCTCGCCGGACCACCGCCTTAAGACCCGACGTTCATCCCCGACGTCCTGCCAAAGACACGACGTCTTGTTCAAGGCCCGACACTCAGTCCCTACATCCTGCCAAAGACCCGACGTCTTGTTCAAGGCCCGACGTTAAGTCCCGACGTCCTGCTGAAGACCCGACGTCCTGTTTAAGACCTGACGTCCTGCTTAAGACCCGACGTCCTACTCAAGGCTAGACCATCAACATCCGATCTTCCAAGTGACACTGGGACTAACACCTGACTCCTTATCTCCTACCGCCTACGGTCCTTCAGGCCTTCATCGCCTACTACGGTCCGTCCGACCTCCATCACCAGACAACGGTCTTTCAGACCCCAGTCTCCTACTGCCTACGGTCCTTCAGGCCTTCGTCGCCTACTATGGTCCTTCCGACCTCCATCAACAGACAACGGTCTTTCTGACCCCGGTCTCCTACCGACCACGGTCTCCTGCCGACCACGGTCTCCTGCCGACTACGGTCCTTCAGGCCAAACAAACCTGTATATGTAACTCTTACCATGTAATGCAATCTATATGATGTACATTTGCTACATCAATCCAAGGCCTTCTCCTAAGGAAGGGCCTCATTTGTAATCGACTACAAATACTAGTGGATTCATTCAAACCGGGCCAGGCCCCGTGGTTTTTCCCCCTTTTTCAGGGGTTTTCCACGTAAAAACTTTGGTGTCTCTTATGAACGCTACACCCTCTCACTTATCTGATTGTGTGCTGGATCTTCATACAACGCTAAGACGTTAAACTATATATTTCTCTACCGTCGCGAATATTCCAGGACGCAACAATAATAATGGAACAATGGTTCTCTATTTATTTAAGAATAAAAATCTATTTTTTATTTTTATTAAATTAATCAAAATTATTCTAATCCTAAGAAAGTACAATTTGAATAAAAAATTGATTTTTTCTTAAACTTTTGATAATTATTGTTTCTTTTCTTGTTGGAACAGAGTCCGTTTGAGATAGAAGTTATAGCTATATTTTTGTTTATCTATTAATCTTTTGCTATTTTTTAAAATTATTATGGTTAAAAAATGTTTTTTCAATAAGATGAAGGCTTCTTTTTGGATGGCTTTTTTATTACTTTTTAAAGCAACTTTTTAGTATAAAATTTTTAATTTTTATATTAAAAAACTGTTTCAAAAAATAATAAGAAAGCTGTCCGAAATCAAGTCATACTAATTTGTGACAAAGAAAGCTGCTATTTGACTTTAGTATATATTTATTATGTTAGTGTTAGCTTGTTATTTTTGAATTTACATAATTAGAGAGAAATTTCATATGAAAATTTTTTGAAGGAAAAACAAAAGGATTTGGCTCAAATGTAACATTTCACAATTATTTATTATTTATAAAAGTGACCATGAATTTGATTCACATTTGAGCAATTGGAGTGTATTATGTGTCAACATAATAAGAGTCATCATAGTTATTATTTATGAAGGATTTTTTTAATGTCTTTATATATATATATATATATAAATTATTTTTAATATTTATTTATATAATGCTTAGTGGCAAATTAAATCACATCAACATATATGCATTCAAAATATATTTTATTTTAAATAAATTTATATTAATAATATTTCAAAGCTAGGGGTGTCAATTCGGGTCAACGGGTCGGGTTCTGGTCGAACCCGGAACTATTCAGGTCAACCTAAACTGACCCATTTTAAAAAACAGGTCAGGTTTTCGGACCTGAACCCGACCCGACACGAATGACCCGGAGTTGACCCAAAATTGCTAGTTTTCGGGTAAAATTCGGGTCAATCTTTGATTTTCGGGTAAAAAACGGATCAATCTCAGGTTTTTGGGTAAAATATGAGTTTTCGTGTCACTTTTGGGTCAATTTCGAGTTGTTGGGTCAACCCGAGCCAGACCCAATTTTTAAAACGGGTTGATTTGTTGAACCCGAACCTGACCCGTTTCGGGTTCGGGTTGACCCGAACCCTGGTTTGGGTTGACCCGAACCTGAATTTTTCAGGGTCGGGTTCAAAAATTGACACCCTTATTCAAAGCTATTTAGATAATAGAATGTTATATGAATAAATATAAAAAATAGGTGTTAATATATATTGTCAACAATTAATTACTTCTAAGAAAATTTAAATTATTAAACACATTTTTAAAATTCATTAATAATAAAAAAAATATATCATATGCTTCAATAAGAATATGATTTAATTAAAGCTTTAAAATTTAGTTTTAAAAAAAAAAGTTTGGGTACTATTTTAGTATTTTCGTCTACAGCAAGACCGACACCTGTATCAAGCTTCACTGAAACCGGTTCAGCCGGCCCCGCCATGATCAGGCCTTATGTGAGCTCCTGAAAAACTAATCTTGATTTATTTATTTATCCTAACCTCCTTCTAATCATGATTCCCTAATTATTTTTCGGACCAAATCAGCAAATAAGCATCTGCCCTCTCCCGCCGGCGAAGATATCGTCTGATATTGAGAATGTCGTGAAGGTGTTTGTCGTTATGCCCCAAAGAAAACAGATCTCTCTATCCTTTTTCTCTATTCCTTCTTTCACCACCAGTCTGGATTTGATGTGAAGCCAAAGGGGGAAGAGAGAGAGAGGAAGAAACAAATAAAAAGTTTCAATCTTTCGTATTTCTACTTCTTTCATGCTTTGCATCACCAATATGTTCGGCGTTGTTAACGGCTGCCATTGATTTTTCTTCTGTTTAAATTGCTTTGCCGTGGAAGACATGGCGCCGATTCCGAAATCAAAGAGGCTGTATCAAGTTTGGAAGGGAGATAATGTTAGTAACTTTTTCATTTTCTTTTTCTCTATTGGTATTGCTTTGATTTTATTTGGTTGCAATTTGTTCAATATGTTTTTGTTTTAAATCAAAAGGTTGACTTTGTTTGTTTTTCTGATTTCAACTTATCATGTTTTTGTGGAAGATTATGATGAATGGAGTCTTAAAGTTGTAAATTTTAAGAGCAACATAGTTGGCAAATAAGTTCCAGTATAACTTTAATCATTTGCAGTAAAAGTTTTTATTGATAATAGAAAAACCTCTTTCCAATCTGCTTTTGGTTATATTACTTATCTCAGGATGTTCTGAGTAGTCTTCTTTTCTGGTTATATAAGTTGAGTGTCTGTTATTAAACTATCTGTTTTTTGAATAAAATCTATCTGATTTTTGGCTAAATGTAGATATTGATTTGCAAAACATTGCTGTGATGTAGCACAAAAACTCAATGAATTTTTAGCAAATTTGAGACTTTTTTTGTTGTTTATTTGCAGAGGTTCTTTTGTGGAGGAAGATGTATATTCGGTCCAGATGTGGCTTCATTATTTCTATCCATGTTTCTGATTGCTGGTCCTATTATAACATTTTCTTACCAAATAATTTCAAAAATTCGAAATCGTCAGAAGCACCATGAAGATTTGATTCACGAGAACCACCATGTACTTGGGCTTCCAGTTCTAATTGTGACCATAATCGTCATGATTGCGGTGAGTGACAGTTTCCATTGTATCATATAGGATCATAGCATGTTTTTTCTTTAACAAATAAAATTGTTTGTATACGATGTAGGATTTGACTTTCCTCCTCCTGACCTCAAGCAGAGATCCAGGAATTGTACCAAGAAATGCTCAATCGATAGAATCATCAGAAACTTCTGACTTTAACACTCCTTCCATGGAATGGATCAATGGAAGAGCCCCACAAATGAGATTGCCTCGTACAAAAGATATTATTCTGAACGGTTTTGTTATCAAGGTAAAATATTGCGACACTTGCTTGTTGTATCGTCCACCTCGCACTTCTCATTGTTCAATCTGCAACAACTGTGTTCAGAAGTTTGATCATCACTGCCCATGGGTTGGTCAGTGCATTGGACTAGTAAGTTGCCAAGTTCATCATGGTATTTTTCCAATAAATGAGATCAACAAGAGTTCTAATTTGACTTGTTATTATTGAATACAGCGGAACTATCGATTCTTCTTCTTATTTATTTCTACTTCCACTTTCTTGTGCATATACGTTTTCACTCTTTCTGTCGTGAATATTCTGCAAGAGAGGAAACATTATCACTCTTTTCTGAAGCTGGTTGTGGGGGAGATCATTTCAGCGATACTAATGGTGTACAGTTTTTTGTCTGTCTGGTTTGTTGGTGGGCTGACTGTCTTCCATCTATATCTGATCTGCACAAATCAGGTAATTCTATGAAATGTTCTTTAAATATGCAAAGAATGAGATTCATTTCAGGGTCATTTGATTGCTTGAAATTAGAAAAATATGCTTTCAAAGAGGGTGAATTTTTTTAATTCCGTCATTTAAAAGCCATTTGATTGCTTGAAGTTAGAAAATATGTTTTCAATGATGGTGAATTTATCAGATTTCATCATTTAAGGGCCATTTGATTGCTTGGAGTTAGAAAATATGTTTTCAAAGATGGTGAATTTATCAGATTTCGTCATTTGGCTAGATGCAGCTCGAAATCAGTTTTGATTTACACACAAAATGAGTGAAAATAAAATCATTAGTTTTTAACATGAGTTTAAACATTGAATATTAGGATAAAAAATTTTCATTTTAAAGAGTTGAGTGATTGAATTGATTCATAAAAGAGTTGAAGACTATTTTGATCCCTCACAAAGAGTTTTGGGATCATTTTGACCCGTTTCTCAATATGTTAGCATTGATGAGTTATTTTATGCTTGCAGACAACATACGAGAATTTTCGATACCACTATGATAAGAAGGAAAACCCATTTAACAGGGGTATATTGAAAAACTTCAAGGAGGTGTTCTTAAATATTCCACCTTCAATGAACAAGTTTCGAGCAAGGGTGCTTGATCAAGTTGTTGAATATGGAGCGCTTGCTCCAAATATGGGCATGGATATCGCTAGCTCTACTGAGAAGTTTGATATTGAAACAGCCGATAAGCTTGAAATGGGTATCAACTTACAAGTTCCTGCTGTGAACTTAGATTACAGCTCCATCAATGAAAATCAAGGAGCCATTAATAAACAGAAGGGTGAGGCTCTTGATCCGACAGATTTATCTAAGATTCAGGAAAATAATTATCAAGAATCAAAGGAATTTAAACAAAGTTGCACAGGAGAGACTGAGACTGAAGATGAACCTGTAACAGTTTGTGTACCTGATGAAGATATACAGCAGCAACCGATATGAGGTAACTGGACTTACATGTATGCATTGCTTAGTGCATTTTAGTGCCCATAATCTGCTAGTCATTTGATCAAGGTGGTGGTAGCATGGTAGCTTGATTAAGGCTTCGTTTGGGACGGCTTTCTTACTGCTTCTTAAAGCAGTTTTTTTTATAAATTTTTTAATTTTTGTACTATAAAGTTGCTTTATGAAGCAGTAAGAAAGCCGTCCCAAATGAAACCTAAGAGTTAAAAAAAAAGTTATAATTCTTATACCGAAACAAGATAACGGCCAGCACATCAACACAATCCACTCTAGGGACCACAAGAGGCTAATAGCTAAACTTTATGATGGAAGTAACTTCAAGCTACTGTTTTAATAATCTAATTAAGATTCACACTTTACTAACTGTTGGCCAAGTCCACAAAACATTGGACTTTTTTCCTCATGTTCAACATTTTAAAATTTTTTAGCAAGGGATTTGGACTACTAGGCTGCCATTGTTGATATGTCAGCTAAGAATTTAGAGGTAAATTAGTTTAGGATTTAACTATGACATTGAAACCTTGCAGTAGCTACTTACCATAAATTCATTTTGCTCAGGCGCGCAAAGCTCTAAGTTCCATATTTACATCTTCCCCATATTTTGAAGCAATTGCAATTATTTTTACTGTTCCATTAAAAAGCTTCACAACTAGTGATTTTATAGTTCCAAATGACATTCTTACTATCATTTTTTGCACTATCTACTGCTTCTGAATCAGTTCCTCTTTTTTCTTTTTCCAGCAGATGAAGATGATTACTTCCTTAGTTATTTGCCCCATTGGTTTTCTTCAGCAGATCAAGTTATTGTCTTTCTTTATTCATATTTGAACCATCAATCTTGCAGTTCAAAGTTGTGAATTATGGTGCAAAATCCAAACTAATTGAATATATCCATTCTTCTCTTCAATTACTCAATATTTTGAATGCCCGGATCTAATTTTTTTGTTATTAATCACATTTGGAGTTTGGAATATAATCATAATCAGTTAGATTTAGATCAATAGATGCAGATGAAGTGCGAATTTTTTTCTACATTTAAATTTTATGTTTTCAATAGGATCACTGGTAGCTTTTGAGTACATAAATGTATACAATGTTTGATAGTTGAATGAGATTATTTCACATTGCAATGGCATCTTTGTTGAGCAATAGCTTTTTTAAGTTGAAGTAGCCTTAATGTCGGCTGAATGATGAGATTTGTGAGTTTGTTCATGAACATAAATGAACAAATCAATCGATACTCAAAATTTGTTCATTTATATAATGGGATTTCAAAATTTCATTCGAATTTGTTCAACTACATACATGAACGAATGAATTGAAATGCGTCTTATAAATTCAGATGCCATGCATAATTATACCAAGGGGGCTGCTGCATACCTTCATAGAAATCATCAATTAGAGCTTCAAATCAAGAACACCTAAATAATTCAAATTCCAATAAAAAGATCCTAAATGAGATTTAAATAAAATTTGTACTTTGTGAAGTCAAAGCTCTGTACCAAAGCCATTTGAGCTGCAAATTCAGCTACTGTTCCCCAAGAGATTGAACAGGCCTGAAGAGCGACATGACTTCAGCCTAAGCCAAATTTTCTTTTATTATTGCAATGGTTAAATTAAAAAAAAAAAAAAGTAGAATTTTTTTTTTCAAAAAAAAAAAAAAACTTACTGTTTTAAAGATTGAAAGAAGAAATTTCTTTATATTTTGTCTAGTATTTTTGCAATGTAAAAAATGGCAAGGATAGCTAAATTAAGTTCAAATGAAGATCGCCTTATTAAAATAGATCAGGAAAAAGCCCCAATATTGGTTGCAGATGCCGGGCAAAGTTCCCTTCTTGAAGAGAGTATGTGGAGGAGAAGCAAAGATTCATCGATGGCTTGTCTTTTTTCTTCCAAAACAGCATGGCCCCTAATTCCAGCTGAGGATGCAGCTGCACCCACCGCTGCTTGTCCAGGCGGTGAAGAGCCGGCTGGGCAAAAGCCCAAGTCCCTGATTTGAATCCCTTGGCAAGCAGTGAAAGCCTTAAGTGTTGGTGTAAAATCCCTCCAAATTCTATTTTTTTGAGAGCAATTAGTATGTACGAACTGACCTTAGTACGGGATGAACTGAAGAAAATTGTGAAAATCTGTATGGTTGGTACGTACGAACTGCATGTATGAACCTGAGTTTGTCCGTACGAACCTGAATTCGTCCAGGACGAAATTTGTCTAGAGCCCTTCGTCCAGAGTGTTCGTCTGGACTAAAATATCATCCCGGGACGATGGGGGGTCGTCCTGGACGATCATGCTTGATAAATATCTGATTTTGAGATATTTTGATATATTTTGAAGAGAGAGAAAAGCAGGAGAGGAAAAGAGAAGGAAAGGCTTGGTTTTGAAGGCCGCAGAGCGATTTTCGTCCGTCGACGCAGTTAAAAGATTTGTTTGTCTTGAAGTAAGGAATCCGAATCCTATTTTTGATTTAGAAGATTTTGTGTTTTGATATTTTTCTGCTCAGTTTTGTGTTCTTGTTACCGAAAAATGTGCATATTTTTATATTGTATTCGTTTTCTTTAATTCAATTATCATTTTTGGATGTCTATATTGATCTGAGAAAGAGAAGAAAAGTATGCTGATGAATCCTTTCACTATAGATGTCTGGGACGTCAATGGCCTGTGTAAATTGGTGCATGTGGGTTGCATGCTAGATCAACCGGAGTTTTTACTAGCCTAAGGACAATATATAATTCCTCGTTACAAAAAAAAAAGAGGATGCAGCTGCAATGGCAAAAAGGCAGCCATGGCAACATCTTAGGGAAAATTATTAGGTCAGGTCCATGGACGTGTTAGGAGCCCAATGAAAATGCGTCACATCACCTCCTACTTGGTACTGAGCAGTACCAAGCTTAGTACTGCTCATGAGTACTGAGCTCAGTACTGCTCGGTACTTAGTACTTCATAGTACCGAGTTCAGTACTGCTTGTACTGTGAATACCGAACCTAAGCTGTATTCGGTGTCCGAACCCAATAATCTCTCACATCTTAGAGCTTCCTATGGACCAAATAAGTCATTTCTTACCATATAGGACACTGTTCACCATATAGGTATGTAACCAGTGTAGGGGTCCCACACCATGGATGACCACAAGTTTCATTGGTGCTTGGTTTTTTACATTGACCTGGGTGACTAAGGGTTTGGGACGGAGCTATCTAATACAAAATAAAAAATTGTTGTACTAAAAAGTTGCTTTAAGAAGTAGAAAGAAAGCCGTCCCAAACGAAACCTAAGTCCTCTGGATACAGCCACCTGAGAAATGTGCTCCTTGGACAAGCCACTCTTCTTCATCATGTTCAATATCTTTGCCTGCCATTGGACCTGGTACCATAGATTGATATCCATATGAGGTGGGCATGAACCCACACATAGGATTAACATATTTTGTTTGGTCATCCACAAGAGTTGAGTTATGCGTGGAATCTGATTGTGGTGATCAAACGGGTTGTTTTTTTGCCTTGAATCTCAAGTTTGTCATACTTGATGGGCGGTGCAAGGGATTTATCCCCTGCTTGGGTTTGGGTGTAAAATTTTTTTTTTCTTCGTAAAACGTCCCGACGCTGTGTACCCTAGATCCTCGACGCTGCGTACCCGAGCACCCTGAAGCTATGTTCCCAGGCGGCCCAGCATTGAACGATAGAGAGCATATCACCACAGCGGTCTAGATATGACGCCATGACGGATCAAGACAAAGGTTCAATATCTCTTATGTAATTGAATGAGGAGCAAACAGTCTAGCCCTAAAAATTAATGTCATCATAGAGATATCACCGCCAAAAACTTAAAAGCATTTACAATCATGTCAAAATTGGCTGATCAATATTCGAATGTTCATATTAAATTAATACAATATGTATCATTGTATCAATCTGCATAAAATAAAATATATAAAAAAAACTTTTTACATGCCCAATTAATTAGTTTCAATATTTAATTGATAAATCTTCTTAAAAATTAAATATTTTCATGAAAGAAAAAGAACTATCATGGGACATAGTCTTATCCACTTTCGGAGAGGATCTCCTCATAGAAATTTGTTCCTCTATTTTAGGTGAAACACACAATTTGCATGGCTTTGCGCATATAGCCACATGACTTCACTGTCAAAGCGCAAGGAAGAGAATGAAAAGTTGGTAAGGAAAGTGAAGGTATGAAGTTTGAAAGGCTTAGCTTTTAATTGTGTGGCACTTCTAAGAGTTTAAAATCATAATAAAATTTGAGATTGTGTAGAATTTTGGGGCTATATGATTGAATGTTATAAGAGTGGATGTGTATTTTTAAAATAAAATAAATGTAATATATTCAAATATATTTAAGAAAATCTTGTCAATAAATAAAGTGAATGCATGAAAATTATATATATATATATATATATATATATATATATATATATATATATATATATATATATATATATATATATATATATATATATATTTCTATTTAATTTGATGAAAATTACAAAATAGGATTGTTCACTAAAATACCATATTGAGATTATATCCATGTTGTCATGCATATAACTTTCAAAATCATAATATTTTACCATGATAAATTTTTATTTATGTTACCTTGAGAATTATTCCAATAAAATAATCATTTTTCATTATCTTGTAATTCTTCAGTCATCATTACACACATAATTCATAAGTGATCTCAATATTAACTTTTTTTTAAATGAGTCGGCTTTAGATCGGGGCTTAGCTCAAGCTTGACTAGTTAGCTCATTGAGTTTGGCTTATGAGCCATTTATTGAGTTGAGCATGACTCGGCTCATAAGTTATCTTAACTCAGTTACACCCTAATAATCTTGCAAAGCATTAATTAGCTCACATCAGTCTGTGGGTAAAGGTGCAGTCATCCTCAATGAGCACCGGGAGATTAGACTAAAGGTGCAGTCATCCTCAATGAGCTCCTCCAAAGGATTTATCCTGATAAGTCTATATTCTGAGGATCACTCACCTCAACAAGATCAGCTCACCCACAATAACTATCCATGATCAAGTCACACACCTACCATAGACATCCATGATTAAGCTATAGGAAGCACATACATTTAATGCTTACGTGAATTCATTTATCGAATGATGAGTAATAAATCATAAAATATGTTACTCAAAATTGTGATAATAAAAAAACAACTTACTAATCGCACTCTATTGTTGGTGCAAATGTCATCCTTCAACATTGATGCTCAATCAACCTTCATCATTGATTAAAAAATGTATTTATTATGCGACAAGAATATTAAAGGACTCATTTGGTTAAAATAAATAAGAAATTGTTTGTCAAAAGAAATGATACAATTTATTAAAATTTTTAATTAATTATGCTATAATATTAATTTCAAACTTCACAAAAATATCATAATTAATTTTATTTTATTTGAACTCTCAATTGATTTGATTTACCCTTTGAAAGTATATACCTTTTATTATTCCAACTTTGTATAATATATGTTTTTTTTTATTTAGAAACAATCAAATGATCACAAAATTTTATTTTATTATAATTTCTAAAATAAAATCTTATTATATAGAAAATATTTGTCTGCAATTACTTTTTTTATTTTCAAGTTAAACATTAATCTATAATTTTATTTAAAAAAAATGTTAGAATTATATATAGACCATTTAAATTTTAGTTATTTACAAAACTACTATTCATATTATTTTTTTGAACTATGAAACTTATGTATTTCTTCATGCTATGATAAAAGCGGAAAATACATATTTGAATGTATTGTGAATTCTGTGTGCCAATTTTAAAAATGAAGATAAGAGACTCATAATTTTATAAATAACTAAAATTTAAATGTTCTTTATGTAATTGCTTAAAAATTATTACAGCTTAAAAAAAAGCATTTAATTTAAAATTTTATGGAAAATATCATGACATCGATCATGATATACTATGCATTAAATAAGCATATAACATAATATTTATTTTAATATAAATAATAATTTTAAATATCAATATTAAATAAAATAAGATTATTTTATATTTTCATTTTAATATTTTGCGTATACCCTAAGTGGGCCCACAATATTAAAGGTATGTGTAATTTAGTGGTCGAAGAAGATTAATTTAGTGATTTAGCACTAATTATTTCAAAATAAAATAAATAAATAATAGTATGGCTATTGGATGTGTGGGCCCACAATGCCACCTGGATGCAGGGATTTGTAGTTTTGTCATTATCGTAGTTTCATAGGACCTGAATAGAATTCCTTTAAATTTTGGGCCACTCGCTTTAAGCCTTTAAGTGTGTCACATTAGCCACATGCCCCCCTAAATTTATAAGTAATTGTCTTTCAAACCCTCAATTGTTTATGCTCGTTGAAATTCAAGCCTACGTGGTGCTGACTTGACGACCATCATATCCTTGTCAGCTAATTCTTCATTTTCAGATTGAAAGAGTTGAATATTATTTAGATTTAATATTCAATTAGCATACCCAAATTTAATAAGCAAATTTGTCTTATATTTTTTTTTGACGATATTCAAATTTTAAGAAATATATATTTAGCTTTATTTTTTCTAAAAAAATAATCATAAGTTTTATTTGAATTAAAATATTTCGGGAAGTTGAAAATATGCTTTAGTTTATATAAGTGACATTTTGGGCAAAAAATTACTAATTTTAGCTACTTCTCGCGCGTCTGACGATTCTAGCTCGGTAGTGATAGTTTAAAAATCAAATTTCAATGTAGTTCATGTGAGTAGGAGATTTGGAACTCGTTGAGCTCTACCAACCATTTGAGTAGTCTCTTAGAGTGACATGCCTTAGCAAGAAGTATAATATTGAAAGTGTGATTTGTCACCACTTGAATAGGATGGACATGGAATTAATTAAGGGCACAACCTTCTTGTAGAGCATACTAGTGCCCATTTGAGCTTTTCTATGATTGGATACTGCTATTTTGTGCCTCTAAGAATATGGCTGACGTAATAGAATGACCACCATTTTCTCCCCGTTTCTCTAAAGATAACGTAACTAATGGCATCCTCACCAACCCCTAAGTATAGCAGTTGGTTTTCGTCTAGTCGTGGGCTTTGGAGGAGGAGCGATAAGATGAGAAGAAGATGCAACTGATGGAAAGCAACTTTGTATTCCTTATCCCAAGAGAACTTCTTTGTGCTTATAAGGACTTTGAAGAAAGACGAGCATCTCTCATCAATTTGAGAGATGAAGTGAGAGATGAAGCGATTGGCCTGAAGATTCGCTCGGTAAGTTGCTTCACTTATTTGGCCATCTTGGGCGACTTCATTTTGGGTATGACTCTCGCCTTGTCAAGATTGACCTTTATGCATTATGACGTAAGGAGAATTCCTAGGAGTTTGCATGAACCCACCCAAAAGTGTACAATTTAGGGGATTAAGCCTCATATTATATTTCTTCAGAATGGAAAATAACTCCTATAGATCTTGAATGTGCTGGATGGACTACTTGCTTTTTTATTAGGAGGTCATCCACACATACCTCAATATTCCTCCCATTATGCTCCTTGAAGATCTTATACATCATTCAGTGGTAGGTCACCACTATAACTTTCTGCCATTAGCCGTGAAGAAGGTTGTCTTCTCACAATCATATGGATGCATTTTTATTTGGTGTAGCCTGTGAGAAAGCATCCAAGAAAATCATCACTGGGTAGCTATTATCAAGTCAACTAGAGTGTCAATCCTTGGTAATGGGCAATCATTCTTTGGACACATCGAGTTTAAGTTAGTGAAGTTCACACACATCTTCAACTTGTCTGTCACCATTTACATCACCACCACATTAGAGATCCAATATGGGTATTGTACTTCTCTGATAAAGTCCATAGTAAAGAGATTCTCCAACTCTTCTCGGATAGGCTCAACAAGTAAGGTGAATGTCTTTCTAATTTTCTGTTTGATAGGGTGAGCATCACTCTTTAGTTAATGACAGACAACTTCTTCACCGACGACTAATAACTTTGCAGTCATCCAGGCGAAGACATCCAGATTGCTCCTAAGTTATAACTATTATTATTGTATTTAACATGTTATTGTAAAAAATGTTGTAACCACTTTAATTTAAGACAAGTATTGTTATAAAAATATTAACCTTTGTTATTGCCTTATAATCTATGATGTTATAACTATTTTTATTGTGTTATGCTAGACATTTTAATAAGTTCAAACTTAGTTGAACATGTAATTTAATTATTTTATAAATTTATCTAAAGTCTTACTTGAACATTATTCGAACATTAATGTGTACACAAAATTGAATTTTTTTTAATGTGAGTGATTAATGTTTGATTAGGATTGAAAGAATGCTCAATCATAGATCATATTTTATTGCATATAATTTTAATCTTGATAAAAAAAATTATTTATTATTTTTTTTCAAACTTCTTTTGAATGTTATATGGATTGAATTTTTATCATATATAATCTCAAACTCTATCAAATCTCGTTCAAACTTTATTCAAATCAAAATTGGTTGCAACAAACTAAAAAAAATAAGGTAGTCTTCTGTCTAAAGCGAGGATATTTCTTCAATTTTGAACATCACTGGGCATATAAACTCAAACTTCCCATTGAATGTGATACCTTATTTTAAGATTATTTTGTTTTATTTTCGATCGGACACCAAATCAATAAGAATTATATATTAGCCTATCATAATAATATATAAGTTTTTTTTTTTTTTTTGCTTTGTGGAGGATGAAGTGACCAAGTATCTCTCAAAAGGCAAATTTGGATCTACTTATTGTCATTTTCTTATAATTCTAAATTATATAAAGAATTAATATTAACTATTGGGTTGTTGACAATATTAATGAAGTTAAAAAAAAATTTAGGGTAGAGAAACTAAAGAGAACAAGAAGCCAAATTATTTAGGTTATACAACAATTATAATTGTTATATATATATATATATATATATATATAGTATTATAATATTATTACTAAAAAAATTATGGTTGACAAATGTCTTGTGTGGCATATTTATCATGGTTGGTGTAAAGGTGAAATTGGATCATAACTTAATTTATTAAAAAAAAAAAAATTCAAATGATTACAATATGTAAAGATAAACATCATCATTTGACAAATTAAGTGGAGGAATTCTAATAGAACAATTGGTCAAAAAGAATATTCAAATATGCTTAAGAATGGAGATATTTTCATTGGTGAGTAGTTTTCTTGAATGAAGAGAATATAATCATAATATTTTTACTTCATTATTTTTACTATATTTATTGAACTATTATATTATATATTAATATTATCATATTATATAATGTTTATAAAAAAAAAATTTAAAAAAAAATTATATTATAATTTCCTTTTTGCTCTCTTCTCATGATCTATCTCAAATTTCCAAAGCATCACAAAACATCATAGATAATTAATGAAAAAGAGTAAATTTCAAGTTATTTTTTAGGAATACAATAAAAAGAGAGCATGTAATAGAAGAGGGAAGAGAGTAATTAAAATCAACATATCTCACTTGGTTTAACTATGTTAACTCTTTATTATAATGTTTATTACAGAGGTTTTGGAAATATAAATGCCTATAACATCAATATTGCAGTACAATGTAATCGCATGAAAAATATTTCTAAAGATAAAATAAGATGGCTCACACATGTGTATGCGTGCTTGTACATGTATGTAATATGCACGGTGTAATAATACAAAATATACTTTTTTATTAAAAAAAATTAGGTTTAAAATTGTATCTTTAAGAATGCTATATTCTCAAATTTTAGAGGTTTATGCTAATGAATTAGGATTCACTCTAGAAGAGATGCGGAAATTATGCGAGTGAAAATCTTGGATTCCATGCACTCCCATTGCATTCACAATTTTCAAAGTCTAAGCATAATTCTTATGACTAAGGGAAGAAGAAATTATTAACAAAATTTTAAGATTTTTGTTATCACAGTCCCCGACAACAGATAGACACATGACATAAAAATACATAAATGTCAGCGCATGCTCAAATGAAATAATGGATTTGAATATTTTAAATATTAAAATTTGGTATAGTGCCCGACGGTGCTCCCTCAGAGAGCCCACAGTGTTGTTTCGCTGATTAATTATCAATTTTCTCAAAAGCACTAACACTGAAGCATGTGTCGTGATGCCCTAGAGATCAAATTTCGACTTGCTCAAATATATGATTTTTTTTTTTTTTGATATGGAATGAAAAATGTAAAATTAATTAAAAAATAATTCACTAAATAAAGATCGAGCCTTTTTGTTGTTGTTGAGAAACTTCTTTAATATTTTAGGCACTTAATAATAAAAATAATAATTTAAATTTACTTACAAATTAAATTAATATTTTAAGCTCACTACAGGCGAACTTCACGCCGACTTGCGAGAGAGCGGAGGAAAGCTGCTGCAGTTATAAAGTTCGGGGGATGGAGAGAGAGTCGATCGGGTCCGCCCGACGCCGGTAAATTTTTTTTAAAATTTATGTTAAAATTTCAGTAAATATCACTCAGTGTCAAAATTATAACGAATTTAGCTTAAAATTAAATCAAATTGTGGGAGATCTCGCGATATTTTATCTCACTTTCACTCTATTTTCGGTAATCTCTTCTTCTACTGCGCTTTCCGGATAATTTGAGGTTTCGTCTGCCTCCGCTCCGTTCTCGGATTCTTTGGGAATGGGTTTGCAATTCAGAGTTGGGAAGGATTGTCTATTGGGCCTTCGTCAACTATTGTAATTCGAGGGTCTTTATGGTGTTGACTGGCGGAGTCAGTAAACGCGATCATTTGTCTTGTCTGGGTTTTGGATTTTTTGTCCAAGTTCGATCTGGTTTTTATTAGAAAGACTTTACATTTTTGTTTTGTTTTTTTTTTTTTTTTTTTGCTTTCTTTTTCCGGATTTTTTTTGGGGAAATTGATCTAGGTTGGAGCGGTTGAAGGTTTGGGATTTGATTGTGGAGCTTGTCATGTTCTTTTACTGTTGTTTCTCCGTTTTACTTCTTTGGTATGGTGAGATGGTTAATTTCGTTCTTTTGTTTTGAGCTGAATGCATTCCGTTTTCTCTCTCTATAAATCTTCTTGATTTCACTTTTGCTGCTTGGGATGATTTATTCTAGAATTGGTGTGTCAAATGGCTTCTATAATTTATGGATGAGAAGATTACTTTTGGTCTGAATTTTGTGTTTTGAGGAACTATGTAATGTTTGGGGTAGCTGGAAATTTACCTTATGATGTGTGCTTTTTTAGCTTGTTGATTTTTCAAGCTTGGGTGCTTATGCATTGAAGATTTGAAGTGCCAATATAATATATGTTTCATTAAAGGGCATTAATGGCGTTCATTGTTTTTCTCTCATCCAGCATCTAATTTTTTGCCTATTCGGACCTTTTTCATTATAAATACGTAGGATGGTAATGCTTTTAGCGTTTGTGCAAATTTTATTTTGTTTTATTTTGTTATTTGAATCCAAACGCATTTGTTTTTTACTTCATTTGGGATGGCTTTCTTACTGGATTTTTAGTATAAAAAATTTATTTATTGTACTAAAAAGCTCTTTAAGAAGCAGTAAGAAAGTTGTCCCAAATCAAGCCTTAAGCTGCTATGAATTGTAGTAGATGATAATATTCTATTAAGATTTCATTTTTGTTGTAAGCTATCTTTTTTCTGTGTTTGCCTTATTTGCTATTAAAATTCAATCTATGTTATTAGGTTCCTCAACATGTGTGCTGTGAAAAATGATGGTGACATAGAAAGGCTGCCAAAAGAACAGCCCGATTCATCACCAAATGATGAAGGTAGCTGGAGTGGATCACCAACAGCTGGTGAAGGTGTAGTTTTGAAGAAGGGACCATGGACATCTACAGAAGATGCCATTTTGATAGATTTTGTCAAGAAACATGGGGAGGGGAACTGGAATTCTGTTCAAAGAAATACGGGGCTCCGTAGGTGCGGGAAGAGTTGTCGTTTACGTTGGGCGAATCACCTTAGGCCAGAATTGAAAAAAGGGGCACTTACTCCAGAGGAGGAGGAATGTATTATTCAAATGCATGCTAAAATTGGCAACAAATGGGCTCAGATGGCTGCACTTGTAAGCTTCCATTTCTTGTTTCAAGCAATAGTTTATTTTTCCTTATTACTTCTATTTACTTTTGAATATTATGTTTTTCTTGGATAATGACTCCTTTTGTTAACTGTTCTTTTTCATGCTGTCTTATATATTTACAATCTGAACATTACTACATTGTGTTCTTATTTTTTTTATCATTATAAATCATTTTGATAAGACTGTTCATCTTATACAAAAATTCCCAATAATGTTCATGTTCAAGCAAATAATTGGATTTTGTATTTGTGAAACTTATTGCTAGAAAATGCTTAGACAATATTATTTTATGTAAAATATAACTTTTCTTTGTCTATTTAATCGATTAAGTTACATTGTCGCAGTTTTTTTATTAGAAAAAAAAATGGGCTCAAGAATTCTGTTTCAATTCAGCTAAATATATTACTATAATATGCTTGTTTATGGTTGATGGTTGTAGTTCAGGTGAGTTACTTGTCATGTGGTTGTTATTACTTTCCATTAAATTGATAAGCAAAGGATAAGATGAAGGCGACATGCAAGAACCTGAAATAACAATGCCGGGTTGAGGTGCTGAAACTTTACAAATTCTTTTCCCAAGGTAGCCAGCAAGTGCAAAAGTATTTCTAAGAAGATTTGCACGCAATACATACTTAATGCAACAAACTTGGCTGTATCTCATGCAATTAGTAGATATCAAAACGGTTGTGTCTGAGTTCTCAGCTGGTTGTATCAGTTAGCCCAGAAATTCACGTGTGCTTATCTGATTCTGTAGATCATAGCTTCATTGAGGCCTGGATGTGGATGCCTCGAAGTTGCTATCAATGTTTTTTCCTTGTGTTCAGGCCATGAATATTGTAATTTAACATTTGAGAAAAAGATCGGTGCTGGTCATAATTCAAAATGGTTCCTGTGGCAAAAACTTGTGAATGAAGGTGCATGTAGTTTTGGAATCATTCTCTCTTTTATTTTTCAGCAAACTAACCTTCAAAATGAAGTAATTCAACAGATTAAGACTTTTGTTTGGGACGGCTTTCTTACTTCTTTTTAAAATAGTTTTCTAGTATAAAAATTTTAATTTTCGTATTAGAAAGCTGCTTTAAGAAGCAGTAAGAAAGCCGTCCGAAACGAAGCCTAAGTGTATTACTTTGTTATTTTGGAACAACCTATTATTGATCTCTTGGGAGACTCTATACCACTAGTCGCCTTTGTTTTTTTCAATGATCCTCTATTTATCCTGTCTGCCCATCCGTCTTTTTTTTTCCAAGTACAAGAATGCCTTTCAACTTCATACTCGTATTTCTAGGAATGAAACAAGTCATTTTAAAAAGCAGGGTGTCTCTGAGATGTTCATCGTTTCCTAATCCTCTATAATGTTGAATTTCATGAATTTGCTGATATGTCTTTTAAAAAGAAAAGTAAATCAGATGATCCCAAATTATAGAAGATGATTATTATTATTATTATTTTCTCTATTTTTAATATTGTGCACTTCACGCTATGTATTATGATTCCACCACTAGACCTTTATGTTTAGAATCTTTAGATGCATGATTCATTATTGGGAAATATGATAAGCACTTGGTAGGGTAACATTGCTCTTGTTGGGGTGACTATAACGATGTGAATTTTTTGTATTAGGCCTTTATTTTTCCTTGGATGGCTGATATAGATATTTTATTTGGGCATACTCTCAATGGGGGTTTTATGGAAACTTTAACATTTTTAGTTCTGCAATATTGTATGCTATAAAAACCTGCATATGGCTTCCTAATTTTAATGATTCATACTATTGAATTATCATGTTTTAGTTAGTTTTCTTTTGGATTTGATATACTCTTATATATTTATACAAATGTGTCACTCAGTTACCTGGACGGACAGATAATGAGATAAAGAACTTTTGGAATACAAGAACAAAGAGATTGCAGCGAGCTGGCTTGCCACTTTACCCTGCCAGTAGTATTTGCTCAGGAGATTCAAATGAGAACCAGCTGATCCAGATTGACGGTGAGTTCTGCAATGGTGATATAGAGAACAGTGGAGTTTTACATGAAGCCATGAATGAGATGCAGGAATTTGGATTTGATCCTTGCAAAACTACTATTGGGCAAGTATCATACGCACCTTTATCAGACCTTCTAAGTCAGGGCCTTGAGTGGCCTTATACTCGCAGCTTGTTGAACCAAGGATTAAACGATATTAAGCGAAATATAGTATCTGAAACCTTCTTGCCTGGATACCACGGTAGCCTTGGCAGTGTTGTTTCTAACTTCAAAGAACTTACAAGCGGGCACTCTGAATCAATGTATCGGAACCTCGGATTAGGTTTTTCCTATGATGCTGACCCTGATATGAAGAACCTGTTATCGTGTTCCATACCTGGCAGCCATGGCTTATCACATGGCAACTTCTCTGCTTCCAGGCACTCTGCAGGAACTGTGAAGCTGGAGCTCCCTTCACTCCAATGTCCAGATACTAATTATAGTAATTGGATGACATGCCCGGATACACCTCCTTATAATATCCTCGTCCAATCTCCTGGAAATGTTTCATTAATGTCCGACTGTGCTTCACCAAGAAGCAATGGCCTGTTAGAAGCGTTGGTTCAGGAGTCGCAGAAGATAAACTGTGGAAAGAACCAGTCATCTGAGAAAAGCTCCTGCTCTTCTGCCATTACTCTCAGCGACATAATGGAAAGTACAACTGTGAACTTCTGCACTGCAGAATGGGAAGAAACTTGTGACCAGAGATCTCCCTTCTCCCAATCTGTCGATGAACACGCACAGATCACTAGCAATTCCTTGGAAGAACTTACTCCCAAAGCTACTTCAGGTGAGCATTATTTGTACATATCGTTCATTTCTCGCTCTTACATACAGGACGGGAAACTTGTAAATATGGTTTCTGTAGGTTCAGATGGAAAAATGGTGGTTGAACAGGATTCCACCACCAGCACGCCGGACACACAGCCAGGTTTCCTGAGACCTGATGCTTTGCTTGGATCAAACTGGAATTTAAGAGATTCCCGTAGAACAAAAGAGAACTCGGATTCTTTTTGTGCACTTCAAGGTGATAACTTGAGCCCAGCTGAGGTCTCTCTGGACTCTTGTCCATGGAATAGCATGCCCTCGATTCACCAAGTACCTGAACATTAAGCTTTACTTGATTGCTGAAAAACCTTTAAAATGTTTTCCATTAGTTGTTTAAAGAGGAACTATTTAGTCTCTGTAGAGTTGTCAGTGAGCAGAGAGGTCATTTCTGTTTGTTTGCAGCTTGGCATAAATTAGGTTTAGAATTGTTGCCACTTGTAGATTTTTCTTGTTGCTTGCTATTCAATAACAATGCAGGATTGGATGGATTTGGATTTTTTTTTTTTGGGGAGTACATTTAGGTGTAATTAAAACAGATTCACACACACATCATATACATAAAACTCGAACCTAAGATCTTTTAGTTGGTAGGTTAAGCTCCCAACTAACAGACCAAAGTGAGTTGTGTAGATTTGACTTTTTTTTCTTAAAATTTTTTAGCATTTTCTTGGATTTGAAAAATCTACTGTAATGATTGTTTGTTATGTGATTGTACTTTATTTTCTATGTGATTGTCCCAGCTTTTATTCTGATGGTTTCTCCTTTTTGAGAAAAATTATTCTGTGTGGACGCCGAACGTCTTCTTGTCCATCATCCGAAGACCAACCAGAATGCTTCACGTCACCCCTTCACTTGGTACTGCAGCTCAGTATCACTTGGTACTGCGGCTCGCTATGATGCACCGACATTTCTCCTCAAAGAGGCGTGCAGTGTCCGACACCGTATCCGACATGGCACTCGTCCGACACTCCTCCGACACTTGTCGTACACGCCGAAAACGTGTCCGATTAAAAAATATTAAATACAAATTGGACACGCGTGTCTGACGTGTGTATCTTAAATATTTTATGAATTTTTTTAAATATAATTTCTTGTATTTGACGGGATTTAAACTAAATTTCTTATTTCCTATTCACAACACCAAATCAACGTCCGCACTTAATACCCAACCATCGAATATTTTCATTTTCATTTCTTTTTTGCTGTGAAGGTATTTTCATCTCTTCTCTCGGTGACCAATAAACAACATTGACGCCTTACTCTCCATATCCTAATACTTATTATTTTAGGCCCAAATTCTAGTTAAATGACTTTTTTTTTCAGATTATTTTTAAATTATACTTATTTAATTTTTATACACTTTTTTTTTAAATATAAAAATTATAATATCATGTCCAACTTGTGTCCGTATCATATATTTTCAATAACTGACGTGTCCCGTATCCGTGTCGTGTCGTATCCGTGTTGTTGTGTCTGTGTATGTGCATCATAAGCGGCTCGGTACCGCGGCTTTGTACCGTTGATATGATTGCACCTAATTCACCTTCGAATGTATTGTTGTTTTCGATATCGCACAATATTTTCTGCTCCTTTGACGACTTGTTCTGGAAATATCCAGGTTATTTGTTATCATAGAACTGACATTTAGTTATTTGCTATCATTTAAGGATGATGGAAGAGAATTTAATATATATTATTTCTCGTGTATATATATTTTATTAGATAAGTAAACTAAATTTAAACTAAATTTCTTAAAAAAGATAGAAATCCATTCATATTTTATTAGATAAGCTAAGCTAACAAAGTTATAAGGTGGGTATAAAATTAATTACAGATTAAAAAAAAAAACATCAAAATTGTATTTGTTGAGATTGACATTTAAAATTTAAGTTGAAAAAAATAAGAGAATACTATTCGAGCTAAATTTATTTGGCTATATCTCCAGTTTGTACAACTTTTTTTGGACATTTAGATCAATTAAATCAAACTAACACACACCATATATATATATAAGTCGAATTCAAAACCTCTTGATTGATAGTCAAAACTCTCAAAAGTGAACTATGTTCATTCATACAACATCACATGATTTAGGCAAATACAAGCATATTGAAATAAATACCGCTAACGTTGTAAAAGCTTTGCTCAATACTATTTGCAATGCAACTAATGGATCAAACTGTTGGCTCAACAAAAAAGACGTGTAGGCAAGAATACCTCTTTGAAGACTTAGTATTTCATTATCATTAAAGCAGATTGTAATTAATCATATTTCTTTTTAGGGTAGTATCAGGGTTTAGTTAGATCTGAGTCCTTCATATGAGCACAAGCACTCATAGTTAATTACCTCTCTTACTGCGTAAAAGAGAACTCTCAATAATTTTAGGTGTTTTAGTCTCAGTTGTGGGTGAAATGGAGTTAAACATGATCAAGATCTCATAGTTTTGTCATCTCGGATATATCGTAGGTTTCAGTTTAACAACACTAACAATTGTTGATCGTAGTGTCCGTGGAATTTTATTAGCAAATATGAGTTGCCTCCATTCAGGAATTCTGAGTAAACTGAAGGGATTACGAGTAGGTTGTAATTTTATCGTGGTTTGGGATTTACATCTGTTATAATACTCAGTAGTTGATTTAGTTTGGGATTTATGATTTCATTTAGAATTTACCCATTTGATTGAATTGGTTCGGGGCTTACGTCCTCTATGGGAAGTAGCCTGATTAATTTAGAAGTAGGCCTTACGATTCAAAATAGTCTATAAGTTTTAGAAGTGGGTATTATGACTTTCATTGAAATTTGTTCATATTTTAATTTGATTCATAACTTCTTATAGAACTTTTCCAAACAACAGATCTTACAACTTCCCTTAGAAGATGCTTGATTATTTTGGTAAGTCTTACGACTTTTGTGCTTAAAAAGTAACCCGAATGTGGATCTTACAACCGAGCCCTATAAGCTAAGCAAACCCAAAGGTTTGGATTGGATAAGTTTTACGATTTCCCTTAAAAGTTGCTTGGCTTTTGTTTGAGTTTTAGGGTTGTTAAACTTCATTTAAAAGTTTTCCTAATATGTGGATCTTACTGTTTCACTTAAAAGTCGTCATAGGGTTTGTAGGATTTATTGGTTTCCTTCGAAAGTAGCATGTTTGTTGAGTTTATAATATATATATATTTTTTTGGACATTTAAGGCAAACTCACACACACAACGCATACATAAAGACTCGAACTCAAGACCTCTTAGTTGGAAGCATAAGCTCTCAACTAACAGACCAAGATGAGCTGTGTATAATAGATATATTAGATAACAGGTACTTTGATTTGCAGTTATTTATTAGTCTGACACTTACTAATGTTTCTATTATAGTGCCCTATTTTTTTCTTCTTTCATTAGTTTAGTTCAACACTCTACCCTTTCTTGCTTTAGCCGTTTGGCTTTAGTATTGAACAGTTTTGTTTCTTATTTGTATGTATTTTAAGCTTTGTACCTGCTGGAGCTTTCTTGGAGCAGCGAAGCGCATGAAGAAGAGTTTTAGTTTTGTTAGCGTTTTGAGCTTATGAGTTTTAGTGTTTCAATGTTGGTTTTAGTGTTCAGTATTTAGTTTGTGCTTAGACTTTAGTGGAAAATGCACTTCTTCTTTTTTTTTTATTGAAAAAAAAAATGTATATTTTCACCAAAGTGGCTCTGTCCGCATTTTAAAATCGTGGTCAATGTAAAAAAAAATTAATTAATCTATTTTAATGAATTAAAACTTAATTGATTGATTAATTAATCACTCAATTAATTAAAGTTATTTTAATAGATTAATTAATTTTAAATTAAATTTCAAATTTAATTTGAAATTAATTGATTAATTATATTTAATTAATTAAAAGAAATTTCATTTATAATTATAATTCTAAATTAATTGATTAAGTTAATTTCAAATTTTTCTAACCAATTAATTGAGCCTCATTTTACGTTTGAAATTTCAATTAGTTAATGAAGTAAATTAAACAATTAATTAATATTTAATTTTGAAATAATCACTCTTAAATTTCAATTAATTGACTCCTCTTAAATTTTTAATTAATTTGCTTATTTCAATTAATCAATTATTGTTACTTAATTAATCATTTCAATTAATTAATTTCAATTAATCATTTAAATTAATTAATTAATCATTTTCATTTAGTTGATTTCAATTAAAAAGTTATTTTAATTAACTAATCATGTTAATTATTTAATTGAATTAATCAATTAATTTATATTTAAATTCAAATTATTAATTCTTGCATTAATTAATTGAATTAATCAATTAAAATTTAAATTAATGGCTCTCTAGTTTTTAGCAAATTTGATAGTCTTCAAGAGTGATTTCGGGCAACATCTAGGCCTTTGGGGAGATCAGGATGTCACTTGCCACTGATTTCTTTTCAATCGAATCTAAGATCGACTGCGCAAGAGCGATAAAACTGACCGGATATAAGATTGATGACACAAGATATTTAGATTTGAACATTTATGAGCGTAGCTAAGATCTTCGATTTGCTTATTCTCCTAACCAGCTCGAAAATGCTTGTTGATCGGATGGACCTATTGGAGCGCAAGGCTTGTGGGTACTGGATAGACAAAACTAGCGAGAGCTTAGACTTTCAACTAAGAGGTCTAGGGTTCGAATCTATGTGTATGCATTATGTGTGTGTGTTTGCCTTAAATGACCTAAATGTCCCAAAAAAAAACGAGCGAGAGAATAGCCTGACTGTAAAAAAATAATTTCTATTTTAATTCAGTCAATAGAATCGACAGTTTTCAAATGAGAATTCAAACTCTCACAAAAACAAGCCGGTTTTTATTAGACTTTTGCTTGTGAGAGATGAACTTAGTTTAGGATAATTCTTTTAATAATAATCCTTTAAATAAGTATCATATCATTACATAACATTACATAACAATGGAGGCATTATATTACTTTATTATTCTAATTCTATAATACCACATAATTATTAGATATATAAATTTTGGCTTCATTTGGTACAATTTTTTTACTATTATCAATCAAATTTTTAGCACAATTTATTTTTTAATTATTAAAAAATCATCACAAATGAAACCTTAGACTTTACACCTCACAAGAACGTGAGTTTTGATGATTCAACACGAGAAGACAATATAAAGATCGTTATAGTTAAAGGGGCTACACAAATAATAATTATTTGCTATTTTTAATAAATATCAATTAAATTTATTTTAAAGAAATAAAAAAGAGGTGAGCACAGCACATGCCAGTATAAATTAGCAAAATTAGTATAAGTTTCTGGGTAAGAACAAAAAAAAGCCAATTGAGAGAAGTCAAGAGTTGGTGAATGTTCATAACACAAGCCCAAGCTAATTTTTATAAAAAGAACTTATTGAAATTATCATATTTTTGCATTTTTCATTTTTTTATTTTATTTGCATTGCTTATATTTTTATTCTCAATCAATCTTGTTATCAAGAAATTATTATGTACGAACATCAGATGGAGAGAACCGTCCGAATTTGCTGCGCTTTTACTGTGCTTTTCTTATATTTTTGCTAAAAGACATCAAATATTTAATATTTATTAAATAATTAAATATTTGTTGCCTTTTTGCAAAAACGCAACAAATATTCAATTATTTCGTAAATATCAAATATTTGCTACCCTTCTACAAAAGGTAGTAAAAACGGAACAAATTCGGACAGTTCTCTCTGTCACAGAATAATTAGTCCTTGTTATCAAGTACTTTGCAAATATTCATAATTTTTTATGACTCAAACACTCTTCATCAAACCCAAACGCTTGGATGAATAGAGAAAATATTTTTAAAAATTAACAAGAAATATTTAAAACAACTCAATTCAACCCACTTTTGAATTGTGTCGTCCTTTCAAGACATGAAAACAAAAAAAAAAACTGCAGAATAACTTACATGAATTAAGTCACTACCACAACATATCTGTCTTCCCACTCATCCTTCACTGCTACCTGAAAAAGAATTCACCGACTAAAATTAACAAAAAAAAAGAACACAAGACTTATATATATATATATATATTATTTATTATTATTATTATTATTTTACGATGGCTTACTGTTCTTTCCAAATTCTGCCAGTGACTCTGAGCTTTAGTTCTTTCCTATCACCACCAGAGAAGAACAAAGCCATGTTCCTTTGAATGATGAGGCCGTCGTAGCTGTCGCGAACCTTCTTGTGGCTGTCTCTGATGCTCCGCGGCACTCCTTGCCAGATCATTTTCCGGCCATTCGCCCCAACCTCAAGGCTGTAGCTATAGTTCTTGGCATCAGAGTCATCTCCCATGAAGCGAAGGAAAGCTATGTAGACTGGCGCCATTGACAACTGAAATGCTTCGAAGTGCAGGCAGAAATATTGCCCAAAGCAACTGAAAACCTAGAAAGTTCTATAATTATCAATAAACTGCGATGGATTAGTGAAGAACATAATAAAAATCCAACTCTGACACAAAGACCTCTTGCTAATGTAGCATTTCAACTGGAATTAATGGCTATCCTTTCATTGGGAAAGGTTAGTCAAGATTGTATGTGGGAAGTTAAAGTAATAATTATTGAAGGAGACAATTACAATGCAATCAAATTTCTTTAAAGATCTTTTGAAGGGTCCAAAGCTAGGTTCAAGCATGTGGGATAGTCACTTTTCGTTTCGAAAGAATTTTGATCAAGTTATTTTCAATTTTTTCTAATTGAAATTGTAATAAGTTAGCTAATTTATGTGTTAATTTTGTTTTATTTAACAATTTTATTTGGGATAACATTAATAGTATTGGCATTCCACCTTTGTTTTTATTTTTTTTGTTAAAGCAGGAATGTGATGTGTTGGATTTACTTCATTAGGTTGCATTTTTTATTCTCTTTAATGCTATGGGCATTTTATTCAAAAAAAAATGTAGGGGGTATTAAGGGATTGATGCATGTAGTCTGTCCGACTACATTTAGAGGTTGTTTGGATAACTCTAACTTGAGATCTTCATATACCGCTAAAGACAGCTTAGCTAGAACCGCATGAACTGAAGTTTATTCCATGCAAATGCCATGTCCTTCAACTTTCCTTCCGCCCCACAAACAAATTTACAAACCAAAGCAATCCACAAACACCAATATTTGAATTGAACATGAAAGATAATGGTGAATAGCAATTAAAGCAACCCTTTTTAGCAATAAGTGGATATGTTTTTCTGGCTAGTAGGTAAGGTGGAAGCATAAAATACTTCATGATGATTTAGGGTTCATGTTGACACCTACTTATAGGAGGCTTCATTAGACCGTGAAATCCAAGTTTGCATGTTTTTCTTCTCAATGTTCAAGAGATAGGAGCTTGCGTATTAACAAAAATCAGGACCAGAGCGCATTATGTAAATCGGAACATTAAGTAAGTCTTTGAATTCTGAAATCTAAGGGAACAAATTGCAATGCATTTCAATGGCAGCTAATGTCATAAACAATTGACTCGCAGATTTGAGGGTAAAATATTTACAACCAATTTGATTACCAAAGTTGACAAAACTACTAAGGAAATAGACTCATTAATCATGAAGATGCATTCGAACTGGAATATTTTCTTAACTCACCGTACTTTGGCTACTAGTTAATGTTAACCTCAGATATTTCAGCCTTTCCAATGCTTCGGTTTATCTAGCAATTTGAAGACTTATTTAAGTAGAATAATAAATACAACAATAACAATAACATCAAATCTTTATATCACTACATGAGGTCAGCTACATGCATCCTTTTTCTCCATTATGTTCTATTAAAAGTCAAATTATTACTTAAATCTAATAAAGAAATGTCATTTCTAATATTTTATAACGAAGTATTTTTAGGTCTATCTCTACCTTTCTTCACATAAGCCAATCTAATACATCTATTCTCCTAACCGTGTCATCGGAAGGCCACTGTTTTATGTGACAAAACCATCTAAGGCGACTCTCTCTAATTTATCTTCAACTGGAGCAACTCCAAAATTTTCACATATATGCTCATTTCGCATCCTTTCTCTAAGAGTAAAGCACTCATCCACCCAGCATCCTCATCTTTGCAACACAAAACTTGATAAAAATTAGTTTAATAGTTTGTGTTTACGTGATAAACTCAGTGAAAAATCACAATTTTAACATAATAGTTATATATAAAAAATAGAATGAATCATATGCATTTTTTCTTTCTTTCCAATTAACATATATATAAATATATCAATGGATATGATATAATTCTTTATTATATATCTGTCAAATAACGTACTGCTTTTTCAATTAATATTCATCCATTTTTCATTTTCTCATTTATTCTTATTCCCTTTCTCATTTAGTATAGAGCTTTGTGTAAAATTTGTATCAATGAAGGTATAATCATTTTCATTTATATTTAATGAGTACGAGTACGTTGTGTCTCCCGTCAATATCATAAGGGGATGAGCTCCTATAATTTGTGTGCATGCACCTTTTCCTTTTTAATTTACTTTTCATTTCATATTAACAATTATTTGTTATATAAATCTATAAAAATATTTTTCTCTCGTACATATATTATAGTATGAACTTCAGTTATTCAGTCATTCTCAAATTTATTGTACATTAACTATTTAGCTAAAACAAATATTTGAACATGATGTAACATCAACAATACATATAACATAAAAACATAACCTTATTATGACTAACATAATTATCCATATTATGCCTCTTACTTACTTTTGTTAATATCTTAAACATTCAGTCAACATAATACTATGACATGAAATACTTGAAATAAATAATATAAAATATTTGTAATTACCCACTTGGTCACTTTTGTGCTTCAAGTTCCTTCCAATCTCAAGCCTGATATAGATTTCCAATACTCGTTTTAGTATGAAGACCTTACACCCGACTCCATATAAATAATGCCTCCAAATTTTAAGCTAAAAAATCACAACCGCTAATTTCAAATCATTTGTGGGATAATTTATTTCATGAAATTTTAGCTTCCTTGAAGCATATGTCACTACCTTATCATATTGCATTAATACAAATCCAAGACCCCTCAACGAAGCATCACAGAAAATTTGAAATCCCTCTGTGCTTGATGTAATTGTTAATATGAGAGCAGTCATTAAAAAACCCTTCAGCTCCTGAAAAGCTCCTTCACACTGATTATTATATTCAAATTTTACTGCCTTTTAAATCAATATGGATAACATCATTGCAATCTCAGAGAATCCTTCCACAAATTTCTTGTAAAAACCAGCAAGACCCAGAAAATTCCTACTTTTGAAACTATAATCGGCCTTGGCCATTCTGCAATAGCCTGGATTTTATTATGATTAACAGAAATGTCATCACCACTAATCACATGCCCAAGAAAATTAACATTATTCAACTAGAGTTCACATTATGAGAATTTAGGATACAGCTTATTCTCCTTAAGTGTTTGCAACACTGCATGCAGATGATTGAAATTGCTTTCTAAATCTCTTGAATAAGTGAAAATGTCATTGATAAATATGATCACAAATATGTCCAAAAAATATTTGAAAATTATATTCATTATATCCATAAATACAGTTGAAGCATTCGTCACTCCAAATGGCATCACCACAAATTCATAAATGACATCTTGTTCTGAATGCAATCTTAGCTATATCTTCTTCAATAATGCGCAACTAATGATATGATAGGAAATACTTGAGTTCTCAAGTATTCCTAACCCAAACCAGTAAAAATACAGTAGCCAACTGCTGTCCACAGCAGCAAAACAGCAGGAATTCAGTGAAAACGCAGCAGGAAATAGGGAAAAAAAGAGAGAAAACACAAGATCTTGCTTGTATTTCACTAGAAAACCAAGAAAACAACAAAGATACAATTTGTTCTTCAATCCGAGAGGAAGAACAACTCCCCAACGATCTCCGGCGAAGCCAAGAGCCCAAGCACACAAACCCTAGATCTCAAAATAGAATTCAAATTCAAGATCCCCTCTCTTTCCCCCCTAATCTCCTAATTATACAAATTAATCATAATGGACAATAATGGACTTCCTAAAACAGCCCCTCATTCAAAATTCTCCCTCCCAAAAGCAGTTTTCAGCAACCGTGGGGTCCACAGGGTGTTCCGCCCCTTTTTGGTGCTTCCGCCTGGAATAGCATCGGACCGGTCCAGAGGGGACCGGTCCGCTCGTAACATTACTCCCCTCCCAAAGATTCACCTTGTCCTCAAGGTGAAAGTCTTGAAACTGCTGCTTTATCATCTCGTAGGGCTCCCAGGTAGCCTCGTAATCGGGAAGATCTTTCCATTTGATTAGCACTTCTCTGGTTCCTATTTTATTAACTCTTACTCCTTCCAGCTCCATGGGTTCCATTACCACCTCCAAGTCTTCTGTCAATGATGCTGGTAGCTCGGGACTGGCTACATGCTCCCCAAGCGCTCTCCTTAACTGTGACACATGGAACACCGGGTGTATGGTAGCGAACTGGGGTAACTTTAGTCGATACGCTACTGCTCCAATCCTTCCAGTGACCTCATAGGGACCAAAATACCTCGGGGCCAATTTCTCATTTCTCCTGTTTGCCACTGATCTCTGCCTGTAGGGTCTTAACTTCATAAATACCTTATCTCCCACTTCAAATTATATGTCTCTCCTGTGTGTATCTTCTCGTTTCTTCATGATTTGTTGTGCCCTTCCCAAATGCTTCTTTAACTCCTCCAGCACCTGATCTCTTTCTTCTAAGTACTGCTCAACTGAAAAGATCGCTGTATTTCCCTTTCCATAATGCACTAAATGTGGGGGGTCTCTTCCATAAAGTACGTTGAAAGGGGTCATTTGGGATGCTGAGTGATACGAAGTGTTATACCAGTATTCTGCCCAAGGTAACCATTTGGCCCACTTACGAGGTGTTTCCGAAGCGAAACACCTCAAATAGGTTTCCAAGCTCCGATTTACCACCTCTGTCTGTCCGTCTGTCTGTGGATGGTAAGTTGTACTCCTTTTGAGAATAGTGCCTGCATTCGAAAGAGTTCCTTCCAGAACTGACTAAGGAAAACTTTATCTCTATCTGACACAATGGAAGCAGGGAATCCGTGTAATCGCACCACTTCTCTAATAAATGCTGCTGCCACTGAGACCGCTGTGTACGGGTGTCGCAGGAGGACGAAATGGGCATACTTACTGAGGCGGTCCACCACTACCAAAATGACTGTGAATCCCTCTGAACGAGGTAGGCCGTCAATGAAGTCCATGGACACTTCCTCCCAAACTTTGTTTGGAAGTTCCAAGGGTTGGAGTAGCCCTCCTGGTGCCATCGTCATATACTTATTTCTTTGGCACACCTCACACCTTACCACCAGCTCTTCCACATCTTTATGCATGCCCTTCCAATAGAGCTCCGCTGCTAGCCTCCTATATGTCTTCTAGACTCCTGAATGGCCTCCAACTGCACTGCCATGGAACTTCTACAACAAGTGGGGGACTTCTGCAACAAGTGGGGGATATGTACAGAAGTTCATGGCATCACAAACCTCCCTTGATACAATAATCTCTCCCCCTCAATGCAGTAGCCCGGATGGCTACTCTTGTCTTTCTGTAGGTCCTCCCTGATCTTCCCCAATTCTTCATCTAGCTTGCTTTCTTCCTTGATGGCCCCCCAATCAACCATCAATGGCACCGACAGAGCTAGCTCCTGGAGCTCCCCCACACATCTGGATAACGCGTCAGCTGCTTTATTCTCCAAGCCTGGTCTATACTGGATCTCAAAGTCATAGCCTAATAACTTGGATAACCATCGCTGATGCTCCTCAGTGACCATTATTTGCTCCAACAAGTACTTCAGGCTTCTCTGATCGGTCCGGACGATGAAATGTCGTCCTAAAAGATAGGGTCGCAACTTCTGAATCGCCAAGACAATGGCCATCAGCTCCCTCTCATACACTGACTTCAGTCTAGCCCTGGTCGACAACACTTGACTGAAGTATGCTATAGGTTGATGGTTCTGCATCAGTACTGCCCCAAGTCCATATCTTGATGCGTCCGTCTCAACCACAAAGTTCTGGCTGAAATCAATCAGAGCTAAAACTGGTACTGTCGTCATGGCCTGTTTCAATTTCTCAAACGCTTGAGTTGCTGCTTCCCCCCATAGGAAACTGTCCTTCTTCAACTGCTCAGTCAACGACCAGGCAATGGAATTGTATCCCTTCACGAATCGTCGATAGTACCCCGTCAACCCTAGGAATCCCCTCAGCTCCCTTATGTTCCTAGGCTTTGGCCATTTCTGCATTGCCTAAATTTTAGTCAAATCTGCCGTCACTCCTTCTTGGGACACCACATGTCCCAAGTATTCCACACTGGTCTGGGCAAAGCTGCATTTCTTCAGATTGGCTTGTAACTGATGTTCCTGCAATACTCCCAAAACCACCTTCAAGTATTCTAAGTGTTCCCCCTCAGTTTTGCTGTACACCAATATGTCATCAAAGAATACAAGTACAAACTTCCTGAGATACTGCCTGAAGACCCTGTTCATCAGAAACTGAAATGTAGCAGGAGCATTAGTCAAACCAAAGGGCATTACCAGAAATTCATAATGCCCTTCATGTGTCCTGAAGGCTGTCTTTGGAACATCCGCCTCCTTCATTCTGATCTGGTGGTATCCGGATTTTAAGTCCAGCTTGGAAAACACTACTGCCCCCAAATAGTTCATCAATCACTGGAATTGGGAACTTGTCTGGTACAGTGCCTTTATTCAGAGCTCTGTAATCCACACAAAATCTCCAACTCCTATCCTTCTTCTTGACCAGGAGGACTGGACTAGAGAAAGGGCTTACACTTGGCCTTATAATCCCTGCCTCCAACATCTCCCGGATCAGCCTCTCTATCTCATCTTTTTGGATATGGGGGTAGCGGTAAGGGCGAACGCTGATCGGTGTCTCCCCTTCCTTCAAAGTAATGGCGTGCTCCAGCTCCCTCTGAGGTGGCAAACCCTGTGGAGGTTGAAAAACCTCCCTGAACTGCTGTATGACCGGTTGCACTTCAAGAGGAATGTCTCCCTCTTCCCCCACACTGACTTTCTCCAATCGTTGCAGCTCCACTAAGTATCCACCCCCAACCTCCTGGATGGTTCGGATCATGGACTTGAGAGACACCCCCGTCCTAGACAGGCCGACATCTCCCTGTATCACCATTCTCCTCCCCCCCACTACCAGTTCCATCCTCAGTTCTCCCCAGTTCGCCTTGGTCTCCCCCAAAGTCTGCAGCCACTTTATTCCCAAAATCACATAAGTACTCCCCAATTCTAAGGGAAGAAAATCCTCCCTCACCTGTATTCCCTGAATAGTCAGCACCACTCCTCTACAAACTCCTCTCCCCATTTCCACCTTCCCCGTGCCCATCATCACCCCATAGCCTACGGTATCCACTAACTCCATTCCAAGCAACTCAACAAGCCGGGTGGAAATGAAATTGTGAGTTGCCCCACTATCTATCAGAACCACCACCTCGTGGTCAGCTATCACCCCTTTCACTTTCATAGTGTGACTCGAAGTGAATCACACTACAGAGTTCAGAGAGACTTCTGCCACATCCAGGTGCAACTTCTCCTCCTCCTCCACTTCTGACATGCTCCCTCCTCCCTCTTCGTCTTTCTCATCTTCGCAAACGAGGAGAACCTGAAGAGTCCGGTCCTTACACCTATGCCCTGGCATGTACTTCTCATCACATCTAAAGCACAATCTCTTGGCCCTCTTTTCTTGCATCTCCTTATCAGTAAGCTTTTTAAAATTTCCCCCAGGCCCTCCTCCTCCAGTCCTCTCCTTTGGTACCTCTCGTATACCCCCCGGTGCAGCTCCCTTGGTGGCTAGAAAAGTGGTCGTCATTCTGTAGGATCCCCCTGAGCTACTGCCTCGAGCCCCTCTCTTCAGATGCTTCTGGTCCTCAACCAGCTGTGCCAACTCCATGGCCTCCCCCAGGTCGTGTGGTTTCATCACTCTAACAGCTGCCCTAATTTCTGGTTTGAGCCCTTTCATTAACTTCCCCTCAAGCACGGTCTCAGAAAGACGATCCAACCTGCTAGCTAGGTACTCAAACCGGTCCCGGAACTCTGCTACTGTCCCATCCTGTGTCAGCGCAAAGAACTGCTCGTAGAAGTCTCCTCCCCTGCTGGTTCGGAAACGCTCTAACAGACAGTCCTTGAACTCCCTCCAGCTTCGAATAGGTCGCCTCATGTTCCGCCACTGGTACCAGGCCAGTGCCTTCCCTTCCAAACATAGTCCTGCCGCTGTCAGTTTCTCCTCCTCTGTCAACCCGTTGACTGCAAAATACCGTTCCACCTTGTAGATCCAGCCATGGTCATCTTCCCCCTCAAAGATGGGCATCTTCAATTTCCTCACCTTCGGATCCCTTCCGTTACCCCGGTACTCTCCATAACTTTCCATTCCTCAGAGATGAGGTGCTTCCCAAGTGTCCCGGTCCTCCCTCCGACGTTGGTATCCGAGTCCATCGTCATATTCCCCTCTTCCTTTTTTCAAAATCAGCACCTCAACGCTGAAATTCAGCACCTCGACGCTGATATTCTTCTCTTCTATTGCCAAAATCTGCACTTCTCTCATATTCCCCCCTCCTGCTTTCAAAATCAACACCTTGACGCTGAAAATCAGCACCTCGACGATCATTTCCCATGCTCATCTCCTCTCTAGAAAGTGGCTCTAGAGGTGGCATGTCGTCGTCTCCCTCAAGGATCTCTACATCCTGATTCCTCCTCCCCCCACGCGGGTTCGGATTTCCTCCTACTACGCCGTGGTCTCCGGTAGTCTCTCTTGCTTCTGACGTCGTCGGATTAGTCTTCATCTCCAATAATTTCTTCATCATTTCTTCTATGGCCATAAATTTGCCCTCCAACCTTTCATTGTTTGTGGTGATTTGATTTTGAAAATCAAAGAATCTCTCTTCCAAATCGGTCTTCAACTGACCGACTTCGCCTTCCAAAACGTCCACCTTCTTTCCAGCCATTGTTCTTCTAACAGATCCACAAAAATCTTCTTCCGGAGACGAAGAACTTGCTGAAATTTCAGAATTTCAGCCGTTGGTGGTCCCGAAACGACGCTCTGATACCAATTTGATAGGAAATACTTGAGTTCTCAAGTATTCCTAACCCAAACCAGTAAAAATACAGCAGCCAACTGCTGTCCACAGCAGGAATTCAGTGAAAACGCAGCAGGAAATAGGGAAAAAAAAAAGAGAAAACACAATATCTTGCTTGTATTTCACTAGAAAACCAAGAAAAAAACAAAGATACAATTTGTTCTTTAATCCGAGAGGAAGAACAACTCTCCAACGATCTCCGGCGAAGCCAAGAGCCCAAGCACACAAACCCTAGATCTCAAAATAGAATTCAAATTCAAGATCCCCTCTCTTTCCCCCCTAATCTCCTAATTATACAAATTAATCATAAAGGACAATAATGGACTTCCTAAAACAGCCCCTCATTCAAAATTCTCCCTCCCAAAATCAGTTTTCAGCAACCGTGGGGTCCACAGGGGTTCCGCCCCTTTTTGGTGCTTCCGCCTGGAATAGCATCGGACCGGTCCAGAGGGGACCGGTCCGCTCGTAACATGATATCCAAAATGCAAATCAATCTTAGAGAAAATTGTAGCTCCCTCAAACTAATCAAATAAGTCATCAATTCTAAACAATGGGTACTTATTTTTAACATTTAGCTTATTTAATCCCATGTAATCAATGCACATTCTGAAACTCTTATTCTTCTTCTTTACAAATAACAATGGAGCTCCACATGGCAAGGAACTTGGCCTAATAAATCTTTTATCTGACAATTCCTTTTAGTTTCTGCAATTTCTTAATTGTCATTCTTTATGATGCTTTTGTTACTAGTTCTAAACTCGGGAATAAATCGATTGTGAATTATCTCTCTCTTTCTGGGGGCTAATTCTGAAAAATCATCTAGGAACATTTCTGAATATTCTTTCATTACATGTATATATTTTAACTCTTTAACTTCATTAATTGTATCTCTTACTTGAGCAAAATAAATCCTGATATCCCTTAGATAGCAATTTACAAGCATTCATATAAGTAATTACCATTGAAGATATTCTTCTATCTTCATAAAATTTACATTATTTTTTACTCGATAATTTAAATTTTACTATCTTCATATTGCAATCTATGATCACAAAGTGATTTGACAGTCAATCCATTCTCAAAATCACATCAAATTCATGTAACATTAATATATTCAGAATTGCTTTAAATCTCCTCATTTATTACGAACTCAACTTGACAAAAACTATTAACATTCATTTTGGACTCATTTGGCATTAATATTTCTAAAATTGTGGGTACTTCATGAATATTCAATCCAACTATTTTTATAAATTCTTCTGAAATTGAGTGTGAAGCCATATCAAAGAGCATTTGCACTGGCATTCCTTGAATTTTTATCATACATGTAATTACTTTAGGTGAGTCCTTAAAATCATGCTGAGATAATACATATACTCTATGTTGAGTATTTGGTCGACTTTGACTTATCCCTAGAATGAAAGTAACTGATTCTATCATCCTTAGTCTGCCAACAATTCTCTAAGAAGGCAGCATTCATTCTTGATTCCCCTGATGGTCTTTACCCTAGATTAGGGTTGTTCTTAGCTATGTGTCCAGGTTGATGACACCAAAAGCATGTATTTGTTCCATAAAGATATTCTCCTTTATGTTGCTTTCCACACTTACTGCAATTATTCAAATTCATCGGACTATCACGGCTATTGAATTTTGTCTTCTTCTAATTAGACTTCCCAGATAGTGAAATGGATCTACTGTGAGAATCTTCGGAAGCTCCCATAACCTCAACATTCTTTCTCTTCTGAAATGTACGCCTTCTTTGGGTATTTTGACAAAGGCTTCATCGGGGCTGCTTTCTTACTGTTTTTTAAAACTATTTTAGATAAAGTAACTTCTTAAAGTTATTGTAGAAAATTGTTTTCTAATACAAAATTTTTTAATGAAGCGAAAAAAAAAAAGTGGTTAAATGAAAATTGTGATTGCGGTCTGAAAAGCAAAGATGTAAAAAAGCTATCCCAAACAAAGCCTAAATCAGCTTAATCACAATAATCCAGTTAATTTTGGTGATCAAGCAATCATGCATTGACCAAGCTCTTCGAAAAAGATCTCATAAGCATTCAACTCCACTCCCGCACTAACTGCCTGCTATAGAATTGCTATTACTAATAAATTTGATAAATAGCCATCTGCTGTGAGGTACCAACTAACAAATATTACTAATTTATTAGCATAAGTAGCAACCAAACAATTCTATTATTAGGTAACTCAGTGGCCACTGCAGCAAAAGTAAATCTAATTAGAAAGTTTAATTATACTTGTTGGTAACTTATTGTTAGTAGCTACTAATACATATGCTATAGCTATTTAACTGTATGGAGAAAACAATGCCCAAGTCACACCAATAAGATCAAACTGAAAGAAAATAGAGTTGACAATGGAAATCTCAAAGGCTCATTAAATCACATGTCAAATTTTGTTAATAGAAACAAAATCGAGTACCATAAGAATATTTTGCGTTAGAAAAGTACCGTTAGCATCCAAGTTGCATTCTCAACCTCCTGTGGATTTGACTTGACATATCTATGGTTAAACGTACTTCCATTATGCATGTCAACCTTGTGATCATCTTTAAGATGGCCAACCAAGAAAGGAATGTCACCAACAACGGTGCATTCAGAACCCGCATAAGGGCAATTATATGGCCTAAACGGACATTGTGATTCATGTTTCATCTTGCAATAATAGGGATATATACCCATGCAGCCATAACCCTGGTATTTGCAAGGGAGTTCAAGAGAAGCCGCCACTTTCTCCAAAGCAAGACATCTTATATTGCCAAGCTCATGCCTGCAAGTTGGGCACCGGTTATGTACTCTAGGCTTGCAGCCAGAACATAGTGTATGGCCGTTAGAACACTGCAAAATCATATTATAGAAATCATATAAGGCAAGCGTTAGAAGGATAGATTCAAATGCACATTTACCAACAAAAAAAAAGCAAGGAAATAATTACTACCATTAGAAATGAATATGGCACTATTTATAGTAGTAAGAATTTCAAATATATATTAATATTATATTTCCTCATTATTCTTTATATTTGTCCATATTATATTTTTTTCCTCTATTGTTCCCTTCTCTTGCCTACTCAAGTGGATGTGTGGCTTTACTCTTAGAGACAGGATACGAAATGAGCATATACATAAAAAGGTTGGAGTAGCTCCATTGGAAGATAAATTAAGAGTTGCCCGTAGTTTAGATTTAGATTAAGTCTTACGACCCCATTTAGGAGTTGCATGTAATTTAGACTTAGGTTAGGTCTTACAACCCCGTTTAAGAGTTGCTTGTCATGTAGATTTAGGTTAAGTCTCACGGCACCATTTAGGAGGAGTTACTTGTAATTTAAATTTGGGTCAGGGCTTACGGCTTTCATTGAAAATAGCTCGTATAGCGAGTCTTACGGCTTCATTTAGAAGTAGCCCATGTAGTGTTTGGTTGGTAGGACTTATTGCTTCCTTTTGGAAGAGGCCTGTGGGTTTAAGAGGTTTAGAGTTTTTCACATAGAAGCTTCCCTAACATGCGGGTCTTACAGCTTCGCTTAGAATTGTTCTGTTGGTTGGGTCTTACAACCTAAACCTATAAGCTAGGCGACCCAAGTATGTTTGGTTTATAGGACTTACTGCTTCCCTTTGGAAGTCACCAATGGATTTGATTACTCCCCTAAGGGAGTATTTGTTGCTCCTCATGGGAGGTTGTGTCATTGTGTGCATTAATTTAACTGAGATTTACCCTATTTAGCTAGTTGTTGCCTATTAGGTTGGCATTAGAGTTGTTACACACCCTACCACCCGACACTAGTGCCTTTTACCCTAGATTTCAGTAGTTTACTGTGGTTTTACTTATAGTAGTGCTCGTAGCTTTCTTACTTCAGTAGTCTATCTTTTACTTAAGTAGAGTTATTTGTTCAGTACTCTCTCCTTTACTTTCAGTATCAGTTTTACTTTAGTACATGTTTGTTTTAGTACCAGCTATGTTCCTACTGGTACTAGTTTTGTTCTTTCAATACATGTTTTGCCAGTACCAATTTTACTAGCATTAGTTTTGTTTTACCAGTACTAGTTTTGTTTTTACCAGTACAGTTCGCTTTAGTACATCGTACTAATGCTTTGTTTGTTTACAAGCAAGTATGTTGAGGCTAGTAAATTGCAGCTTGCAACTACAGGGTTTATCAGGAGTTGGGGCTTAGAGAGCTACTTGTTATAGAGCTGGAGGGGATTAGTTTTAGGATTTTTAGAGCTTTTCTTTCTGCTTTATGCTTTGGTTAGCTTTGTTTAGGAGTTTAGGTTTTAGTGTGAGTTGTATGGTGTCTAATAGCGTGAAGTCGTGAACATTATTCTTTATTTTATTTAATGCATTTTATTTAATTTTAAATTAGCTGCATTTATTAATAAATTAGGTTAATTAATTAAAATTTAATTAAAGGATTTAAATTTTCTTTAAATTAACTACTCAGCTTCTTAATTGATTTTAAATGTATTTTAAAATTATTTAATTATTTTAATTATATTATTAACTAAAAGAGAAGCATAATACTAAGTTAAGTGTGGCAGAGATGAGGATGCTCAGGTGGATGAGTGGCTTTACCCATAGAGATATGATACGAAATGAGCATATACGTGAAAAGGTTAGAGTAGCTCCAGTAGAAGATAAGATTAGAGAGAGTCCTTAGATGGTTTGGTCACATAAAGCGGCGGCCTTCCAATGATCCGATTAAGAGAGTAGAGGTATTAGATTTGACTTATGTTAAGAAAGGTAGAGGCAGACCTAAAAAAACTTGGTTAGAAAATATTAGGAATGACCTTTCTTTATTAGATTTAAACAAGAATTTGACCTTTAATAGGACACAATGGAGAAAAAGGATTCATGTAGCTGACACCACGTAGTGGGATAAAGGCTTGATGTTGTTGTTGTATTATTAATTAAATTAAATTTAATTGCTCAATAAATTTAATTCATTTAAAGGATTTAAATTGATTAATTAAAAGATGTTCTCATGATTATTTCAATTAAAGTAAAAGTTTTAATTAAAATTTTTCACTAAAGTTCTGATTTTAATTAATTGTTCAAATTAGACTTAAATTAATTAAATTATAGTTCAAAATTAATTATTAAAATTTTAAAGGTATAATTTTATTTAAATTTTAGATTTTAATTAACTTTTAAAATTCCAATTTATTCAATTCATTGAATTTTAGTTTAGATTTGGATTTTAATTTTACTTTTTAAATTGCTCATTTAATTAATATTATAATTAATCAATATAATGGTTTTCCAATTTTTTCCAAAAATCTGAACAAGTCTAGTACAGCAATTTCAATTAATTAAATGCTTTTCCAATTTTTGGGAAAACTTCGTGAACAACAGATTTTTTTTTTATCAACGGATTTTACATCATCCATTACATTGAACAACAGACTTGACGAGAGATAAGTTGCCAAAGAGGATGAGAATAATAAATTCTGTGCTGTAATGCTACTGAACAAACTTTGATTGTTTCTTATCATGAGAGCCAAGTTGGCATTTCTTTATAGGTTGTGGTTCATTTAAAAAGTTTTTTTACAGTTGTCCTGAATTAAATTAACAGTTTGCTTGGTTGTTCTCTTCATTTTGAAACAATTTACGTGAAGCTAAGAAGTAGATCTTATAGAGTTCCTGAGCTCATGTATTATGTAATTCAAGCAACTGAAGCTAAAAGTTCAACTTCATAAACATTAATAAAGCACTACCAAACAACTCAATAATGACTTCCCCAGCTATGACTTCGGAAGTATGAAGTGACACTTCATCGACTTACAAGCAACCATGGAGGCCCTTACTAAGATAGGTTCAGCACAAATCTGTGATTTTCTTTAATTCTGTATCCATTTAAGCAGCGCAAAGAACATTAACAAAGTTTTCAACATGAAAGACCACATATAGCAGGATCAAGTTTATTTAATATTTAAAAGAACTACTAATGCTTTAGTAAAATGCTTGCAGAAAAACAAAACCGACAACAAAAATTCATGTAAACCCAATGATTCATTCTCTAAAAAACAATAAAAACACAGAAGATAGGCACCAATATCCGCAGTCCCTTCTTCAAGATTAAAGAAATTAAGGATTCCGATTTTTATTTTATTTTTTGCCATTCTAATATTTCTCCAAATAAACAGATAAAGCAGAAAAGTATCTATAATTCTGCAGAAAAAGTTTGCAAAATCAGAGATATTTGAAATTAATGCATTAAATAAGCATTCTTGAGCCATTCCCATGCATCATTTCTACAGTAAAAAATACAGGCAAATCCAAGGTAATTTAGAATGAGATCTTAATTTTAAGTGATGTGTTACAAGTTTCCGGGTTCAAATTAAAAATTATAGCATTAGCTTGAAAGTTAAGAAGTACCTTGGTTAGAAACCATGATTGAGGATGTTTAACAACGATAAATGTTGGAAACATGTGAGAGAGGAAATTATGTAATTAAACATTCAATATAAAGCAAAGTATCCTACATTGAACTTCATGACCAAAGCATCTCTTTACAACAAAATATCCAATTTTCCTCCAAAGGAAATCAATTTTCTGAAGTCCGCTGGAGTGTTTCACTAAAATCACATTAGTCATTCCAATACAGATACTTAAAATTAATGATATTAAAAAAATAATGCATAACAGAGACTGTGCCTATGGACATTGCATACCAGTATAGATAAAATTCAGCAACGAACTAATATGCAAATCTTAGTCAAAGAATGGTAAATATACCAGTAAAAAGAAGAGAAACATCATAATAGTGGCAAACCTGATGTATAGGGGGATACATAGCATTCAAGCATACTGGGCATTCTAGCAGTTCGCGTACATTGCTAACAACAGATGTATTGGGCTTTGGTTGGAATGGTGTTGGATCATTCCCATGTTCACCCAAATCCATCATGGATTCACCTTTAGGTGGATCAATTATCTCAACATCATCCACCATGCTATCAAAGTAACTGCTGCCAGCTGCCATGACTTTAATTGTCCACCCAGCCTGACCAAATGGAAATTAAAAAAAATTTAAATAATATTAAATTATAGATACCTCCAGTATTTTTTTCATTAGTGAACACTTTCGTTATCATAATTAAGTTTTATATACTTACAAATTCAACAAAAGCAAGAACTAGCAAATTGTAAGCCATATTTCAGTAAGGATCCTCATATGACTACGTTCACCAAATCTATATAAACATATATTAAGGAAAAGAATATTCACTAGTTACAGGCATAAAATTTACACCGAAAGGATTGTTTGCTTCATTTTTTAGCATGGCTTGATTGGGCATAAGCACACCAATATCACCAAATTGGCAAATTCCATTGGCAAGTCAGGTTAAGCCACGTAGGAACTAACTTGACTTTTCCCAACATAGAAAAGTGCTCTAGGTCTCAATTAAAAGATTTAGGTTTAGGGTGCGTTTGGGACGGCTGCAGCTGTCGGTAAAGTAGGTTGTGAAGTTACTTTATAGAAAGCTGCTTTCTGAAGTTGTTGTATAGAGAACAATATTTTTTGTTTGGGTACTATAACTGTAAAACTACTTTGCTGCAGTTATGTAAGAACAATTTACATTATTACCCTCATTATGCATAAATTTAAATAATATAAATTCAAACTATAAAGACAATTCAATATGATATACAATCCTCTTTGGCTCTAACGATCATAGCTGCTTTGCTGTAGCTAATTTCGTGGAAAACAAAAGTTTAGTATATCATTTCCAGATATTCGAAATTGCTGTAAAACTGCTTATAGTGGAAATCAAAATCAGAGCAGTTTTATATAATAGTAATGCATAAAACGCTATTTCAGCTATTGATCTTCAATGCCATCGCAAATTTCAGTGGAAATTAAAATCATAAATTATTAACAATGACGAGCCTTCAAATGATGAACTATTTTAGCTATTGCTCTCTGAAGATGTGAGCTCAACTTTGCATGCCTGTATCAAATACCTGCATCGATAAAAAAATTGCACACATAACACAACAACCGCATAACAACGGGTTAAGCCTTTCTCTTGGTTTAATTCTACTCCATCAATCAAAAAACAGCATAGGGGCACCAATCTAGAATACCGTGAAGAAAATCCAGAAATTATCAATCTGGAGACCTAAAACGTACAGGATGTCAGGATCTTTTCTCCAACCCAACAAGATAGAACACCATTTGCATAAAACTCATCCCTTAAATCAAGTTTTTCCACTAATCTAGTAAAAAGGGTTAATAAAGAATCAATACCTTGGCCGAGATCGTGGGGAGCTCGTGGCTAGAGTCCTCGGGAACAACAGAGTAATCAGCGAGGACGACGACGTTAGGTTGGATCTCCTCCGAAACGCACTTCGTACCGCCCGCCGGCAAGTTTATCCAAACAGCTCCGTTCTAGGCATCCATGAGACGAATAGGAAGAAGAAGAGTAAGAAGAAGAAGAATCCATGCATCGCTACGGCGGAGCGTACAAATCGCGAGATGACATCACTGACGATGAGGGAGAAGCAGTCTCGCACAAATGGGGGCATTTACGACATCTTTTCCTTTTAAAACCACGGGAAGCAGCCGACCGCGGGAGGCAGTTGCGGGCCGCAAAAATTTGCTCAACTTGTTCTGCCGCAATACGCCAAACGGGCATTTAACAAATTTTTATAAAACAACGCAGCCGTGAAGCCGTCCCAAACGAACCCTTAGTTTGGGATAACTTTTTTATTGCTTTGTAAATTTGATTTTTAGTGCAAAAATTTCTTTAAAAAAGGGAAAAAAAGGTGGTCTAAAGTTCTCCCAAACAAAACCTTAATAATGCTTAGGCGTTCTCTCTCTCAATGTATATTAATAAATTAAGGAATAAAATAATTTGAGAGAAATTACATGATTAATTAAATGATAATAAATATACTACATATTTGACAAGACATAACACAATCTAAGCTAAGCATTTTAAAATAAAAGGACGCTCAATAACTAATAGATAAAGATAAGTTTATATGTGGCTTGAGCAGACAGCAGCTCAGGCTCATGACACATGCGAAAAGAAATATAAGTTTATATTTGGCATCAAAAATAGTTACAAATACAATTTAAATTTTGAAATTGGATAGGATTAAAAATAATACAAATTAATCAAATGACTGAGAACTAAATGACGGTCAATTCACGGGCCTTAAGATAAATCACTCCAAGAAATAAAGACCACCTTCATATACTATAAATGAAGCCACTTAAAAGTCTATCCTCAAGATAGTAACCCAAAATTTTCCTCTCTAATTTTGCTCAATAGTGTGAACATCAATAAAACAACTAAGAAAAAATAATAAAAGACAACATTCAAATTAATTCGCCGATCCTCATGTAACAACTGAAATGATAATTAATGTCAATTATTTATATTTTGTGGTCGTATTGGAACATTTTATTTCCAGTTAGTTAATATTAAATGACAGCAACAACGGACAAAAAGGCTATTCTACTTATAATGGAACATTTTATTTATAGTCGGTGTTGAATAACAGTAACAATAATGTAGGAGTCAATTTAGTTTGCAAACATTTTGAGGAAAATAAAATCTTTATAGAAAAACATAATTGATTTGGTTTTTTCACATCATAAAACTGCAGCTATTGAAATGTCAATCCAAGTTATGATAGCTACCGTATACATATCAAAAAATATTAATGGATAAAACAAACGAGAGGAAAAAATAAGGTTAGATTTGTTGATGATCATATTAGATAGCACAGAAATCATTAATACTATGGCATGAAATTAAAAAAAAAACAATATGGAGCATATATTATGCTTGCATTTAGACTGCATAATGACATGTTTTGAAATAATAATGAACAAGCATAGCCTTAAAAATAATATTATTTACAAACAAAATTCAAATGTGGGACTGGTTGGAATATTTTGGCTCAAAATTATATGTGAAAATATAACAGACCCTTCTAGCAATAAGGATTGAACCCAAAGAGCAGTATAAAAGAGATAAAATGCTAATTCTCTCAAGTGTATTGAACTGCAGAAAATTGGTTGAACTCCTTAGACAGAGAAGGGTGAGTCAAATAGAGTTTAGAGAAAATTCCGTGAGATAAAAGGAAAATTCCAAAGAGAATCTTAGTCTATGAAAAGAGTTTGATGGGATGACATTACAAAAAGCGCAAAATTGCACAATGCCTATGCTGGACTAGTGACCCCATATCAATGAGAAAAAAGTCCGACAGTATAGAATTGGTTATATAATATGATTATATAGAAAATACATGATTTGGACTACGTGAGGCTAGTTGTGCACCGATCAAGTTAGGCTTATAGGCGATTCCCAGTTGGGAAATTCAAACAAATCAAGGACTAGGAGTATGCACACTTAGCAAGTTTTTCTGATAACCAACCCTAATTATTTTGCGAGTACTCAGGGCAAATAGCCTTAGCAAATAGACAAATTTATTAGTCCTCCATAAGGGCTGTCAAAAAAGCTTGTTGTTCATAAATAGCTCGTGTTTGACACTTAGCACGCTCTTTGATGTTAGGCTCATTTATAGGCCTAGTCCTCAGACAAGCTTAGTAACTCAATGTTTGGTGGCGAGTAAGCATGAAGACTTTGTCAAGTAAATAAGATTTGTCTTTGAGAAACTCAAGGTTTTAGGAAACTTAAAGCTTGGTGAGTTATAAGTTGTAGATGGTCACGTTGGTTCACAACTGATAACTTCTTGAACCCGATTTAAGCTCTCTCAATAACTTACTTGACCTAACACAAGTAAATATGGTGTACACCAGTTTCCTAGTTCTTTTGTCCCTTCTGATAAGCCAAGAATGATAGTATAATTAAAGTTTCTATAAATCCAATTCAACCTAAAAGACTTAGGCTTGATCTATAGTGTTGGCTCTATAGAGTTAACAGGTATTTGGCACTTGGTCAACAAAGCAGCAATAGTCTCTATAAATGTGAGGCTCATGACTCATTTGAAAGACTTTATGCTTTGCTTCAATCATTATTCTTGCTTCAAAGGAACTATTTTCCACTGTAACGATGATGAAGTTTAAATATCATTCAAGCTTTATTATTGTTAATGAGATCATGAGGAAATACAAGGACATTGTGATGTGCAGAGCTTCAATCTGCTGAAGGATTTGCATCAGTGGAGACGCCTCTACTAAAGAAAGTGAATATCAACTTCGAACTGCGTTGGTAGAAGTTGGGTCCTCCCACCAAGCAAGATGACTATTGAAAAGTCAATACATCTGAGGGATTTATAGCTTAAACGAAAAAGTTTCTATTGAAAGAGTGGAATCATTGATCACAGTCCTTGAAGGAGCGCTAGAAAACAAGGTAGCAATATAGGTTAGAACCGGAACTGATGAGGACATCGGACAATATCGACGAGTCTATCAGCGTAGGAATCATAGATCGATGGCTACGATTCACAGTCGTTATTTTTTATGTATTTATGTTTATTTACTAATTATGATTGTACCCTTTCTTTTGAGTTTGTTTGAGTTGTATCCCAAGAGGCATTTGAGTCATTATTATTTTATTTTCTAGGCCTATATATTGTTATCTCTTCTATTGTAATGGAATGATGAATGATTACTAATGAAAATTCAGCTTTTTTGTTCTTGATCTTTTTGTGAGTTCTTGAAAGGAAAAACCCTAGAGAGGGCCACGCATCACCTGTTAGCCGCAGGTGGATTCCGGGACTCGCGGTTAGTACTCGTAGTATTCTCTTATCGTTTCTTCCCTTCCCCTACATCCGGCCTTTTCCTTTTCCCCACGCCCCGCCGATCTTCTCCCCCACCGCCCCTATTCTCTTATTAGCTTGAACCCTCCCTATCCAAACTCCTGTTGGCCTCCCTTGGTCCAAAGTAAAGTGAAGTAAATATAGTGTAAATAATTTTCGTTCATTTTTTTAGTAAACCAAACTCGCCCAATTTTGAGCGAGAACCGTTTACGCCACAAATAATCTTGCTTGACCACCGAACACCACCACCGCCTGATGAGGACATCAGATTTCGACACGTGTACCATCGCCGGAGACGCAGATCGACGGCGACGATTCAGAGCCTCTACGTCTGATTTATTTGCATTTTATTTTATGATTGTATTTTTTGTTTTCCTAATTCGCCCCTGTGGGCATTGAGTCGCTTATGTAGCCTGGAAGGACATTTATGTCTTTTTTTTCTCTCTTTCATTTTGGCCTATTTATATGAGGCCTCATGCATTGTATTGGCTTAATGTTGAATGAACAAAATTTCTGAGATTTTCTTTTGTCTTCTTGCTTGAGAGCTTGAGAGAAAGAGAGGAGACCTAGGAGAGGCTCCACCCGCAATACCCAACAGCCCACCGTGGTGAGCTCTTGGTTTTATCCAAAATTTCTACTGTTTTCTCTCATTTCCTCTCAAACCCGAGCCACCCAAACCTCCTCTCCAAATTCCCGTGCCTCTGCAGCCGCTCCGCCCGAACCCTCCAGGAAAACCCGCCGGCCCTCCCCACCCGTCTCTCTCCAGCCGCTGATCGGACCAGCCGCCGGCCCAGTCAGCCGCCTCCTCCGCCCCCTTTAGCCCAGCCCTCCTTTCCCTGGAAAATCCCGCCGCCCCTTCCCCTTTGAAATTTGAAATTCTTGCTTTGATTTCGTCATTACTTCTTTCCTAAAATAATGCCTTGCATTTAGGAAGAGATTTAAATGAAATCCCTTCAGTTTGAATTCAAATTTCAAACCTCCCTAATTGATTAAATCTGAATTTTGAAATCAGGTTTTAATTAATTTCATGGGCCCCACTAAATAATCAAATTCCCTCTCTTTTCTTCTTGCTTGGCCGACCACCCCCTCCCCCTCACCTATTCTCTCTCTACTTGCCACCTAAGCACCCACTAATTCCCCTCTCATGGCTTCCCCCCCAATAACTCCCTCCATTCAAGGCATTAACTCCTTTGATTTGAATTTCAGATTTCCTCCTTTCACCCTATCCCTACCGTCGGCCCCCTTTCATCCACCCAAAACCGGCCCCCCCTTCCTCTCTCGTGGTTGCTTGAGAGGGTTGCTCGGTTTCAACGTTCATGGTGCATGGCGGATCCCGCCATTGATTACGGAATCGAACTCGACATCTACGGCCACATTCAAGTCCTTAAATCGCCTTTCTTTGACGTGGGTTTTGGCTTCGACAATACCGTCGAAGATTACTTGGATCGAATCTTACCGACACTAGTAGACGCCTTCGACGACCAATTCTCCGACTACACGTGGATCATCGAAAGTCATCCGCCCGCTTCTCCAACTCCCACTTCCTCACCGACGACGAGTCCTCTCGGCATCACCTGTGTCTTAGTGGTATCGCTAAGTTTTCTCGCAACCCTCTTCCGCTAACCTCCACTTCAAAGAGAGATTGCCGGACCTCAAGGTGAATGGTCTAAATTTTAAACGTGTGGCTTTAGTGAAAGCTATTTGCATTATTTAGTTATCTTTTGGTTATCTTTTGCGAGACTCTTGTAACTCTTAAGTGTAGTCAATGCCTACCGCGTAATCTATCACGAATTTTCTTGAATCCTAATTGAGTAAGCTAAATTTTATTGTTAATGTTGCAAAGTTAAAGTTTTCACTAATCTCTAAAGTGCAATGCATTTTTTCCCATGTGTGTTTCACATCATCTTGGTATCAGAGCATGGCTAGCATGCTTTGTTTGTGCTAGATGCATCCTAGGAGTCTAGTTTACATTGTCATTCGTCAATTACATGCAAAACATCATCTAGGTAATTTTATTCACTGTTTTACTTTGCTGTCCATTATATTTCTGCATGCCATTTTCATTGTAATCAAGCATATTTAGCTACCTAAGTATTGACCTTGTCACTTGCCACCCACCCACTCTCCTAAGTCACTTACCACCTTAGAAAACTTTGTTGTCCAGAACTTTTCCTACACTGTTTAGTGTCTCTTAGGTGCCCATAAACCCTTGTTAAGTTGCTATCCACTCTTTACAACCATCCCGCAACACTTAGGCAACTTACACCAACATGTTAGGTTGTTGTCCCTAGTTTTCCTGCAGCGTATTGAAGCCTTAGAAGCCTCCTAACATAGCGTGTAGGTGCTGTCCGCCACCCTAGCAACCTTCCTAAGTGACAAGGATACCTAACCCACTAGTGTAGCTTGCTGTCCGAACTTTTTCTGCACCTTGTAGTGAGCCTAACTTAGTGTCTATATGACATCCCTTACACCCAATCAGCCTTGAGTGTCACTTGACGCTTCCCAATGGACCCAATAAGACTCCAAAAGAGTTTAGATGACATCGTTAACCTAGTGGGCAATATGACTAGAATTATGACGGAGAAACCTGTTGACTATCCCCACTCGAATTATGTATCCCACTCTGCCTTTCAACCTAGACCAGAGTTTAAGCCACAACGACTTCACTTTGAGCCACCTTATCGTCTACCCACCTTTGATGGTTCCTCGGACCCTTACTACCTTAGGGATTGGGTTAGACAACTAGAGGATTATTTTGAATCTTGTCATATCCCTGAGTCCCACCAGATTAGGATCGCTAAGTCTCACCTTAAAGGTCGAGCTCTTCAATTTTGGATGAAATTGGAAGATCACAGAGAGTTTTGTGGTGAGTACCTTACTTGGAGAGACATGAGACGAGAACTTAAGTTGAAATACCGATCCTCTACTAGTGACCACCATATAGAGCCTCACCAGACCTCGTTTGTTGGGACAACCCGTGGACCTTACTATGGTCGGGACCACCCACCCATTAGTAACATCCGGGTTGCTGCCCCACCCTTTAGTTCCTCACGTAACCTAGATGGCCGACCCTCTACTGGGTCTTCTGTTGGACCAATCTCTTATGAATCCCCACTTGGACCTACTACTAGCCATCCCAGTCAACCTTTAGCCTCCCCAGTCCTTGACCCTGCAAGTGTACTTTTGAGAGAGAAGTGCATTAACAAGAAAACGCCCTCTGAACCTAAAACTGAGTGCATCCATTTCGTGGATGCTAATGATATTAAGGATAATGAAGACGTCTTTGAGGATGGAACAAGAGTAATTGAATTAAACACCCTGAATGACTTAAACCCTGAACTATGAAAGTTAGAACCTTCGAATGACGACACCTTAGCCCACCCCGATCCTAGTCTCCTTGAGTATAAGTCTTTGGACAAAGTATGCTTGGATGATAGTAGTGTGATCTCGGAAGAAACCAACCGAACTTCGAACACTTTGGATTTAATTTTGGATAATTCTGATTTAATTTTGGATAATTCGGATGACGACTTAGTTAATCTCGAGTTGGAAGTAAGTCAATCGAATTTATCACCGGATTCAAGTGAAACGGAACCCATGGACCTTAGGGTCGCAACCAAACCCGAGTCTCTTTCGGAAGACTGTACTTTGAGTCTGAAAGTTTTTTAGCCTAATTTGTACAATAAGTCATCTTTTGATTTGTTGGAGCCTATTTTAGGAGTTGCCCCTTTGGATTTACTTTTGAAAGAGTTTGTCCTTCCTGATTGGGCTTACCACATCACTCCGCCTACCGACTGGGATGAGAATATTAACCCAAACTTTCATGTTGTGCCCACATCTACTCTGGACACGATACCCCGACTTTTGAGTCCCATACCTGCTGGTGATTCTTTGGGCTATGTTATTATTGTTGAGAGTGATGACCAATCGTCCTATCATACTCCTGAATCTTACATTTTGCCCGCTACATCCTTGTCTTTCCCTGTTAAGGACCTTCCCTCTCCTAGTTGGATATATTTGATAGATTACACTGCTACCCCTAGGAGACTAACCTCGACCCTAGCTGAAACTTTATATGGAAGTGCCTTAGTAGCTAAGGATGTCTTTATTGCTCCCCCTAAACCAATTCCCTTAAATTTGGAAACTTTAAGTCCCCTCATTTTATGTTTAACCCATCGCTAAGCTTATCTATGTGTGCTTGTGAGTCTGTGAGTTTGCATGTTCATTTCTTGTCGAGTTTGTCTTTGTTTAAAGCTTTGGTGTAAACCCCAAGTCTTTTCAACCATCATGCACATCAGGTTTGTCGCATCGGCATTTGCATCACATTTATATGAATTGCACGAAGAAAATAATGAAAGAATTAAACAGAGCAATGCTAGCTATAAACTTAATGCAGACCTCAAGAAAAGATTTAAAGAATTTGAAGTGGGAGATTATGTGATGGTTCGGATTCGTCCGGAGCGGTTCCCACAAGGAACCGTTAAGAAATTACATGCGAGAAGCACGGGGCCTTTCAGAATAATCTCAAAAATTAACAGTAATGCGTATGTACTAGACCTTCCCGAAGGTTTTAACTTTAGCCCCACTTTTAACGTTGAAGACCTTGTAACCTATGAGGGACCAGAGTTTAACCCCACCAATCCCTTACTTGATGAGCCTTGTGAGTCCCCACCTGGTGAGATCCCCAGCCTACCTCCACTCCCAACAATCCCCATATTACCTACCGCGGAGAGGATTGAAGCAATACTTAGCGATGGCATAATTTCCACTAAGAACGGTGGTCGCCGAAGGTATCTGGTTCAATGGGCAGGAAAACCGGAGACAGAGACCGTGTGGATCGACCGAGATGAGCTACAGAGATTGGACCCTGACTTACTGGAGTGGTACGAGACTTCTAGAGACACTTACTCGACGGGGTCGAGTTTTCTCCCACCTGGGGAGAATGATGAGGACATCAGATTTCGACACGTGTACCATCGCCGGAGATGCAGATCGACGGCGACGATTCAGAGCCTCTACGTCTGATTTATTTGCATTTTATTTTATGATTGTATTTTCTGTTTTCCTAGTTCGCCCCTGTGGGCATTGAGTCGCTTATGTAGCCTGGAAGGGCATTTATGTCTTTTTTTCTCTCTTTCATTTTGGCCTATTTATATGAGGCCTCATGCATTGTATTGGCTTAATGTTGAATGAACAAAATTTCTGAGATTTTCTTTTGTCTTCTTGCTTGAGAGCTTGAGAGAAAGAGAGGAGACCTAGGAGAGGCTCCACCCGCAATACCCAACAGCCCACCGTGGTGAGCTCTTGGTTTTATCCAAAATTTCTACTGTTTTCTCTCATTTCCTCTCAAACCCGAGCCACCCAAACCTCCTCTCCAACTTCTCGTGCCTCTGCAGCCACTCTGCCCAAACCCTCCAGGAAAACCCGCCGGCCCTCCCCACCCGTCTCTCTCCAGCCGCTGATCGGACCAGCCGTCGGCCCAGTCAGCCGCCTCCTCCGCCCCCTTTAGCCCAGCCCTCCTTTCCCTGGAAAATCCCGCCGCCCCTTCCCCTTTGAAATTTGAAATTCTTGCTTTGATTTCGTCATTACTTCTTTCCTAAAATAATGCCTTGCATTTAGGAAGAGATTTAAATGAAATCCCTTCAGTTTGAATTCAAATTTCAAACCTCCCTAATTGATTAAATCTGAGATTTGAAATCAGGTTTTAATTAATTTCATGGGCCCCACTAAATAATCAAATTCCCTCTCTTTTTCTCTTTCTTGGCCGACCACCCCCTCCCCCTTACCTCTTCTCTCTCTACTTGCCACCTAAGCACCCACTAATTCCCCTCTCATGGCTTCCCCCCCAATAACTCCCTCCATTCAAGGCATTAACTCCTTTGATTTGAATTTCAAATTCAAATCAATTCCCTCCTAAACTAATCAAAATCTGAAATTAATTTCAGATTTCCTCCTTTCACCCTATCCCTACCGCCGGCCCCCTTTCATCCACCCAAACCCCCCCCCCCTTCCTCTCTCGTGGTTGCTTGAGAGGATTGCTCGGTTTCAACGTTCATGGTGCATGGCGGATCCCGCCATTGATTACGGAATCGAACTCGACATCTACGGCCACATTCACGTCCTTAAATCGCCTTTCTTTGGCGTGGGTTTTGGCTTCGACAATACCGTCGAAGATTACTTGGATCGAATCTTACCGACACTAGTGGACGCCTTCGACGACCAATTCTCCGACTACACGTGGATCATCGAAAGTCATCCGCCCGCTTCTCCAACTCCCACTTCCTCACCGGCGATGAGTCCTCTCGACATCACCTGTGTCTTAGTGGTATCGCTAAGTTTTCTCGCAACCCTCTTCCGCTAACCTCCACTTCAAAGAGAGATTGCCGGACCTCAAGGTGAATGGTCTAAATTTTAAACGTATGGCTTTAGTGAAAGTTATTTGCATTATTTAGTTATCTTTTTGTTATCTTTTGCGAGACTCTTGTAACTCTTAAGTGTAGTCAATGCCTACCGCGTAATCTATCACGAATTTTCTTGAATCCTAATTGAGTAAGCTAAATTTTATTGTTAATGTTGCAAAGTTAAAGTTTTCACTAATCTCTAAAGTGCAATGCATGTTTCCCCATGTGTGTTTCACATCACCGCCACCCGCCATTTTTGGACTTTACACTACATTCAGTACTTAAAACCAAACAAAAAAAAAAATCATTCACCTGCATTTACTTTACATTCATCCAAATAACTTCAAAGTATTCATTTTACACTGCATTTTTTTACACTGCATTCCTTTTTTAGTCAACCAAACAGCCCCTTAGTTAATCTTTAACATTCCACAAGGTTATGAGGAGATGACTCTCGCAATGCTTGGGCCTACTTCAGTAAAAGGCGAGGGCGAGTTCCCTAAAGTCATTCAACCAAAGGGTGAATAAGCCAAGGGTGCAAAAGAGCCAACAAGGAGCAGCTTGCTTACTGAAGATGTTGAAGTCGTTAGTTGAATTAATCATGCTAGCGATGCTTTGGAGTTAGGCTAATAACGACTCCTACAATCGCTGCATCTTTTGATAAGGAAGAAGGTCAAGCTCCAATGAGAAGTTAGGATATTTTAAGGGAACTTTCCCACAATAAATTCACCTAGGGGTCAAGGATGAAGATCCCTAATAATATGTTTGAGGAGCTAATTTCCGAATTTGAGTCTTTGAAGAAGCTGGCAAGAAATTTTAAAGTCAAAATGGAGGCTAACAATGCTAAAATGACAGGAAAATGAAATTCACAAGCTTTGAAGTCTCCAATTCAGTTGACACGAGCGTCTCAATTAAATATAAGTCATGCATAACGAGCAAGCTCGTTGCCTTGTCGAGCAACCCAACAGAATCACCAAAAGCCTTTGTCAAAAGATCAATGAGTTGTGGATGAAATTAATCTTAACGAAAAGTTTTCATAAACTTCTCAAATTAGTCAATTTGCAACGGGTGAGAAGTTCATTAAGCACCAGTTAATTTTAAGAAGCGATCATGACTGTGAGATAGCCCTAGAAACAAGGTTTCACTACCTGTATGGAGGAGCTTCAACATTGATGTATGATAAGATCAGAATTATTCTACTCTTGCAATATATCCTCACAGAAGCTAATTTTGTGCTTTTTTACTTGATTCACCTTGTTAAGAGAGGAATTATAATAAAATTTTGAGATAAAGTTTCCTTTTTTATTTTCTTTTATTTGAACTTGATGTAATGAATCTTTAAATTAAATAAAAAATCTTTTTTTTTCTAAGAAATTACTTGTATTTATAATACTACCTTTATATCTTACTTTTTTATTATATGCATGTACTTAACCTCATTATTTGTGAAGTTACACTTATTTATGCACTTGTCTTTGAAAAAAAGTCAATAATTTGAAATCGATCCTCCAACTAAAAGTTGTAGCTTTATTATTAAGTCAGAAGCCATACAGAGATTTTGAAGTCATCTCTGATGGTGGCATCAGCCTTCGCTTGTGAAGTCGGCCAGCATTGTGAAATCAGTATTTGACCATAACATCAATGTTTGACTGAATCAAAAGTGTTTTGTCGTTTCAACTTCATGAATGGATATGTAGTGATTGTAAAATCTTTACCCAAAGATTTGGCAGTCACGTCAATGACTGTGATGATAGAGTCTTAATGAAATGAACATGCTAATATGACATATGTCAGTTGGGGTCTTCTATGTTCTTTGCCTATAAATACATTTTTTTCTCATTATTTATGTTTTTATGCTTTATTTATGCACTTGCAACCTTGCCACCTCACTCTATGTGCTTCCTTGCACTTTGCCTTCTCCTACTCCCTTTGTTCTTCTTCACTAAAAGTTCTTGCTTCAATGATAGCTGGCTTGGTATTTATCAGACCTAAATGCTTTGCCAAATCACAGTGGATATTTACTTCTTCCATCAAGGAGAAGACTGATAAACATCTATGGCTAGTGTTGTGACTTCGAGAGTGCTTCACAATAAGGGCGCATGAGATTCCCCAACTTACTTTCTAACCCATAGTTGTGTTTTATTGAGACCATTTCAAACTCGGCTTGCAACTCCTGTTCTTTCTTGAAGTTTCCAAGATCATGAACTTCTTCAGCCTATTCCAAGCTCAAGCGAATTTGAGCTCAACTGGAAGCAACATCCACCTCTTCTAATCAGAGATATTTGAGCAAATGTCTACTTCCCTTGATGCTTCAGCCCTAGCTCCTACAATAATGGATCAACCAATCGCTATTATGACTATCATCTATGTTGGGGCATGCTCGTTCTTATTTTCCTCAAATAGCACCTTATCAATTTTTTGTCCAAGGTCAAAAAGGAAAAATTCTTTATGCTTGTATGCACAGGTAAGTTCTTCAATGAGCCAAAAATGTGGTGATAGTTCTCCATATCATGAATGTGAAATGTGTGATGGATACAATGCTTTGACAAACCACAAGCATTGTGTGTATTGGAAAAATTTGACAACTATAACCCTTTGTGAATACATCTATGATCTACACAAATGACACTAGTGTGCTAAATCGAACACCTTGACTTTAGAGGCGACCTCCCCAATTTTTTAGCAGACAGACAAGCCCCCCTTTTCATTTCTTGTGGTGAAACCCCTATGTTGTTGTTGATGTTGGGACTTCTTAACAAACTTATCTAAATTGTTGTGTGATTTTTCGGGTTTCCTTTATGATCTCAGGAGTATTCACAAATCCCCCAAGAATCTACAATAATGCAGTATGGAGATCGAAGTTGAAGTCTCATGTACTCCTTCGCATTAATGTGAATATTGTCTGATTCGATCAACTTCTATGATTGCTACAAACAAGAAAGATAGCATAAAGGTCCTTCTCGAAGGCACTATGTGTGAGAGTAATTCGGGAAATAATAGATCCCAAGTATTGGTCATCCGACATCTCTTGTTGGAAGCGAGTAATGAAACAACAGAGTGATCCATTTAGCTCTGATTTCATGTTCAATAGAACCTGTGAAAACTTTAGTGGACTATGGGCACTAATGAATTTGGTTGTGAATTCCCACTTGAAGTCAAAAAGGGTTTCGTTGAAGAAAGAAAAAAGTATTACAATAGTGGTGCCTTCTTAAAAATGGTGAAGAGGAGCCGACACTTCAAAGCATCGCTAACAATGAGATAAGAAATTGATGACTCAAAACAAGTTGCACATCCAATCTGATCTGACTTCCCTCTATAAGAATCTAGCATTAGTATCTTGAATTTTAGCAGTGATAGAACTTGAACCTTCATGATCCTCTCATAACAATCAGAATACATAAGATCCATTTAAACTCATTCAATAGAGATGAACTAATCAAAGAGGGTTACAAAGACAATTAAGAGAGATGGGGATGATTATGAGAGAATCTAAAGGAGATTCTAAGAGACGGGTCAGTGAGACATAATTTTTCGCTGAATTACAATATCACATGATATCTAGTTCTGATCAATAGCCCCTTATTTATAGGTTAGGACCAAGGCCGAAGGGATAGAATTAACTATAATATGTGATTATGTAAAAAAATACATGATTTGAACTTAGTGTAATTAATTGTGTGGCGTACATGTCTGGATTATCGTTGGTGCTAGTTGGGACCATCGCATGAGTCTCAAATTGATAGCGGGCGCCCCTAGTGAGTTATTCAGGCAAGAACACCAAGTCAAAGAGAAAGCATTCAAGGCAAGTAATAGAGTTCCTTGGAAAATGGCCTTAGCAAATAGGCAACTATACGAGTCATTGAAAAAGTTCAGTAGCTCGAAATTGAGGATTAAGTAAGGATTGATTCTCGGGCAACTTGACGAGACTTTGCTTTAAGAAACTCAAGGCTTCAGGTGACTTCAGCTTGGGAAGTCCAAGTTGTGGATGGTTCATGCTGGTTCACAATCAATGATTTGTCAAACCGAATTTAGCAAGCAAACTTAGGTGTTCAAAGCACAGTGGAGAAGTTCAAAACAAGAAAAATTTTGAAAAATGTGAAATGAAATATAAAATGAACACTCAATCTGCTACCACAAATACAGAGAACTCAAAACTTTCATAAACATGAATGCAAGTTTGCAACCATACATGACACGATCACGATTACAGCCTAGAAAATGTGCTCAGCTTCATGGTGATAGTATAGCTTAACAATGCGCAAATGCCACTGCTAACTCGAAACCACATTCCTAGAGAATCACAAAATAGCTACCAGCCAATAAGCAGATATGGTTGATTTATATATAATAACACGCTAAAAAACAATTAAAAGCAACCTAATCAAGCAACGCACAATCAAAAGAACCCAAATATGCCACATTGTCCCTAGATGTACCACATAATACAAAAACCACAAACCAAGCATAGACCATGCGTCCCTTTAAAATAGATCCAGGAAGGTAACGTAATGAAATTATCCCAGACTCTCTTAACCGTGAATACCCTAAAAAACTTGGCCAAAATATAATCAGTTTCGCCTCAAATCAAGACAAACACCCCGCAAGAATTCGCAGATCAGAACAAACTGCGATACCCTTTCTCCGCCCATACCTCAGTCGAAGAATCGAAACAGATTCAAAATCCCATAGGCGAGCGTTAGGAAGAGCAGCCCCGCTTCGGCTTCACCTTCGACGGAGGCCTAAACGGTGAAGAGAGAGAGGTTTGATTCGAATTGAAGCCATCCATCGGTAAAAATCCCTACTCGGGATTCAGACAGCTCGGAGAATGGAGCGGTGTGCTGTACCCTCATGTAGTCTCCTAAAGGTAAATCGGTTCCGCTAGCTTAAGATCATCTCAAATAAGTGCAAGCGAGACATTTTGAAGAAAGGAGGCGGTAAAATAAGTTTGCTGCAGGCTAAGTGCACTAGTTTTATCGCACCCAAAACTTCACCCGTGGAATCTCGGCACAGCCGAAGCCAATAAAGTCAAGCCAGAGCTAGTTTTGTCATTAATGTAAGCAGATATCTGGTAGCTGTTAGAAAACATTTTATAATGGGGTTGGTTGGAGTTTAGTGTAGGCTAATGTGAGAACACGGCAGGTTTATATTTTAAGTGGAGCTAAGTAATTTGATTATCTATAGAGAGAGAAATATATGCAACAACAACAACAACATCAAGCCTTTATCCCACTACGTGGGGTCGGCTACATGAATCCTTTTTCTCCATTGTGTCCTATTAAAAGTCAAATTCTCGTTTAAATCTAATAAAGAAAGGTCATTCCTAATATTTTCTAACCAAGTCTTTTTAGGTCTACCCCTACCTTTCTTAACATAAGTCAAATCTAATACCTCTACTCTCCTAACCGGGTCATCGCAAGGCCACCGTTTTATGTGACCAAACCATCTAAGGCGACTTTCTCTAATCTTATCTTCTACTGGAGCTACTCCAACCTTTTCACGTATATGCTCATTTCGTATCCTATCTCTAAGGGTCAAGCCACTCATCCACCTGAGCATCCTCATCTCTGCCACACTTAACTTAGTATTATGCTTCTCTTTTAAAGGCCAACATTCGGCACCATAAAGCATTGCAGGCCTCACTACCATCTTATAGAATTTTCCCTTAAGTTTGAGGGGTACATTTCTATCACATAACAAGCCCGATGCATTCCTCCACTTCAACCATCCAATTTGAATTCTGCTGATAATATCCCCATCTATTTCACCATCACTCTGAACAATAGATCCAAGATATCTAAAACGTGTACTCTTATTAATGACTTGATCGCCCAAAGTCACAATCCCCTCACTAGGTCTATTACTACTAAAATTACACTCCATATATTCTGTTTTAGATCTACTCAAGCGAAAACCTTTAGACTCTAAGGTTGACCTCCATAATTCAAGTTTACCTTCAACTCCCTCTCTAGTCTTGTCAACAAGAAGAATATCATCAGCAAAAAGCATACACCAAGGTACATCCTCTTGCAAATGTCTAGTGAGAACATCCATGACTAAAGCAAAAAGATATGGCTTTAGGCTGATCCTTGATGTAACCCAACCGAAATAGGGAAATACTTGGTCAATCCACCTTGTGTTTGAACACAAGTAATAGCTCCTACATACATATCTTTAATGATTTGAATATAAGCATTATTGACTCCTTTCTTTTCAAGAACTCTCCATAGCACTTCTCTTGGAACTTTATCATATGCTTTTTCTAAATCAATAAATATCATATGTAGATCCTCCTTATTTTCTCTATATTTCTCCATCAAACCTCTTAATAAATGTATGGCTTCCATAGTCGACCTACCCGGCATGAATCCAAATTGATTTTGAGAAACATTAGTATCACGCCGCAACCTATGCTCCAAAACTCGCTCTCATAGTTTTAAAGTATGACACATTAACTTAATACCTCTATAATTCGCACAATCTTGTACATCACCTTTATTCTTAAAAATAGGAAGAGAGAGAAATATATAATTAAAAAATATATATATATATTTAACTCCTAATTTTTTATTTATTTATGTAACACAGATTCATTTTAAGTAGGAATTATTACATACGGAGTCTCGACATAGCTCGTGTCAAGACTCAAATGTGTATAAGTCTACACCCAACTAGACATCAGGATCAGCTTCTACGAGGACAATGAAGTGGGTGTGGTGTTGCAAGAAGAGGGTGAGAATAGGCTAAGAGTAGAATATTTGAAAGATAAAGTTTTTCTATTGTAGTTTATATAGATGTTTTTCACTTTTGGAAATATTTCATGCTTAGCCCCAACCCTCCCCAAACTTGCTGACTATATTGCTTCTTAGTTTGGTGAAGGTGATGCTTGAAATTATAATGGTTGTGGATGTTGTTATATTCGAATTTATTTATGGATGATACTCAATTTTATTAGCAAATAATTGTATTATTAATAGATAGAGAGCTTAGAGAGAGAAGTGAGTTTGAGTAATGAGAGAAAAAAATAGGGCGCGGAGTATGCTCAAAATATTTGAGAGTGTCTAACATATATTAAATTGCTTTATTCATTCTAAGTTATTGTTGCGGGCTAGAGTATACGTAGCGATAGAGTTAGAATTTTTTATCTTTGTGCTATATAGATATCCAACACACAAATAGAGAATTCAGTATCACAATATTTTTTTATGTGGAAAACCTGATAAATGGGAAAAACTACGGGGCCACGCTCAGTTGAAATGATTACACTAGTGTTTGAATATATTACAAATGATTGATACGTCCTATTGATAATGTTAAGATTACAACAATCAACAATCGGGATAAAATCTAGTGACGAGTGGAGATCAAACGAAAATCTGACGACATTCAATGGTCAGACATAAATCTGATGTTAGTCGGTGGTCGGGTAGAAGTTTGGCGTCAGTTGGTGATCGGGCAGAAGTTCGTCGTTAGTCGTTGACCGGGATGAAGTACGGTGATAGTCGATGTCCGGGTTGAAGTCCGATGTCATTCGGTGATCGGGCAGAATTCTGTCACCAGTCTATAATCAAGCAAAAAGTTTGCATGCTAACGTTAATGACCAGGCCGAATTCCAGCAACAGTATGTGTCCGGGTAAAAGTTCGGCCACTGTTAGTGGCTGGGTGGAATTCCAACATCAGTTGGTGACCGGGTTGAAGTCCAGCGTCAGTTAGTGACCGAGCAGGAGTCTGACGATAGTCGGTGGCCCGTGCGGAAGTACAATATCAGTTGGTGCTCGGCTTGAAGTTATGCAAAAGTCGGTGGCCGCGCAAAAGTCCTGCTACAATCAGTGGTCTGGCGGAAGTCCGGCATCAATCGATGTTCGAGCCGAAGTTCGACATTAGTCTATAACATGGCGGAAGTCCTTTTTCTGATTTTAATTCCAATATTTACGTGAAATGTTAGGAAATAATAATACATTTTAATAAGTATGAAAAACTTCTCACAATGTAACTTCTAATATATTATATCATGCTTTATTTTAGTTTTAACTAAAAGAAATAAACAATTTTTTTAAGTTTATTTTACCCACATGAATTTCTAAGTATTTTTCTTTTAAAACAATTTCTTCTAGTATTCTTTATAATTCATTAAAGGTCCTAAAATGATGTTTTAAAGAACATTTTTTTTTAAATAAAAGTTAAAAGAAATGTGTCAATCATGCATGCATTATCCTCTACAATGTGGCACAAGTGTGTTTATGTTCAAATTCAACATCTTATATACTTGTAGATTTTGGTAATCTTTGCATATGCATCCACGATTATATGATGGAAGTTCTAATATGGGAGAATGATAAAGTGCAATATAAGTTATGTTATAAAAGCCTAGCTTTCTGTTCTGGTCTGCTTTTGATTTTGGTTCATCTATTGTGTACGGATGTAAAAGATTATTTCTAACCCCATCTACTTATATAGGAGTGAGAGTTCAAGAAAGGCACTAGTGGAAGTGGGGTTATAAGGGGATTTAGGATGTTCTCCTTCACCCAGCGGAGGTTGATTGTGGGAGACATAAGTGAAGTGGAGTTATATCAGATACTAGGACATGCATATCACAATTCAGATACTTGCATATTATATTAAATGATATAAGTTGAATATATATAATATTTTGATAAATAAATTGAGTTAAATACAAAAGAATGTTCCATAGATAAGTACAATATGTTATCCTCGTACACATGCACTCTAATGTTTATGTAAAAGTATAGGTGGAAGTAGACGTTCTGTTCTGCTGCCCTGTACATTTTGGTATAAGAAAAATAAGTTTTAAACAAGTTTCTTGAAAATTAATAGTTATTTCCTGCTTATTTGGCTTTAATAATTAAACACTTATTTATAAATTACAAATATGAGTATTGCTCTTATGTAATGGGAATTGGGTTTGCCTACTGAGTTTGTGGATACTCATTCTATTGACGCATAACATTTTAGGAAAAGAAAGAAGGGCTCAATAGAGTCGAGGTTGATAGGAGAGGATCTGTTAGAAGTTTTTCCGTTAAGGTACTTTGTAATTCAATTCTTATATTTTGATATATAGAATGAATTTATGATGAATTATTTGTACATCATTTATTTTGGAATGAGAATTTAGATGGATGTTTTTTTAATTATTATTTTAGACTACTTATTTGGCTATGATATATTCCGTATTACGGTTCAAAACAAAAGTTTAGATATTTAATTCTTTCATTAGATTACGGGGGTGAGACACCCCATGAGCGAAGGATGGTTCCCCTGGACTAAGGCAGTTGCAAGCCAGGGACGAGTCTAGCCAATGAAGTCTTAGTCACAGTTTTTAGATGTGCTCACTTCATGTAGCTTAAACGAGGATATATGTGATAAACTAGTAGCTTTAATCATGGAACAATTGAGCAGGTTCGGGTTAAGGGGAGTGATCCTCAAGGCATGTACTTACATGGTAGTGTCTTTTATAGAAGCTCGTTGAGATAGACCACATCATCGTTACGCTTTCATATGACAAGTCTACACATTGCAATATGCACAAAGGATAGTAGCCATTCCAAGCATAAGTTGGTGCCAATTATGCCTTTGTGGGGTCATGCTCTCTTTAAACGAGTGCCACTTTGATCATATGATCCCTCATGATTAAGTTCCTTGATGGGAAACTATTGAATACCTACAACTTGTTTATATAGGCACATATGTGTATACACAAATATTATTATTTTTCTTTTAAAACATTTTTTGTGATACTTTCCTCTTCCCAAATGTTTATCATATATTGTCTTTCTTTTAAAATATTTATGTTAGAAGTCTTAGCTCATAAATGTTTATCTTCCAAGTTTTATTATCACATGATTCTCGCTAGTTGCACTGATGAATTTTGAATTTTGCATCAAGTTCATGTTATCTCTCTTGTTGCAGAAAGATCTCATCACTCTCATTGTTTTCAAATTATGCTATAATTTTTATGCTGCACTCCTTTTCATCTTCATATCACAAATACAAATATCATTAATATATATAATGAAATATATATTTGATGTACATAAATTTTGATATGATTTGAATAAATAAGTATAAAATTTAATAGTTAAATATGTAAATATATAAATTTTTTTTGTTAATATACGTAAATTCTAGGATAAATTTTAAAATTTGAGAGAGGAGAGAGAGAGAGAGGGAGAGAATTCAATGCAGCGCTGGCTCTACTACCGGCGGTGCGCCGGTCTACTGCGCTCCTCCCTCGGCCGCTCTCAAACCCTAAACCCTAGACCTCAGCTCGATCTCTACCGCCCATTTTCCTCTTCTTCGTCAGATTCAGAATTCCGGAAGTACGCTGGCTACTTCGTCCTCATCCTGGGCTGCGGCGTCGCTACCTACTACTCCTTTCCCTTCCCCGCGAACGCGAAGCACAAAAAGGCTCAGATCTTCCGCTACGCTCCGTTACCCGAAGATCTCCACTCCGTCAGCAACTGGAGCGGCACTCACGAGGTCTATACTCGCGTCTTCCTCCAGCCGGAGAACCTCGAGGAGCTCGAGAAGATCGTCCACGACGCGAACGAGCGTGGGCAAAAGATCCGACCCGTTGGCTCCGGCCTCTCGCCCAATGGTATCGGGCTGCAGAGGGCTGGGATGGTCAATCTCGCGCTCATGGATAAGGTGCTCGATGTGGATAAGGAGAAGAAGAGAGTTCGGGTGCAGGCAGGGGCAAGAGTTTCTCAGCTCGTGGACGCGCTCAAAGAGCACGGGCTCACACTCCAGAATTTCGCTTCCATCAGGGAACAGCAGATCGGAGGCATTTTGCAGGTTTATGTTCATTTTTGTCCATCTCTTCTGAAATTTTTCTTCTTCTCTCTACTTTTAATTGTTTTTTGGTGAATGTTTTCGCTTTCGGATTGCGTCAACCCTTGACATGCGAGCATCAATAGTTCTAGTTATTTCCTTAAACACTTGTAATATAACAATGATAACAATAATAATAGTTTTCTAGTTTGTACTTTAAAGATTAAGGCTCATTGGTTTGAAGGAATTGAACGAGTGAAATAAAAGGGAAGTGGAAAGGAGAGTAGTAAAGGATTTGAATTGAAAATACTTCTTAACCCCCTTTTTGACTGAGGAAAAATTGATTGAATTTTTTTTTATAAATTTGTTCTTTGGTTGATGGAATACCAGAAAATTTTTGCTTCCATTTTGTTTAATACAATTTATTAGGGAGCTGTCAATGTTAAAAAAGTATTTATTCATAGTTTTTTAAATAAAAAAAATCTTATTACCTATTGGAGCCAAATATTTGATACGAAATTAAACATACCTTTAGGCTCTATTTGGTTCGAATGAATTGAAAAAAGAGGAAATAAAAAAGACGATGATAATAAATTAATTGAGTTGAAATTGGTTTTTACCTCCTTGTTTAGTTGAGGAAAAATTTAACTAATTTTTTTCCTTTTTTGTTTGATGATAATGTTTTGAGTTTTTATTTCTTGCGGGCTGGGGACATATTAGTCATAACGACCAATAAAATTTTCTTTTAAATTTTCAGTAGGATTTGGAAGGAAAATTTTGATTTATTCACGTTTTGAAATTATGTTTATCTGTCTATTAATTGCTTTGAAACTAGGCACCAATATAAAATTGTGAAGTAAAATGCATTTGCATTACCTCCACTTCCTTCAAACATAACATACCTTATTAAAACAACAAGCTTGCAATATTCTTCTTTATCCAATATTATGCTCCACAAATATTTTAAAAAGGATTGGGAGTACAATGAATCAGTCATGGCACAATATGTTAGTCATGGAGATGATTGATTAGTTATATATGCCCTTTCCTTATTTATCTAAGGGATTGGAGCTGAGCTGTTTCCGTAGTGAACTAATTCATGGTCTACATGTATAGCTGGTTTAGTCATAGGGCTTGTTTGCCCATTGAATGAGATTCTACTATGCACAGTACCGTTGCTAGTTGATTCCTCTAAATGAAATTCTACTCAATCTATCCATCTCCTTTTTTGCTTAAGCTTACAACAAAGCAAAAGGAACCATGTGTTTGGTTCTCCTGCATCCATTTGCATCCCTTACATAAGGGGATATTTTAAGTCAAAACAGTTTTAAGTCTAGTTGTATTGGGCACTTGTTTGGGTTTTAGGCTGTAAGCTGCTTCATAAGAAGCTTTAGAATAATCCCAAACAAGGTTTAGTAGCTTGAGCCTTGTTAGTTCTATATGCTTTTGAATCTAGTGCAGCATAAAGTTTAGCTTTTGTCAGAATTTGGGAAAAAATTTTTTTTGTCATACTCGTTGAGACTTAGTATGGTGCATTTTAATATTTGTATCATATCTTCATTTGATTTGATAATCTTTTAAATCCAATGTCTTCTTTTAATTTGATGCATGCCCTATTAACATTATCATCAACCCTTTTTCTAGCTCTATTCTACATTTCTATGCCTCCCTATTGAACATTTCCCTCAACCCTATTGCGAGCTCTACTTTATATATATATATATATATATGCGTTTCCAATTCAATATCTCAATTGTTAAAGCCTTTGCTACCCCATCATTTTTCATAATCATCTCGCAACTGACTTGTGACAATTTTCATATAATATCGTCAATAACTTAAATTTGTTGTTATATGATTATATAAAAAATTTCATTTTCTTAGACCTCTTTGTATATGAGGTTGATGGTGTTCATAATTTAGAACCATGCTTATGTAGATTGAACTTCAACTGCATAGTATCATCTCCATTTCTTCTCAACAATTTAGTATTGTTTTATGAACTTTTTCTTCACCTTACTTTTGGCCTATATTCTCTCCATCAATATACATTACGTGTCATTGATTTTCTGGTTCTTCTTGTATCGTCCATTAAGCTATCCCCTCCTATCCAATTGAGCTTAATAGAATTTGATTACCAGCTCAATGCAATTTCTATGAGGGTATTCTATAAATATGTTTCATACCAGAGGTTATAAATTGGGATAAATCTCAAGTTTATTATTTTAATGCAGTGTTAGATGGCCATAAATGCATTTGTTAACAACAATAATTTTATCCGAAGCTCCATTATGGATATCTAAGTTCAAAAGCATTGTGTTTGATATTGCTATAAAGTAGAAGATGCTAAAGCTTCCATTCCCAATACCATTTCATCTCATCCCTTTATGTATAACCTCCTACCTTATCATAACCACTGGTTTAAAACCAACTTTGCAATGGAATCATACTCACACCCCTAACTTGTATAAGTATAATTAGTATGATTGGAAACGGTGAACACAATAAATATTTTTCTACTCACATTGCTATTATTTTATCCTTCTCCTATCTCTCTATCTGGTTTTATTACTTGTAGTCCTTATAGTGTTAGAGGTGTGAAGCCCTACGAAATTATTATCTTCTTCCACATTTTTTACATTTTTCTCGGCTCATCTATTTTCCTTACATTACCTTCATGGATGCATTGGCTTGCTCCTCATCTCACATTGCACCTCCAATGGAGAACCCGATCGGTCTACTGCGCAACAAGCCTATCCATTTCAAATAAAGTTTCTTGTTTAGCATTAAACATATCATCTTCTTCAAACTTACTCATGAAATCACCTTACATGAAAATCTCAGATTTCTCAAACTCCTTTCACGTCAATATGTTTGAAGGATATCTAGATGGATGATGGATCCTGCTGTTTCCCTACAAAGCTAGCGTCTGATGCCATTGGAAAACTTATTCCTAATCCCAACTATAAAATGTGGATGTTGATTGATCAAAACCTTGCCATTGTCGTATATCGAGTCATATCCACATTTCTTCTCCCATATGCGCTTTCCCTTGACTCATGCTTGAAGATTTGGGTCATATCCACATTTCTTCTCCCAGCTCCTGTTACAAACATCTCAACATCAAGTTGATGTTCCTTGTCGAGCCTCTCAATGTGTGGAGGATAATGCTATAAAGTAGAAGAAACTAAATCTGCCATTCCCAGTACGGTTTCATCTCATTGCTTCATTTATGTCCTCCCACCTTCTCACAACCTCTAGTTTAAATCCAACTCTCCAATGTAATCATACTCAGCTACACTTGCACAATTACAGTTAGTATGAATGAAACGGTGTGCACTCCGCTACTTTTATCTTTCCCCTTCTTCTCCTATCTCCTTGCTGCTATTATTAGTTGAAATCTTCAGTGTTCACTGCAGGGGCAACTCAAGCTCTCCACTTCATACATGTAATATTGATCACCCATTTATTCAAATGTTGGTTTTAGAAATGTTTTCTCATGGACAAAACACTGCTTGTCATTATTGCCTCAGTTTTCTATGATAGTTAAGATTTCCATTTACCGTTTCATAAACATTTCTATTCATTTTATACTTACCCTTCAGGTTGGTGCCCATGGTACTGGAGCAAGGCTACCTCCTATTGATGAACAGGTTGTCAGCATAAAATTAGTGACCCCTGCTAAAGGAACAATAGAGGTTTCTCCCGAGAAAGATCCAGAACTGTTTTATCTCGCTCGCTGTGGCTTAGGTGGGTTGGGAGTGGTTGCAGAAGTCACCATTCAGTGTGTTGATCGGCATGAGCTTGTGGAGCATACTTTTGTATCTAATATGAATGAAATCAGAAAAAATCACAAGTACTACCTGTTCTTTTTTCAAGTAAACTATATCTATATTTAATATACATTATAAAGTTTGCTGTCAAGGATACTTTCCATGTTTAATGAATTCCTTTCCTTCATTTGCAGGAAATGGCTTGGTGAAAATAAACATGTGAAATACTTGTGGATTCCTTACACTGACACGGTCATTGTTGTACAGTGTAATCCTCTTTCAAAGTGGAAAAAGCCAAAAATGGCACGAAAATTTGGAGAGGAGGAAGCAGTACAACATGTCCGTCATCTGTTTCGTGAGTCACTCAAGAAACATAGGTAGGTTTATCAGATATGTAGTTGATTTATAAATGAGGTATTTGCTTCAGCTGTTGAAATTTATTCATTGAAATGCCCGTTGGCTTTAATTCAAGCAACCTTTATGGTTGCATCACGGCCAGGCTAACCAAAGATCTAATTGGAACCTATCTGATATAGTCAGTGACATTTGCTTCTCAGATTTTTTTTGGTTTGTAAGTATTTTTCATGTTCCTTGATCTAATTTTCCTTTTTAACCTGGAGTAGCTGACTGAAATTACCTGACAAGGAAAGATATTTATTTTCCTATTTTTGTTGGCTAGCTGTATGATGCTACGCGGCTGTGTTTAATTTCCAGTATTAGAAGTTTTATCCTTTAGTATGAACAGAAGGAAATATAAGAAAGCTTGGATACCGAATATTTTGATCATTTCAAAGCTCTAAAGCCTACTCTGTAAGAACAAAGCCCCATCTCACTTTTCTATTTCCTGCACTTGTCCGGTTCCCTTTGGAAAGTCCTTTTTTTCCCGTTTTTATTTTGTTTTACTATTGCTGCCATCTTCCAATATATATATATATATATATATATATATATATATATATATATATATATATATATATTCTTTAATTGTTTTTGGCAATTAACCCCATCTGGTTTGGTTTACTGGATCCCAAAATGAACCTGTCCATTCCAAATAACTCACCTTGTTTAGTTTCTGACATGCTATTTTTGGTTGATTTACTTTTATTTTTGTTCTTACAGTTAGCCCAAACCAATACAATATTGCTAACTACATCCATAATGCTCAACAGGCCCATTAATAGCCCGCTATACTGTCTTATTCCTGAACTTCCTTACGATAGTATAATTGTTATCTATGCTAAGCAGCACATTTTATTCTTTTTTCCGTTATTACCAATTATAGATGCTTGCAGAACAAGTGAGAGTCCTGATGAATCAGATATAGATCAACTTTCGTTTACTGAGCTGAGGGATAAGCTTCTTGCTTTAGACCCTCTTAACAAAGATTATGTCGTAGAAGTGAACAAAGCTGAAGCAGAATACTGGAAAAAATCAGAGGGGTACCGTGTAGGTTGGAGTGATGAAATATTGGGTTTTGATTGTGGCGGGCAGCAATGGGTATCAGAAACCTGCTTTCCAGCAGGAACTCTTGCAAATCCTAGTATGAAGGATTTGGAATATATGGAGGAGTTGAAGAAACTTATAGAGAGAGAAAATGTGCCAGCTCCGGCTCCTATAGAGCAGCGGTGGACTGCTCGCAGCAGGAGTCTCATGAGTCCAGCATGGAGTTCTCAGGAAGATGATATATTCTCATGGGTAGCTATTTTTTTCCAGTATGTTTATAATTTAAGTTTGCAGCTTCATCTGGTACTTAGTTTTTTATGTTATTCTTATTACTGTGCGAATTTTGATATTCTCATTCATTACTGGATATTGGCAAATGTTCTCTAAATGGAAGAAATAAAAACTGATATTTACTTTTACATACAAATGAATGGTACACCTCAAATAGCCTTTCCAGTAGCATAGTTGAAAAAAACATTTACCAAGTGTGGAACAACATACTAAAACCATCCTATTTCCATCAGTAGTTGCTTTCTGTGCAAATCTAATACAATTATCAGATCAAAACTCTACGTAACTATAAAGAAACAAATCATATCTCCATAGGAATTAATCTTCCTCAAGACATTGAACTGATGGGTAAACTTAAAAATATGGTAATTGTAATCTATGTTTATTACTAATTACCATGCATGTAAGATATAAGAATATCATGGAATTGGGTTCTCTATTTATCTCAGTCTTGCCTCACTTTTTCCTAGTTGTTATTCTGATTTCTGACAAATCATCGTCATTGGAACTGAAGATTTCCACAATAGTAAATCTGCGGTGTGCTTATACAACTGGACTTAATAGGCAAAAGTTAAAGCAAATTACTTAGGATAATTATTTGAAATAATGTCGAAATTAAATAACTGAATGACATTATTAGTATGCTAATCTGCAAAATCAAGATATAACATTGGATTTCTGGTTGATTACAAATGAACATTTCTTGAGGTAGCAATTTATTTGCTATATGTTGAGTAGGACTCTGTGAAGGATATTTGGAACTAGATGGCCTTGTTTTACATGATTCTCATGTTTAGCATCCGTACCTGTTCTGTTGTTGTTATTATTATTTATTATTATTATTATTATTATTATTATTTATAACTGATGTCTGCTATTGCATTTACAGTAGTATGTTAGCTTCTGTTTTAAAATATAGCTTTTGTTTTAAAGTAATTTCTGGCCTTGAGGGGTACTGCTTTTAACCTGAATTTTTGCGGTCGTGGAGTTTAGATCTTAAGATCTTAATGCTCTTTAAGTTTTTTTTTTTTACCATCAAATTAATTTCATTATATTTTGTGATAGTTTGTTATGCATTAAAATTTATGATGTTTAGTTTTACAATCATCTAATTGCTAATTCTATTTCATTTTTTTCTAGGTGGGTATAATAATGTATTTGCCTACTATGGATGCTCGCCAGAGGAAGGAGATAACAGAAGAATTCTTCCTTTACAGAGATCTGGCACAAACACGCCTATGGGATAATTATTCTGCTTATGAGCACTGGGCTAAAATTGAGGTATTGATCAGTAATTTTGGTGGTATAATTACAACCTGTCTAGCTTTAACTCATAGTTTTATCTTCTATGGCGTGTTGAATTATTAAAAATAAAAAGAGAGAAAAGGTAAAAAAAAAAAGGAAATAAATAATTTTTTTTTAACCAGACTGATGCCTCCTTCAACCGTTCAGTTATACAAAAACACAAGAAGCTAATGAAAAAAAAAAGAGACGCTCACTGTTTAGTTTCGGTCTCACAGCCTTTGTCTCGTCTCTCTGTGCCGCACACAAGAAGCCGAGGAAAACTCCACGGTCCTGCATCCACGAGCTTGACCCCAGCCTTCATGTCCCGCTCCCACGCAACACCACTTGCAATTGTGCGACCCAACCCGCTGCCAGTCTGCCGTCCCAAGCATAGTCGCATGTCATTTAGCCTGACGCCTTCCTTCGGTTCACAAGTCCCGCGCGAAGTCTTTCATCACCCATCCCTCAATGCATGCTTTTGTTTGAAACCACAAGCCAGCGGTAGTCCCGACCCCCTACTAGCCTGTGTCCAGAGTTCGACCAAAAACCCATACACGTAATCACGCGTTCGTGTCCACTCTGCCCTCGTGCAAACCAAGCATTCGACTCGAGCACTTCGCTTATGTTCCATTCTCTGCCTCTTTCGAACATTGAGTGTACAAATTTGGCTCAAATTTTTTGCATATAAGAAAAAAAGAGAGAAGAGAGAAAGGAAAAAAAGAGAGGAAAAAGAGATAGAGAGAAAAAAAGGCAGGTGTCGTACTATTGAAAGTTATTCACACCACCATTCACAACTTTATCACAGTAATTGCATTTTAGATAGATATATGTTTTATCACTTCCCCCTACATCCACATGAGTGCTATATTTTCATGCTGGATCTTTTCTATGACCTGATGCAGCTTTATCCTTCTGACCATCATTTATGAGAAGAATATAGTAGTGCAATATATCAAATCCTTAAATATAATGTTTCACTTATTATACATTAAGAAAACTTATACAAAGCATGCACTCATGAAGAAACAGACTAACACTAACAACTATTACTAAAGATGATGAATACAACAATATACAAGTCTGCCGGGGGTCTAAGGGGGCGCTGCCCCCTGGCGGGGTACAAATTTTTATTGTAAGAGTAATTTTGAAGTTATGCTTGTTTTTAAAGTTTGTAAGTTGTTTGTATGAAAAGATACCGAGCGGTACTGAGTATGTACCTAGTGGTACCAAACATTGTTTTATCGAGTGGTACCGAGTATATACCTAGTGGTATCGAGCATGTACCTAGCGATACCGAGAAGAAGATGGAACCACGAAGAAGAAGAGTTTTCAGCGGTTGGTCGAAGGAGACTCCAACCCAACTCACGGTAGAAGATAACTCCAAGCAATAGGCGAAGAGCAACTAACGGTGGAAGGAAGCCGACGCCGAACGAAGAGGGAAAAAGGTCGCTCGAAGAAGAAGTGAGAAGATATGTTTTCGGTAATTGACGGAAGACTACGCAGGGGTTGGGGGTCTGAACCGAACAAATATATATTAGGTTATTTTTTTTTTTTAATTTTTAGAGGCGGACTCCTCTCAACCATGAGGCGAGGCGTGCCTCAGTAAACTTGAGGCGTACACCTCAAATCCTGAACTCATTGCGTGGGATTTGAGGCTTAAAGGGGCGAAATTGTGCTGAGGCGCGCCTCTTATTGCGCAATTTTAAACCATGATTGAAACCCAATTACCTGTGCTGGGAATAATCGTCCTAAAGCCCTCGCGTCATCGTATTTTTGATCTGGCCGGGTGGATTGAAAGGCAAGTGTTTTCCCAACCTCCCTATTTGGGGAGCAGGAGTGTAAGTGAGCCGAGCCGGCTCGAGCTCGACTCGTTTATGAGCTCGTGAATTGAGTTTATCGAGCTAGTTCGAGCTTGAAGCGGCTTGAATAAATAATTTTATTTTATTTATTAAATTTAAATATTAAAAAATAATAAAACCACCTAAATTTTATTTAAATGTTAAGTATTTCATAATTTTTTTTTTTCTAAATGTTGACTAAGTTTTAAAAATCTCGCTTAATTTTTAAAAATCCCGCCTAAATTAAAAAATTCTCGCCCATAGCTTGCTAGCCGGCTCGTGCTCGTTTACAGTGAGACGAGCTTGAGTTCGAGTTCGCTTTCCATGTAATGAGCCGAGCTCGATATGGGCCTAAACTCGACTCATTTACACCCCTAACAGGGAGGGGATGTTTGGAGCTTGCTGAATTTTTTTTTTTAAAGTATGTTTTAATTCTAAAAATGTTTTCTTTTAAATTTTTATTTAAAAAATAATTTTATTAATTTATTTTGGAGAACAATTTGAGGACATATCAAATTAAAATTTATTTTGGAGAGCAATAAATTAATTTAAAAAATGTCTTTTAGTTCAATATTTAATTGTTCAATAGTGATAATATCTTAATTTACTTATTTAAAAAATTATTGTTATTATTTCTTTTAATTAATTAATTAATTGATTGATTGATTTGAAATAAAACACAATAAGCTAAATAAAAATAAATAAAAGAAGAGTGTTTATATCGAAATGCTCAATGCAACAATCCAAAGTCCAAACCAAATACAATGGTCCAACTACACCAAACATAACATACAGACATCTATAACACAAGAAAAACTAAACTCTAAAAAGTGCGGGCCCCAATACCTGCAAGCAAATAAACAGTTGTAAATTAGATGCAACAGAACAATGCTAAAGCGAAAAAAAGGGTGTTGGGGTTGGAGAAAAGTGTAAAACCATGGAACTATTCTTAAGTTCAAATAAATTAAAATTTCAAACAACTTTTAATTGAAGCATTAAGCCCTAAATCACATCATTAGATGAGTTCTAATTGAAGCAATAAGTCCTATCTAAACCAAAATTAATAGGCAACTTTTATGAAGCCATAAGCCGTATCCTAAATCAAATATATAAGAAACTTCTAAGTGAAGTCGTAAGCCCTATCCTAAATCAAGATGACAAGATCTATAGGCAAGTTCTAAGTAAAGCCATAAGTCCTATCCTAAATCAAATCTATAGGCAACTTCTAAGTGAAGCCACATGCCCTATCCTATAGGCAACTTCTAAGTGAAGTCATAAGTCCTGTCCTAAATCAAAATCTATAGGCAACTTTTAAGTGAAACCATAAGACCTATCCTAAATCAAATATATAGGCAGCTTCTAAATAAAGCCATAAGCCCAATCCTAAATCAAATCTATAAACAACTTCTAAGTGAGGTCATACATCATATCTTAAAGTTAAATCTATCGGCAACTCCTAGGAGTCATAAGCTCCAAACTAAATAAATCCAAACACCGAGGCGCTCCTAAAGGGAGCATTAAGTCTCAAACTCAAACTCTGACATACCAAAAATCAACAATAAACCATCTCAATCAACTCACGATTCTTGAGAGGAGGCAACTCATGATTGTTGATCAATTCATTGGATGCTACAACTAATGGTTCATTACTGCTGGTAGACTGAGATCTATAGTATTTCCGGATGACGGAATCATGAGATTTTGATCGGGTTTATCTCTATCCCCCACAAATGACACAACCAAGATTATTAAACTTAAAATTCCAAAGTTATGCTAAAAGTGACTCCTCCTTAATCGCTAGTGCGCTCCCCAGAAGTGAGAGGGTTAATTAACCATAAGGGCTTGCATTCATGGGAAGCAAGGTCTCAGACTTAAATAAACCTCCGGTATAGACATCAGGGGAAAATCTGACTAATTAAAAATCAATCTGCCAATAGAAAAAAAATGGAATCTTAAGCCTAGGTGGGATTCGTGCCTAAAGTCATTTTTCTTAAGTGAACATGGCGTTTGTCTTTTCATCTACCCTGTCCTTTTGAGTTATTGACATGATCCATTTCTTGACTATTCATCTGATGAGTTTAAGAAAGTTGCAAATTTTTAAGCCAATGCTTTATTGGTCAGCAAGTTTCATTTAGGATTTTTTCCATTGTCCTACATCACATTGTAGTTGCATTATTTGACGTTTTTAATGAATATGTAATTCTTGTAAGATTAAATGAAAGCTAAAATTAGTGTAGAAGAATGTTCTAACTGTGCTAAAAACCCAAAACGGGTATCAGGAATGAACTCAAAATGGTATTCTATTGTCTGCCTTTTCCTTAAGTCCTTCACAATATAGATGCAGCAACAACAAACCTAAAAGGAACAAACACCTCTGTGAACGCAGGGGTGCTGATGTGATACCACATGCGAAGGAGCTTCTTTAAGAGAATTAAAAGTGATTGACAATGGAATTACGATTAAGAGCTTATTGAGATAACAAGTAAAATCATTAAAAGTTCTTAGTTGTTAACTTGCTTAGGCGAATGATTGCAAGTAGATTAACTAGTCCTTGTAGGTAAACAAAAATAAGAGCAATGCAAATAGTTATTCAACAACAATCCACGACTTAATAATGAGACGTTTCACCTTGGGGATTTCACTCGACTACACTAAGCTTGGCGAGAGAAAATCTTGCACACTAGAATTGAAATCACCACTAGGAAGAAGATGCCGGAAGCCTTTGCCCACAGGAAAGTAGTCGGAGTTAGGGAGGATGGAGGTTGTCCGATGATAAGCCAACGGCTTGGTGGAAGATGCTCCTCGATCTCAGGATCCGCGGGCGGCTTCTTGGGCAGCGGGACAGCAACAAATCCTTGCTGTAGTCTTTGGACAGCAAGCAGGTGGCCTGGAGCAGGTTTCGGACAGCAGCTTTTGGTTCTCAAGGGATGCTGGACAGCAGTTTTTCTTGACTCCCAAAATTCTGGACAGCAAATTACACCAACTTGAAATGCTGGACAGCAACTGTACAGCAACTGAACAGCAGCTTGTAAGGCTAGGAACCCTTTGGACGGATCACAGGACCTGCCCAGAAACCTGAGCAATAGCTTGGCGGGGGAAAATCTCAGATTTCCAAGGATTCCTACTGGGAATGGCAGCGGGAATGACCTTGGGATTCACATTAATTCTAAAGGCTAAAAGAGGGGGATTAATTTCAAAACTGAAATTGATTTCAGATTTTGAATACTTTTGGAGGGAGTTAATTTGAAATTTGATTTCAAATTAATGGATGATTAATGCATTGATTGAAGTGTTAATTCGGAGCCATGATTTAAGCTCCTAATTAAGGGGAAAGTAATGGGCGGCTGGCCATAGAGAGAGAGAGAGGAGGTTATGAAATTTGAAATCCAAATCAATGGCAATTAAGACATTGAATTAGCATTAATTGGATTCCAATAAAAGAGGGCCGGCGGTTATGAGGCGTGAGAGGGATTTGAAAATTTAAAACTGAAACTAGATTTCAGTTTTAAGTGAATTAGGAGGAAAAATTATTTAGAGTTAATGCCAAATTCAATAGAAATCAATGCCATAATGGAGCATTAATGGGCTCCACCCAAGCATGTGGCCGGCGGCATCATGAGAGGAGGAGAGGGAGCATGATGAGGAGAGAGGTTTCCAATTGGGTGTGATGACGTGGTGATTAATTCAAGATTCCAATTTACATTAAATTGAAATGGGAATTTGTCATGAAGAACTTTCCAAATTTGGAATTCCAAATTAGGAAAGATTTTGAAATTCGAAATTCAAATTTTAAATTTGAATATGGCGTTGAGATAGGGTGGAAGGATGAGGGGAAAGTCGCCGGCGAGGTGGTAGGCCGGGGTCGTGGGTGTGGGCCGGCGGTGAACCTCCAAGGGGCGGCGGCAAGTAGGATTTGGAATGGGGTTTTCGTATGGTGGTGGGGGAGGGAGATGGATATGAACACGAGCGAGAAGATAAAAAGAATCTAACCACGAATCGAGGACTCTTCCAACGATTGGTGGGCCTTGCGGTTTGCTCCCCTTGAGCTCTCTCTCTCTCTTTCTTCAAGCTCTCATGCAAGAAGACCAAGAAAAGAAACAAAACTAGATTTTCATTCAAAATATTCATCCTCTTTCCAAGAGGAAGGGGTGGGCTTAAATAGCCAAATACATGAGAAAAGAAAAAGACATAATTGCCCATAGGGCAAACATAAGACAAAGCCCTCAAGTGAGGGTATAAATGGAAAAATACAAATAACAAATAAAATACATGAAAATAAATAGACACGATCGTAGCCGTTGATCTTCGATGTCCTCATCATTCTCCCCAGGTGGGAGAAAACTCGACCCCGTCGAGTGAAAATCTCTGGAGCTCTCGTACATCTCTAAAAGATCTGGATCTAATCTCTGTAACTCCTCTCGATCGATCCATGTAGCCTCTGGCAGTCCTTTCCAACGAACTAGGTACCTGCGGCGACCCCCTTCTTTTGTGGAAAAGATCTCATCATCTAGTATTGCTTCGATTTTCTCTGTATTAGGTAAGTAAGGTAATTTGGGTAGTGGAGGAAGGCTGGGGTTCTCACTAGGTGGGGTTTCAAGAGGCTCAGTGTGAAGTGGATTGTTAGGATTCAACTCGGGTCCCTCAAAGGCTACTAGATCTTCTATATTAAATGTAGGATTGATGTTAAAACCTTAAGGCAGGTCCAACACATAAGAATTACTATTTATCTTTGAACTTACCTTAAAAAGGTCCAGCGCCTCTAGCATGCAACTTCTTCACGGAGAGATCCGTACCATCACAAAGTTTCTAACCTCGAATTCTTTAAATCTTTTCTTGTGATCTGAAATAAGCTTATAATTGGAGTTACATTGTTCAATTCTTCTTTTAATTTCTTTATAAAGCTCCAGGAGATGAGATGCAAATGTAAAAGAACCGGTATGCATGACAAATGACAAAATCAAGGCTCACACTAAAGTTTTAAACAGAAAAAATAACTTGAAAGACAACATTCTACAAACACACACACACACACACACCTTACTAACTCTACTACGAACACAGCTCGAATAAAGGTGGACGAATTACGAAAAGATGGGTCTAAAGTGTTGGGTCTAAGGGAACCGGTGTAGGGGGAGGAAGGAAGACACTCTTAGCTACTAGGGCACTTCTACGGATAGTTTCAGTTAGGGTCGACAGCAGTCTCCTAGTGGTAGTAGTATAACCGAACAAATTTATCCAACTAGGGTAGAAGTAGTCGTTATCCTGGTAGGACGAGGCTATAACTGGCAAAATGTATGAATCAGGAATGGCACACTCAGCCAAATATAAATCCAAATGAGCAGCTCCAAAGTTAGACTCTAAGACACCGAGAGGAGTCTCATTGTTCAAATCAGGATTCGAAGCTTTCAGAGTCAAATCATTATCTTCCAAATTCGTCCTAATATTCTCAATATGATGAGGTGGGGTCATAAGCTTAAGATCAATGGGTTCCGATCCATTTAATTCAGGTGATAGTTTCAATTTATTCACTTCCAACTCGAAATTATTACCATCAAGATTACCTAAGGTCATCTCAGTAATTGTTACAACTAAATCAGGGTCTTCCAAAATTAAATTCAATGTGTCCAAGGCCAGATTGGCTTCTTTCAAGATCATATTCCTATCGTCCAGGTCTACTTTGTCCAAGGACTTCTCCTCGATGCGGCTAGGATCGGGGTGGGTTAAGGTGTCAACGTTTAAAGGTTCGAACTTTCCTAGCTCAGGGTTTAAGTCATTATGGGAGTCTGATTCAATCCTTTCTGTTCCATCCTCAAAGAATCCTTCATCATTAGTGATATCACTAGCATCCACGAAATGGATGCACTCAGTCTCAGGTTCAGGGGACCTCATCTTATTAATGTCTTCCTTTATTATAATCATACTTGCAGGGTCAAGGATTAGGGAGGTTAAAGGTGTACTGGGAGGGCTAGAAGTAGGTCCAAGTGGAGAGTCATAAGAGATTGGTCTAACCGAAGGCCTACTAAAAGGTTGCTCATCAAGACTAAGTGAAGACCTATAGGGTGGGGCAGCAACCCGGATGTTTCTAAGAGGTGGGTTGTCCTGACCACAGTAAGGTCTACGGGTTGTCCTGCAAGGGTTGTACTCTAAGTGACGGTCACTAGTAGAGGGTCGGTATTTTAAATTAAGATCCCGCCTCATGTCTTTCCAAGTAGTGTACTCACCGCGAGACTCTTTATGATCTTCCAATCTTGCCCAAAATTGAAGAGCTCGTCCTTTAAGGTGAGACCTAGCGATGCTAACCTGGTGGGATTCAGGGATATGACATGTTCCAAAATAGTCATCTAGTTGTCTAGCCCATTCCTTAAAGTGGTAAGGATCTGAGGAACCATCAAAGGTAGGCAGACGATAAGGTGACTCTAAGTGAGGTCGTGGGGGCCTAGGCTCAGGTCTAGGGTGATAAACTGAGTGGGGCATGTAATTAGAGTGGGGATAGTCAATGGGTTTTTCCGTCATAATTTTAGTCATATTGCCCACTAGGTTAAGGATGTCATCTAAACTCTTTTGGAGTCTTATCGGGTCCATTGAGAAGTGTCAAGTGAAACTCAAGGATGATTGGGTGTAAGGTTCGTCATTTAGACACTAAGTTAGGCTCACTTAGACTCACTACAGGGTGCAGAAAATGTTCGGACAGCAAGCTACACTAGTAGGTTAAGTAACCTAGGCGCTTAGGAAGGTTGTTAGGTTGAGGACAGCACCTAATACTCTTAAGAACTAGCATACAGTTCACTAGATGCTTGCAGGAATGAGGTGGACAGCAAACTACAGCAGCTGGGGAAAGTTGCCTATGCATTTAGGATGACTTTTAGGGTGTGGACAGCACCTAAACACTAGGTTGGGGTCACCTAAAGTTCTCTAACTGCTTCAGAAACTTTCTGGACAGCCTTCCGGTCAATTATAAGTCTCCAACAAGTGTAGTTTTTGAGTGGACAGCAAGTACACAACTAGGAAAATTATTCCAAGTGATGAGAGTAACTCCTAATGTGTGGTCAGCGCTTAGGACTTAAGATATAGCCTCCCCACGGCTTATACACACTGCAGGAAATTAAAGACAGCCGTTAAAACAAGTGTTTAGACTTCCTAAACAGTGAATGACAGCTGCAGGAAAGTGAGGACAGCAGGGTTAAATCAAGCCGAAGTTGTTCTAAACTCTTAGGAATCTTCCCAAACAAAAGGCCAACACTAAGATGCTAGCTAATATGACCTAACTCAGCTAGATGAGTGCAGGAAATGCAAAAACAGTGAAAAAAAAAAAACAGTAAACTTTGCTATCTAAGCAATGATATGCATGCCAATTTTAAACTATAATAAGAAGCTAGACCCTAGGATGTTTTCAAAACATGCCAAGCATGATAACCATGCTCTGATACCAAGATGATGTGATACCACATGCGAAGGAGCTTCTTTAAGAGAATTAAAAGTGATTGACAATGGAATTACGATTAAGAGCTTATTGAGATAACAAGTAAAATCATTAAAAGTTCTTAGTTGTTAACTTGCTTAGGCGAATGATTGCAAGTAGATTAACTAGTCCTTGTAGGTAAACAAAAATAAGAGCAATGCAAATAGTTATTCAACAACAATCCACGACTTAATAATGAGACGTTTCACCTTGGGGATTTCACTCGACTACACTAAGCTTGGCGAGAGAAAATCTTGCACACTAGAATTGAAATCACCACTAGGAAGAAGATGCCGGAAGCCTTTGCCCACAGGAAAGTAGTCGGAGTTAGGGAGGATGGAGGTTGTCCGATGATAAGCCAACGGCTTGGTGGAAGATGCTCCTCGATCTCAGGATCCGCGGGCGGCTTCTTGGGCAGCGGGACAGCAACAAATCCTTGCTGTAGTCTTTGGACAGCAAGCAGGTGGCCTGGAGCAGGTTTCGGACAGCAGCTTTTGGTTCTCAAGGATGCTGGACAGCAGTTTTCTTGACTCCCAAAATTCTGGACAGCAAATTACACCAACTTGAAATGCTGGACAGCAACTGTACAGCAACTGAAACAGCAGCTTGTAAGGCTAGGAACCCTTTGGACGGATCACAGGACCTGCCCAGAAACCTGAGCAATAGCTTGGCGGGGGAAAATCTCAGATTTCCAAGGATTCCTACTGGGAATGGCAGCGGGAATGACCTTGGGATTCACATTAATTCTAAAGGCTAAAAGAGGGGGATTAATTTCAAAACTGAAATTGATTTCAGATTTTGAATACTTTTGGAGGGAGTTAATTTGAAATTTGATTTCAAATTAATGGATGATTAATGCATTGATTGAAGTGTTAATTCGGAGCCATGATTTAAGCTCCTAATTAAGGGGAAAGTAATGGGCGGCTGGCCATAGAGAGAGAGAGAGGAGGTTATGAAATTTGAAATCCAAATCAATGGCAATTAAGACATTGAATTAGCATTAATTGGATTCCAATAAAAGAGGGCCGGCGGTTATGAGGCGTGAGAGGGATTTGAAAATTTAAAACTGAAACTAGATTTCAGTTTTAAGTGAATTAGGAGGAAAAATTATTTAGAGTTAATGCCAAATTCAATAGAAATCAATGCCATAATGGAGCATTAATGGGCTCCACCCAAGCATGTGGCCGGCGGCATCATGAGAGGAGGAGAGGGAGCATGATGAGGAGAGAGGTTTCCAATTGGGTGTGATGACGTGGTGATTAATTCAAGATTCCAATTTACATTAAATTGAAATGGGAATTTGTCATGAAGAACTTTCCAAATTTGGAATTCCAAATTAGGAAAGATTTTGAAATTCGAAATTCAAATTTTAAATTTGAATATGGCGTTGAGATAGGGTGGAAGGATGAGGGGAAGTCGCCGGCGAGGTGGTAGGCCGGGGTCGTGGGTGTGGCCGGCGGTGAACCTCCAAGGGGCGGCGGCAAGTAGGATTTGGAATGGGGTTTTCGTATGGTGGTGGGGGGAGGGAGATGGATATGAACACGAGCGAGAAGATAAAAGAATCTAACCACGAATCGAGGACTCTTCCAACGATTGGTGGGCCTTGCGGTTTGCTCCCCTTGAGCTCTCTCTCTCTTTCTTCAAGCTCTCATGCAAGAAGACCAAGAAAAGAAACAAAACTAGATTTTCATTCAAAATATTCATCCTCTTTCCAAGAGGAAGGGGTGGGCTTAAATAGCCAAATACATGAGAAAAGAAAAAGACATAATTGCCCATAGGGCAAACATAAGACAAAGCCCTCAAGTGAGGGTATAAATGGAAAAATACAAATAACAAATAAAATACATGAAAATAAATAGACACGATCGTAGCCGTTGATCTTCGATGTCCTCATCAGGTGCAGCATAAATTACAATAAAAAATAAGAATCAAATGTTTTTTCTCTTGTTTATATTAGAGGAGACTGCTCTTGAGCTGAATCAAACTCATAGAATTAAGCTCGAGCTTAAGCTCAAATTTGCTTAATTAATCAAGCTCAAGCTTGGCTCAACTCGTTTAACCCCTAGCTGGTATGACATAGGGACTAAGGCTCACTCAGATGAGTTCACAAGACAACAATTCATCAATAATGCTTTGTATAATGTCGTTCTCCTTCATACACATCTAGTAGTGTGGCTGATTAGGAAAGCTCACAAGCAGGATGGAGTCGATTTGGTGTGGTATATCCTGTGGTGTCGGGAGTTCAAGTTGAGTGCTTGTTGTCAGCAAGTTAGGAAATTAATTTAACAATATCTCAACCTCAATTGGAATACTCACCGGTGTAGAAGGAGGTGGTTTAGCTATCAGCAACGTAACAACTTTGCTACTCTTGAGTTCATAGCGAAACTCAGGTCTTGGCATCCTAATCAAGGATGGGGAAGATGGGGGCCATATCTTTATGATTTGTTGATTATTAACAAAGCATATTATCGAATTTTAAGTTATATGTCTTCTTCATCATTGTCCTCTCTTGGAATTAATTTTGGTATTAATATGTCTCACAACATTGATCTTATCAAGCATGAGTGTTTATGCAGAATTGTATATTTAAATTATACTGCTAAAAGCTTCAAAAGTTTATTCGGAGGTTGCACTAACTTCGATTTTAGTAAATAAATTGAAATGATAAGTCCACCGAGATGTTATACTAATATCAATCACTTGAAACCTCTAATTGATCGTCATTGATGTTCTGCTTGCACAAACTCACCCCTCTTCTTAAAGGGGCAAAATATTCTGTGTGGAGTCCGGATGTCGTCCAGAGGCCAATAAAAATGCACTACTTCACCCCAAAAGTATTCCGCCCTCAGTACCAAGCGTTGTAACGAGCAGTACCGAGCTTACCGCTCTCGGTACCAAGCGGTACCGAATGGTTCTCCTGTCCGATATCCGCACAGAATAATCTCTCTTAAAGGAGGATAATCACACCAATCATATTACATTGACTGTGATCTACTAACGTCTGCCTATGTGAACGTAGTGGCAAATAGTGTCCAATAACTTTTATGTGTTTGTTGCATTATATTTGTTTTATTTTTTACATCTCAAATCAGGCATCATATATCACATTACTTAATGTGAACTATGAACCCATCAAAAAGAACAAAATCACTTGTCTGTTTGGGAAAAATATAATTGATGGAAGCCTGACTGCAGATCCCTAAGGACAAGGAGGAGCTCGTTGATCTGCAAACAAGATTAAGAAAGCGTTTTCCAGTTGATTCTTATAACAAAGCTCGCAAGGAATTGGATCCCAATGGAATCCTCTCCAACCGCATGCTTGAGAAGCTTTTCCCTTTGCCCAGCACGATCTAAATGTAAATTGAACTCCATCTTCATAAGCTGCTGAGGAAGCTGGTGAGGAAGCTGGAAGCTGTTGCATCATTTGATCAAGTCCTGTCTTGGAAGGTAATTTGTAATGCCAAACTTATTGTCTTTCCTCACATTCAGTTTTAATAAAAGACGCAATTGCTGCTGCTGTATCAGTGTAGAGTTATTTGTATGTAAACTTGCTCTCAGGAGACCTATTTTTTATGCCACATTGTTTTTAGTAATGCCCATTTAATTTTCCCTTTCAGTGTTTTGCAGTCTTCAAAGATAAATTGTTATGTGCAGACATCAGATGGTTCGGAGGTCAACCAGAACGTGCCATATCATTTTGTTGATCGGTACCGGTGCTGAGTACCGGATTGAGCACCAGATGACGTGGCATGTTCAAATTAGCCTCCTGACCATCTGATATCCGCACAGAATAATTTTTCGTTTTCAACACATTTTTTTTCATAACAAATTTCTTATATACTTTGCCCCAAAAAAGAGAGGGCATGTTGTTTGCTTATCATATCTATAAGTGGAAATGTAGGAAAAAAAAATACAAAGGTCTTTTAGACATAAAATTTATTATAAAATATTGGGTTGCAATAAAGTGAATGAAGTTTCAAACTCTTCACCAATAATATATTGCCTGTGCTGTACTATCGTCAAATTATTATTTTTGTGATTTCAAACTTCAAAAAAGTTGAAAAAGTGCTGATGACCTAACCACTATGAAAGTGGAAAAAAAAAAAAACAAATCAAATTTTGTTACTTCCATAGGATTTTAGAGCATGTCTATATTATTAAAGACAAGGATTTTCTTAGAAGATCCTAAATTAAAGTTATATATTTTATTATTTATCACTCTTTATTTTAATAAAGCAAAGTATGACTGATTACCTACTTGGACGACCAATATTGTCTTTCCTGTCTAAAGTGAAGATCTAATATTTGAATTTTTTGTCAAAAGATAAGAAAATATAATAAATATAATCCACATTTCTATGATAGAAGACTTACTGGCCAAAAATAAAAAATGATATCTCATCAAAAAATTATCTTGATCGGGCATGAATCTCGAGGCTAGATCAGGTTGGAAGCTTCAAAAATTAAATCTGGAATCATCTGAATTCTGATTTTAGCAAACTTACAGTCAAACTAAGCGTCTCAGAAATACAAACCTAATGACACCAAATTGAACTCGATCGAAGACCCGAAGTGTTGTTGGAAGATTCAAACCACAATTTGGATTACCAAATGGTTTCCAAATATGACATACTTATAGTTGAATCGAGCGACTCGACGAGACGAATCCAACGAGCCCAAGATCGCCGAATTTTGATATCATTTAGACCTTCAAATATCTGACGAACGGTCCACAATCAAGCGATTCAATATCGGCCGTCCATCCGAACCACTCCACATTTACCCTTGATCATCCTCCTATTTACAGGTCATGACATCCTAAAAAAATTATAAATAACCCATCATTTCTCTTGAGAGGGGACCCAAAAAAAAGAAGAAGAGAAGAGGAGGGAAGAAACCCCCCATCGACAGAGCAAGGCAGCTGAAAATGTTAAAGTACAAGAAAATAATCTATTTTGAAGAACAAACTTATTGAAATAATAGATAAAATTTGTCAGAAATGAGATTTTCTAGTACACACATGCCTGCTAAAAAAATTATGTTGAAAATGCCTTCCAGCAGCGCAAATTCAGCAATCAGAAAACTTCTTTTCTATGATTTTTTTATGAATTAGATTGTATGTAGATTTGGGGAAATTATTCTGTGGTCACAGGACGTTGTTCGGAGGCAAATCAGGACGCTACGTCACTTTTTCGCTGTGTATCGGGTGACGTATAGCGCATCGTGATTCGCCTATGAATGATCCGGTGACCACACGTACATTATAATTTTTATACTTTCTAACAGTCTTTTTGGGTTTTATCTCTACTTTACTTAACCTGGTCCGGATCTAAAACATCTACTTTCCTAACTGAGTCTTCAGAAGGCCGACGTTCTATGTAACCAAACCATCTAAAATGACTCTCTCTAATTTTATATGGATCCACTCCAACCTTTTCTATACAATAAAAATAAGTTTTTTTTTTTTTAATGATGAATTAAAAACAACCTCGCAATCACTAAACAATGGGTCACAACTTCTTTCACTCAATAAAAAATAATGAATTAACAAAATTAAAAGCATAATGAAAATATGCTTAAAATGACAAACAACACAAACAATGATAAAAATAAATAGTTACAGTATTACAAAATACCAAATATTTATATATTTTGACTCTGCACTCCTTTAACTCATCCTCCTCTCTTCTTCCTCTCCTTCACTCTCTACCTCTTCGTGTTCTTCTTATGTAACCATAGCGTACTGCTCATGACCCGTTCTTCATTTGATTGTTGTGTCAACGTGAGCTTGCTTGTAGCTCAACATTCATGGAGCTTACATGGCTTCTATCATAGTAGCTAATTGGCACCACATCATGTGTTGCACATCATGCATCCTCTCATGCATAAACCTCATAGGGGGTGATGAGCATTATAAGCCATGCCATTAAAGTCTAAGTCATAAAATTCTCTCTCTCTCTCTCTCTCTCTCTCTCTCTCTCTCTCTCTCTCTCTCTCTCTCTCTCTCTCTCTCTCTCTCTCTCTATATATATATATATATATATATATATATATATATATATATATATCAATTCTCAATCACATGCATTTGTCTTACAAAATATAATACTATATGAGATATTTGAAATATAAAATAATAATTATTTATAGAAAAAAAATTATACTTTCTAAAACGACTTTCTAGCTAATTCAAAGATTTCTATTTCAAAATATTTTTTACTAGAAAGTTGTTTTAGAAAGCAACAAAAAAGAGGTTCCAAATAAAGCCTTAATTAGATAATTAATTTTATTTGTTTGAATATATATAGGTATATATTTAAAAACATTTTATGGTAAAATGGAGAGCTGTATTTTCACATTTTACAATTTAATTATCATCATCATCGTTAATCTTATTTTAATTATTTAAGTTTATTTCTTGAACTCTTATTGGTCAATCATCCGTGCTAAGTGCAACTGTTAAATTATATATATATTTTTTGCGTTAAAATTTTTTATTTTTTTAAATTCAAATAATAGTCACAAAATCCTCAAAAAAGTGCAAGACAAAAATATCTGAGATTTCATTAAGAAAATTAATTGAAACTTTGTTGAGAAAAATATTACAAATTTTTTTTTTTTGTAATTTCATAAACAATTTTAGAAAAAAAACCCTTTAGCTTAGACAATAAGTAATATATACGATTGCTTCTGCAATTACAGACTGAACAAATTTTTTACATTTTTGCAACAAATGAGAAGAAATTTTTCTTTTCTTTATTTATTTTTTGCAGAAATCTTTGTTTTCTTAAGTTCTCTATAAATATAATTCTCTCTTCTATCTTCTTGCAAAATATCTTTTTCTAACTTCTAATAAAAAAATAAGTAAGACAGCTTTAAAATAGTAAGAGAATAATTAATTTCTAAACAATCTAAACACTTGGTATAAGAACAATATAGCTAAATGATTTTGGTATGAACAATATAATAAAAAATAATTATAACAATTAACAAACTTTACTTCCTAATTCCTATACTTGCAACTGAATCACTGATTCTTCAAATAACTAATGAACTGTTGATAAAATTTATTCTTCTACTGACCCTGTCATGTGTTGCAGATAGTTAAGTTTAGGGTTTTGGTGATCAATTACAGGAACAGAAGCAGCTTCCATTATCACATCTCATAAGAGGACATGAATGGCCACAGAGAGATTGACAGTAATTGCCACAGATCTGTACACAGTCAGTACTGTTTTGCCTGCAAGATACCTGCTGAAGAAGGCCTTCAAGCTTTTCATTTACAGTGCTGCTCAAGGAAGAAGATGATTCTGCAATAAACCCTAATCCAGCTAGTTCTCAATTGTGCTACTGAATTTTGGATTAAAGAGAGATTAAGTAGAAGATAATGATAATTTTATTAATTACCTGTGGAGATAAGCAGGAGGAGGAATAGAGTTGCTATCAGCTGTGGAGAATTCTTGGCCATCTCAGAGAAAACTAGGGGGGGTACTGGATTGAGTGGTTCTTGTTGGTGGGGAGGATGGACTAAAAATCTTCCATCAACTTTTTCTTGTGAAGAATAATAAGAGGTGTGGGCCCTTATACAAATTGATGGAATATAGGGTAATAGAATTAAGTTCACATTGTAAAATACCAAATAAGAGCAAAGTATTGACGAGGATGGTGCATGCGAAATATCGTTCAAAATACAATATTGATCGCGGTTAAAATGATAGAGATTGTAAATGTGCGTATTGAAGACGTTGATTAACAAACATCATACTTTAGTTATAAGTTGGTATCATATGACTATTGATGATCAAAACGGTGATTATTGGCAGAAAAAATTATTGAAAATTTTCTTTTCGTTTTTTCTTGTGAAAGAATAGCAAGCTAGAGGTGTGGCGGAATTAACGAGTAATCATTGGTAACATCGTTATGCAGCTCATCTTGATTTATTAGTTGAGAGCTTTGATAATCAATCAAGAGGTATTTGAGTTAGAAGCTTGCATATATGATGTGTGTTTGCGTTTGCTTTTAATTGGCTGAAGAGTTCGAAAAGATCAAATGAATTAGAATATTATTAATAAAATGTCTACTTCAAGGTACTTTTATTCTAACTTTGACAAACATAGTAAGAAAAGAATATTTTACACGATGTTATATAGCTTGTAAATGAAGGAAATAAGAGGCGTCTATGAAACAGACTGTTGCATGTCTAATCTTTCAATTTTCACTGTTTTATTTTCTCTCCATAGTGAATATTAAATATTCTCTTAAATAATAAAGCAACCGATATAAAGAGAGTTAAAATTTTGTTCAAGATGACATTATTTGGCGATTTGCTAATTTTTTCTTTATTTGCATCGCTATGTACTAAAAAAATGATCAGTGTATTCTAATTAACATTAAAATTTGATTTTTATAGTTCTCTGATCATTAGATTTATTTTGAGATTAATATAATTTATGAATAATTAATCAAAATTGGTATTATATTTATCTAAAAGTAAATTAAATAAATTTGAAACTCATTATGACTAAAAAGTTGATTAGTATGCATTGATCATAATTATATGAGTAATTAATGACATTATTAGAATGCAAATTTTATAAATTTATATATATATATATATATATATATATATATATATATATATATATATATATATATGAGAAGTTGTAATATTATTTTATCTTTTTATATTTAGGAAAATTTTATGCATATATATATGTCATTAAAATAAAATATATTTACAAATTTAATATATGCTCGAAAAAAAAAAAACTAACTAACCGATGCATTTGCACATATCAAAATCAAATAACTAATTAGGAAAATATGTTAGGAGTTTTATATGAATTTTGATATTTAAAAGCAAATTTGGTGAATGATAGTAAAAATATAATGACTTTATATATAAATATCTAATACTTGAGGTGTTATATAGAATTATATTTATAAAAATATGTAAATAATGAGTAAATATAAGAAAATCACATAGTATTTCTAACATTTCAGAAACCCTATCAGCATTTGAAATTTATTCAGAATAAATTTGAATAATGCATTTGTTTTTTCTAAAAATGAATGAAAGTGACTTATATATATATATATATATATATATCAATATCTATCAAATACAAATATTAGAAATTCTTCTTTTTTTATTTTTTATTTTTACAATCATTAAAAACGTTAAATTACAATATCATTTTTCATGCATTATACTAAAAAAATAATATAAATTCATTAAGATAAATAAGCATCACTAAAAAAATTTTAAATTACAAATAAGATATAGTTTTATCTTGAAAAAAACTTTGTATCAAAATATTTTGGATCAGTTTTGGCCAAGATGGGATTCGAATCATTCAATCTGTTTTTAAAAGAGTTGCACATATCTTGAAGCAAGACTGACGTAGATCTGTCCAAGTTCAATCCATATTTGTAGTCACCAATTTTATTTTTTTATAATAAAAATGCAGACGAGAAGATCCAAAAAACTTCTGGGTTCTTGAGTTTCTGAACTCAGGCAATCGCTACTTATATCCTGAGCCCGACCTTTCCCAGATTCCGACTGGTTTTTTTTGGAATTTTGACCTTTTTGACATGTGTAATTTTTTGGGCGAATTTGTAATCTCTGGGTAAATTTTGAGGTGTTTTCCTTTTAAAATATGGGCGTTATTAAATGACTTGACCTGAATATTGTAGAAATTCTTAACCGAGAGTTGAGTTGCAAGAACTCATTGAAGAAGATGAACAGTAAGAAGAAAGTAATTAATTGTATTTTCTTGTCTTGCACGGTTTACATAGTTTCCTATAAATAGAGTCCTGAGTAGGACATTACACGTGTGATACAACTATTTGTTTACAAGAAATAAAGGGGGTGAAGCTGAATGCTGACTGTACACATTATTTAAGTACACTAACATCCCCCCTCAAACTGAGAATTGGATGAGATTGTCAGTTTGGATCTAAGTAACTTGAATCGAGGAGTGGACAAAGGCTTGGTAAGAATATCTGCTAGTTGATCGATCGTGCTGATGGGTAGTAACCGAATTACTCTGTTTTGAATGTGCTCCCGAACAAACCTTTGATCAATTTCAATGTGTTTGGTACGAGCATGAAAAACGGGATTGTTGGCCAAGGCGATAGTTGAGGTATTGTCACAAAACATGTCAACCGGTGAGTTGTGATCCACGCGAAAATCGGCGAGCAGCTTTCTGATCCAAATGGTGTCCGCCGTTGCTGCAGCTAATGCGCGATACTCCGATTCAGTGGACGATCGTGACACAGTGGATTGCTTTTTCACGGTCCAGGAGACGAGAGTGTCGCCCAAAAACGTGCAGAAGCCGGACGTCGATTTACGGGTGACAGGATCCGATGCCCAGTCCGCATCAGAATACGTCTTGAGCAGAAGAGTAGTTTTGGTTATAGGAAGACCGAATTCAGTGGTTCCTTTGATGTACCGAATAAGCTTTTTCAGTAAGGAGGTATGAGATGAGGCGGGATTGTGCATATGCTGTGACAAGGCATTGACAGCGTATGCAATGTCTGGTCGCGTGAGAGTCAAATATTGCAAGGACCCGATCAGTTGGCGATAGACTGCCGGAGAGAAACAAGGAGAGGACTCAGATATATTACCTGTGAGTTTTGTAGCACAGGGATTAGCGACTGAGTTGCAATTTTGCAACTCAGCGAGTTCGACGATAGAATTAGCATAAAAGGCTTGAGAAAGAAAATACTTATCAGGAGGTTTATCGATCTTAATGTCCAGGAAGTGAGTTGGCGAACCAAGATTTTTCATGGTGAATCTAAGCTGTAATTGTTGGATAGCTGATGGATCGTTGCCAGTGAGAAGGATGTCATCCACGTAGACAAGCAGATATAGTTGCAGTTTATCCCGATGAAGAAGAAGAAGAAGTGAGGGATCGGCCTGACTATGCGAGAACCCGAGCTGTAGAAGATACGAGGTAAATGTTGTATACCACTGACGAGGAGCTTGACGGAGACCATAGATGGCTTTTCGTAGACGGCACACATGATTAGGATTTGTGGAATCCTCGAAACATTTTGGCTGTTTCATGTAGACGACCTCGTTGATATCACCATGCAAAAATGCATTGGTAACGTCCAATTGCAGAATTTGCCAGCTATGGAACAACGCGATTGTGAACAAGATACGAATAGTGGGAATCTTGGCGACTGGACTGAACGTGTCACTGTAGTCTAAGCCGTGTTCCTGTTGGTTGCCGAGTGCCACAATTCTAGCTTTAAACCGAGCAACCGAGCCATCAGAATTATACTTAGTGCGATAGGTCCATTTTGATCCAAGAACAGAGCACTTTGATGGAGGAAGAACTAGTTCCCAGGTTCCTTGTTTTTGAAGAGCAAAAAACTCATCGGCCATAGCACGACGCCATTCAAACTTTTTGCTAGCTTCGGAGTAAGAGGTAGGATCTAAACTAGATTGTTGTTTATGTAGGAGATTCAGTTTTTGAACTGGTTTCAGTGAACCAGTTTGGCGCCTAGTGGTCATTGGATGTTTTGGATAAGGAACAGACGGTATATTTGGATCGAGTCTAGCAGAGGCTGGAATATTTGCATCAAGTGGAGCAGAGGAAGGTGCGGAAGGCGAGGTAGCAACGGTAGTATCTTGAGTCGTAGGAGTAGTATTACGCACAGAGCCTGATGAGGAGCTGTGTTGCTGAACAGAAGCAGGGGTTAGTAGTGATGGTGGCAGAGGCATAGTAGGAGACGGTTGAGCCGGTGTCCTGTTAATGAAAGGAAAAACAGTTTCATTAAATTGTACATGACGGGAGTAAATAACTTTGTAGTTCACTAAATTTTGACATTTATAGCCTTTCATAACATCGGAATAGCCAAGAAGAACGCATTCTGATGATGTTGGGTTTAGTTTGTTACGATGCATTCTAGGAATCAGAGGGTAACACAAACAACCAAACGGACGAAGATGATCGTACGACGGTGTGGTGTGAAACATTCTGTATAGAGGAGTAGAATTGTTGATCTTCTTAGAGGGAAGACGATTAATGAGGTAGATCGCTGTGTAAACTGCATCAACCCAGTAGTCCATAGGCATCCCTGCGTTGTGAAGAAGTGTGCGAGCGGTCGAAATAACATGTCTGTGCTTTCTTTCGGAGACCCCATTTTGTTCAGAGGTATAGGGACAAGCTGTCTGATGACAGATGCCAGCGTTCCTAGTAAATGCTTGAAATTTGTGATTGACGAACTCGCCGCCGCCATCAGTCCGAATGGTCTTGAGCTTGCGGTTCGTTTGATGTTCAATAAAAGACGCAAATTGTATAAAAATGTTTGTAACTTCAGTTTTAGAAATAAGCGGAAATAACCAAGAAAACCTGGAGTAATCATCAATGAAAATTACATAATAGCGAAACCCCTGATGAGAGGGAACAGGAGCCGGTCCCCAAACATCGGAGTGAATTAGTTCTAACGGAGCAGTAGTATAGCTAGTGGAATTATCAAAGACTAATTTCTGGCCTTTACAAGAAGCACAAGAATTACACATATTTGAATAAGAAGAGATACAGAGAGATGGATTAAGATTTGCAATCTGCTGGATAATGCGATGGTTAGGATGTCCCAAACGCTGATGCCAGTTGATGACAGATTGTCTGGTGGCCGAGAGACCCGTGGGCTGAGCTAATCGAGGGGAAGCAAGCTTGTATAACCCATCCTTACATGGACCTGTAAGAATAGTTCGGTTGCTCTGCCGGTCCTTGAAAACAAACCCATTTTGATCAAATATAATGGCTAAGTTATTATCTTTAACAAGCTTAGAAATGGACAACATATTATATGATAAAGAAGGAATGTGTAAAAGTTTAGAGAGAAGAAGCTTACTATCGGGGGTGGGAAGGATACCAGTGCCTGTATGGGCAATATGAACCGAGCTTCTGTCCCCGATTGTTATCGAATCAGGTCCGTTGTAGGTAGTAGAATTAGACAAATTTTCCAAAGTATTCGTCATATGAGCTGAGGCTCCCGAGTCGATATATCAGTCGATAGATGAGCTGTTCTCGGTACTGTCTAGAAGCGCATTCGAGTTCTTGTTTGATTGTTGATTTGGCTTGTAATTGATGTTGAGCCGATGCCAACACGCATCAGCTTGATGTCCTTTCTTCTTGCAGATTTGGCAGAAGATAGCAGAGGATTGAGATGGACGGTTCGAAGAATTGGTATCATAATTGTTTCGAATCCGACCACGACGACCGCGACCTCTAGATGCGTACAAAGCAGCCTGCTCTTCGGGCAACCTGGGAAATTTGGCGGCAGCAGTTTTAAGATGTATTTCTTCGCTGATAAGAAGAGAATACAAGATGTCGAGAGAAAGTGAAGTCTGCAGTGTGCGAATTGAGGTGGTGAAGGACTGATATTCGGGAGGTAGCCCGTTGAGAATGTAGATGATGATGTCTTCAGGATCTACCGAAAAACCCGCAGAGGCAATTTGATCTACTATTTTCTTGATCTCAATAAGATACTGAGTCATGGTGAGGTTTTGCATCGAGATGTTATGAAGCTCGTTCTTGAGCTGTATTACTTTAGAACGGTTAGAGGATTGGAACCGAGTATGAAGCGTAGACCAAATGTCGTGTGTGGATTCAAGATGAATCACATGAGGTAGAACAGAAGGAGCGATAGTAGAGCACATTCCAGTCGCAAGATTCTGATCCGTGATAGACTAGATTTGTGGATCAAGATTTGGATCTGCATTTTCGGACTCGGATTTGGGTTCTAGGAATGCGGCGAAACCATTTGCTTTGAAAAGCTTGGCAATCTGTGTAGTCCAAATGGGAAAGTTTTTCGGGCTTAACGCGTGGGGAACAAGAAATTTCAGGTTAGATATAACGAACTTGAGAGATGGGGAGATTGCCGGAGTCGACGATGCGCTGACCGTAGTAGCGGCAGTAGACGATGACGCGGCGGATTGAGATGCCATGGCCAGGTCTTGAGAACCAGAAGACTCTTGATACCATGTAGAAACTCTTAACCGAGAGTTGAGTTGCAAGAACTCATTGAAGAAGATGAACAGTAAGAAGAAAGTAATTAATTGTATTTTCTTGTCTTGCACGGTTTACATAGTTTCCTATAAATAGAGTCCTGAGTAGGACATTACACGTGTGATACAACTATTTGTTTACAAGAAATAAAGGGGGTGAAGCTGAATGCTGACTGTACACATTATTTAAGTACACTAACAAATATAACTAAAAAAAATTTGAGTTTGGGTTGAGCAGTTCAGCGGTGGAACCACGAAGAATTCAATGTGGGCAATTGCCAATTCTGAAATTTTATTTTTCCTTAGAAAAATAAATGCTTTAACTATTTTGCCCATATTCACTAATTGCAATTGTTCAACTTCTCAAAAAAAAAAAAAAAAATAAAATAAAATATATATATATATATATATATATATATATATATATATATATATATATATATATATATGCATTTCATCATTATATTTTATCCAACCTCAAAAGAGAGGTTGAATGTGACGCCGCTGGGTCACTAGTTTACTATAGGGGTGTCAATTTGGGTTAATGGGTCGAACCCGACTTGACCCGACCTAAAACGAGTTGACACTAACCCGATCCGATTTTGCAAACGGGTCAGGATTGTCAACCCAGACCCGACCCGTGTGGGTTATCGGGTTAACCCGACCAGACCCTTGAGGGAGGGACGACGACATTCCGCTCTCAAGCGGGACTGTGGTAAGCCGGCAGTGGCATCTCGCGGGCTTGATGGTAGCGGCAGTGACAGGGCAGCTGGTGTTTGTCTAGCGACGGTCTTCAGTTTGACAACTTGCGAGCATCCACGCGAGATGGTGCCAGGCCGGCGACAGTAGCAGCGACAGTTCGAGCAACGAGCGGGACTGTAATGAGCGTGACGCGACCTCTGGTGACGAGATGTCTGACGCGACTGCTACGCGACCCGCGACCGATTGACGGATGACACGACGCTGAGCGTGTCTTTCAAGTCAATTTGGGTCGACTCGAGGGTTAGCGGGTCAAACCGAATCCGACCCATTTTCAAACCGGTCGGAAATCTGAATCCGTATCTGACCCGTTTCACAAACGGGTTGCGGGTTGACTCAAACTCTGATTTTTCCGATTCAGGTCCGAGTCAGGTTTCAGATCGTGTCAATTTACTATTTGGGTTGAGCTTGTGCTTAAATTATAGGATCGATTATCATTTCGGTCTGAATTTGTCCTGTTTTTAGACCGAAACCGACCCGTCGTCCCAAATTACCGCCCTACAGACTGCAACTCGCTTCCGGGCCGTCAAAATGTGCTCGCGCTGCGTGAATGGTGCTCTCTCTGTAGCTTTTCCACGACGCCCATACAGGCAAAGCCTCTGCCCTTCTTCTTTAACTTTATTATTTAAATTTTTTCTGAGAAGATTTGTATGCCAAAAGAAAAATATGATGGAGGAGGGATTCGATCGTGGCAACAACTTCCAAGATCGAATTGTAGAGAGATGTTGAAGTCATGTTCAGATCCTGATGCTGTGCAAGGCTTAAAATCTATGGCATAAGAGTTTATGGATGCCGTGAAGGTGTTTGACAGATTGCCTCAGTAGAATTTCATACCGTGGAAAATAATTTTACTGAATTGGTCTTAAGGCCTGCGTTCATCATGCAGAGAGAATCGAAATTACTCTCTGAAGAGCTCTCAATATCATGAAATTGATTAAGAAAAATCTATCAATCCGATACTGTTAGTTGGCCCCTCGAGAGATGTGACTTCTATTGTTTATAAAAATGGTTTCTTCAAGAGTTAAATTGAAGATTAATTGAACAACACAACACAACTTCATCAATCATCAGGGTTAATTGCCTTCAAATCACAGTTAATCGCTGGGATGAAGTTGGAATGTCTCTATCATTTAATGTTAGATTAAGTATTTGATAATGCCACATAAACAGCTAGGATTCCATCTTTTTCTTTCGTCATGGAGGTTCTTCCTTCTGTAGTTTTCGATTCTCTCAGGCCAAAGAAGTCTTTAAAAACGGTAGAGAAAACTTTTGATGTAGTTTGCATGTGAAAGATGTTACAGAAAGAAATGGTGATGCCGCTGATACAACTTTTTCTTAGGTTCAAGCCATTATTCCTTAATATGGGGGATCCGGTGTTCTGATGGTATATATTGTCTCCATGACTAAATTGTTTGAAAAACTTGAGTACTAGATTAGTGTTACTCCTTTAGTTCAACGGAGGAATCAACAAAATTAAGGATGAGGAAGGAGAAGAAGATGCTGAGGATGAATTGGGACAGAATTTTCCCATATGCGACCACAGTGAATTGCTTTGGCTGTTGATGCTAAGAAATTTATAGTTAGATTAGATGTAATGGAGAGGTAAATTGACGCGCTGGCTAGCTTAATTAGTTCAAGGCTTGACACTCTCAATTCCTATTCCATTCTTGTCATGAAGATTCTATGAATGATATTTCCACTGTCAAAGTAAAACTAGATGGCCTAAGGCATCATTCTGATAATTTCAAGTGTAGGTTGAATCATATTGTGAACAAATTGAGGGCTTGAGAGCTGACCAAGCTGATTTCTGGCTGGTCAAATTGAAATATGGATATATTGAGATGGAGGTATTTATATTAGCAAGGCCTGGATAGCTCTTGAACAAGACCTTATATGGCTTTGCTAGTTTTATGTCTGAACAGACTAGAATAAATAAGAATGATACTTTGGGATCCATTTTGTGCGATCGAAGAACTAAGTTGGGATTAAATTTGTACCCAAAATCTTTCAATTTCTATATGAGGGATTATTTGGGATCAAATTTGTAATAGTCGAGAGAGAAAATCAAAGAAAACACAATAATAGCTGAGGGATTTTCCCCTTTTCTTCTAGCATATTCTGTATAGATTTTTCATACATAATCTAATATTTTAATTATTTTTTTGATATGCATTGTCAATTCTCCAAAAACAACAACATCAAGACTTTATCACACTACGTGGGGTCGGCTACATAAATCCTTTTTCCTTCATTGATGTTTTGTTAAGAGTCAAATTCTCAATTAAATTTAATAAAAAAAGGTCATTTATAATATTCTCTGACCAAGTCTTTTTAGCTCAACCTCTACCTTTTTTAAGATAGGCCAAATCTAATACATCTATTCTCTTAACCGGGTCATCGGAAAGCTGACATTTTATGTGACCAAACTATCTAAGACTACTCTCTCTAATCTTATCCACCACTAGAGCTACTCCAACCTTTTCTCCAAAAGAACAAATAATTATGACATGAAGATCGTAGAGTAATCAAGTTACTATGGAAACTGTTTCTCATCGCCAAACAGAAGTATAATTTTCTTTTAGAATTAACTTGTCGGCTTTCTTTCACAGTTTTTTAAAGTCCAACGGCTATATAATTTTTGGTTTGACGCTTATATCCATATAAAAGCTGCACTATTTGTTGTTGGATTAATCAAATGGCTAATAACGAGAACCGGCAATCATCTATTTTGAAAAGACAAGCAGAGGCAGGTCCTTAATTCCATTTAGAGACACCTCAAAGAGTTAACTAGTTAATACAGTTAACAATGGAAAGAGTAAGATCAATTGTGAAATTATTATGTGAAATCATGACTTTTTATAGCTGTATTTTAGTAAATTTGATTGTGATAATTTTCTTCTTATCTCATAAATTTTAAGAAGATAATAAAAAATGAATAATGAAATAGAATTGTGCAGTCTATATAATTGAAAAATTTATCCCAATTGTAACCAAAATATCAACACATACAGGGCTAGAAAAAGTATTTTGTAAGACAGCAAGCTAGGACTTAATTACTGTATGTTAGCAGACCAATTTATAGACTGCTATTCCCCATCTATGATCAGGAAGAACAGTTGCTCATGAAATTATGCAGTAAGATTATTTCCAGTCTACTCTCTAAAAAGACACCTATAAATTCTGGAAACTATTAGCGAATGTTCTTTCTCATAAATTCTGGAGACTATTAAAGCACTCGTGCTAATCTAACTTCATATATTGAAGAATCCATCACTATTTTACAAAATCTTGATACATTATATTTTATGTTTCTCTATTATTAACATAGTTATTTCTATCAGATTGTTTGTTTTAGAACAATCTTTTTAAGCTAATTGATGCTTGTAGACATTACCACATCATAAAAAAGAAAATCAGCAAAGCTTTATTTTACTTGCATTGGATTTAAATGTCTTTACATTTGGAGTATTGTTTCACTTTCCAAATAAATCGACACTTACAATTATAGTTTCTTGATGTTTGCGCCTAAAGGTTTTGTTTATTTTCGGGAATTTAGGTCAATTAAGGCAAACTCACACACACAATACATAAGTAAGACTTGAACCCAAGATCTCTTGGTTGATAGCAAAAGTTCTCAACTAACAGACCATGACGAGCTGCGTATTTGCTCCTAAAGTTGATGTGTATTAGTATATATAAAACACCTTTTTTCATCTAGCTGCAGTAGTTGTGAACATTATTAAAAAAATTCCTTTTTTAAGTATAATTATTTTTAGAAGGATTATTATAATTTTTTGGGGAATTTACATGCATAACATTTGAAATCATCATATTTATATATTTAACCCCTACACCTTATTATTTGAATGTGATGCCACTCCCTTAACACAACCTCTCTTGCATGAGAGAGGAAGTCGTGATCTAATCTCGTGGTGGGAAGATGATAGGACGATGACATGTGAAGAAGAAGTCGCGACTATATCTTATTGGGAGAAGGCCATTAATGGGACCTATGGCTTGTGCTTGCAAAAACCTCGACGATGAAGAAGATTAGATGAACTCACAATGAGAGCTTGTTGGGAGGCCATTGATGTGACTAGTGGTGTGCGCACTTGAAACCCTCATCAATGAAGAAGAGTTTAATGAAGTAGCAAAGGAAAAGCATGGTTAACAGGAATTTAGCAGTAATAAATGTGATTAACTCGTAAGATTTAGGTGTTAAATATTTAAATAGAATAATTTTGTGTGCTATGTATTTAAATTCCCCTTTTGTATTTATTGCATTGGATTAACTTCCAAATTCTAAAGCAACCTATATATTGCACGCATCATCAACCATCATTCCTATCAAAACCAGCAAAACTACTTATGGCTATGACAATCTTGAGTGCCTTAGCTCCTTCCTAGTCTTTTTCTTGCTTGAAAAAAACTTAAAACTTAAAAGTCAACAACGACAAAAGGCAACAAATGCTTCTCTATAAGCACGAGGTACTCTGGTGCTCTTAATTCTCATTTAGCTTCCAATGTTATGCCTCTTAGGCTTCATTTGGGACAGCTTTCTTATTGCTTCTTAAAGCAGTTTTTATTAAAAAAATTAATTTTTTTGTACTAATTATTGCTTCTTAAAGCAGTTTTTACTACAAAAATTTAAATTTTTGTACTAAAAGCTACTTTAAAAAACAGTAAGAAAACCATCCCAAAGAAGACCTAATTTGATGTCAGTCGTAACTTTTAGATTATCAACGATTATTGCCATTTCCATCAGGGATCTGGTTACATGTGAGTTAAAGCCCCTTTTTTTTCCCAGTACTGTAGTCAAGAAGCTTGAATGCTTCTGAGTTAAGTTCCTCTTTTAATAGTGATGTTGGTTCTAAAAAGGCCCACCTAATCACTAGGCAAACACATGTACCCCTACAATCAAGAGGGACTCGAGATTCCTCCTCAATCGATCTTGAACTCTGTTTACAATGTTAACATATTTGGAATTTTTTACACTCTATGGGCACCCCAAACTACCGATATTATGATTTTATGTTTTTGCCAGTTCTCCAAAAAGGCAGCAAATATGTAATTATGAATGCATGTTTGCTGCCCTTTTGCTGATTATTTGTAAAAGGGCAGCAAGTATTCAATTAGTAGGGTGTTTGCTGTGCTTTAGCTGTCTTTTTGCTGCGCTTTTGCAAAGACTCAGCAAAAGGGCAACAAATATGCAATTGTGAATGCATTTTTGTTGCTTTTTGCTGAGTATTTGTAAAAGCGCAGCAAAATGACAGTCAAAGTGCGGCAAATTCGGGCGGTTCTTGCCATCCGGTGTCCATACAGAATAATTTCTTCAATTAATGAGGCTTATAATCAACTAATTTGAAGGGGTGTATGTCAAAATTTTTTATTCTTTGCCATCTTTTGTCTGATTTGTAATATCTGGAGTGAATAAAATGACTTAGAAACATTTAGATCAATCATCTAGCATTATCACCTTCCTCTTTCCTTCGTGATTTTGCTTCTTGGGCTTATTGCTGTTGCTGTTAATGGCTATTGTCTGTTTTGTCTTGCTGATTATATTTTTGGTCATCTGGTTCTCTTTCACACTATTTTGATTTCTGTTTATATCAAATTACTTATAAATCAAACTAATGGTTGCACTCAGCTGATTTTTTTGCTGGTCCCACCTCTTTTGTTTTTAAGGTTTTACAAATTTGTAACTTTTTTTGCCCTTAATTCTCTTTTTAGCCCCTCTTATCTCAATTTCCCAAAAAGAAAAAAGAAAGGGCTTAGAATTTCTATCAAATCAGCAGATCCTCTTTCTTCCAAATAAGTCTTTGTCGCATGAGATGTCCAAAGAAAAACTCCAACGGTCATGTCACTGACTGTCACTTCTGCAGCTGTCCATTAGTTGGCTTCCATGAATTAGCCATCCAATCTTCCACATTAAGGCTTCGTTTGGGACGTCTTTTTTACTGCTTCTTAAAGTATTTTTTAAGTACAAATAATTTAACTTTTATATTAAAAATTGTTTTAAAAAACATTAAGAAAGCGGTCCCAAACGAGGCCTAAATCTCCCCACTTGCAGCCTTATACCCCCATTAAACCATCAACTTCACCATCTTTCATCTTTTTTTAGCTTCATCAATCAACCAAACTTACAATATAATAAACAAATTAAATGAATGGGTAAAGTAAGAATGAAACACAGTGTTCTCACAGAGATTCTGTCCCGTTTTGAAGTTTCATAGGAGTTCCAAGTTTGGAGTGGAGAAATTATTTTGTGTGGAATTTGGACGGAAAGTTTCTGTCCGGATTCTGAGTGTACATAGTATTTACATTGTGTACAATTTTGTACACAGTGTGCACAATTACTGTGTACACTCATAATTCGAACGAAAACTTTCCGTCCGGATTTCACACAGAATAATCAGTTTCCGTCCTGACTAAAGATAATTTCTCTTGGAGCAGAGGAGGAATGCATGTTCGAAAGCATCAAAACTAGCCATTGCATCTCTCTTCTTATTCACTTGTGATAAATAAAGCCTTACAGAAGCAGACAAGGCCATGATAACGCATTTCCATAGTAAAATTATTATCTGCAGAAGCAGCTGAAAGAGTACGGAGCTTTTAATGTTTACAGTGTGTTTTGCTCATTGCACGTGCAATGAAACCAAACGAAAGATTATTGATAATAAGATTTTAAAAGAAAAAAAAAAAAAAGAAGCTTTGATCATCATAGACGAAGCATTAGTGAACAAAACTATACAGAGGGAGATGGTCTTTAATCGAGAGGGAGTCAGAGGGTGCCCATGCAGGATTTGATTAATGTGAAGAAAAAGGGGGAGACAAGAACAAAAGGCTCATAAATAAACAGCTCATGAGACCTTAGATGCTATAAATATGTGTCAAATAAAAACAAAAACCTTGAAAAGACAAGAGAGGGAGCTTCCTCACTAATTCAATTCTCAATTGTAGATTTTTTTTTTTTTTTTGAAGGATGAATGTGGATGTAGCTTGATTTTGTATATTGAAGAAAAATAAGAGGTATATGGAAGCTGGGTCAATGAGAATGAGCAATAATAGATTTATACTACAATGTGAGAGTAGCTCTAAAAGGAGAATAAAAATTGAGGTAAATGGCAACAAATGGAATGAACAGTAAAGAGGAAAATCAATAAAAAACATCTGGGTAGGCTCATATTAAGCTTTTTTTTTTAGGGGAGTGGGTATGATTTGGTGGGATTAATAGTCGATTCCTTAAATTTCACAATATAGTTTCAAATTGCCTTTCCGTATGATGACATCCTCACCAAGAAGAAAAATTATTATGTGCGGTGTTCGAACGCGTCTGGAGGTCAATCCGAACGCGCCATGTCACCCAATGCATTGGGCATTAGGTGATATGGCGTGTTCGGATTGGCCTCCGGACGCGTTCGAACACCGCACAAAATAATTTCTCTACCAAGAGATATAGTAATATTATAAATGATTCTATACATTATATCAAATATTGGCGGGGATAGAGATTCCTAGTTCAGTTAGACATGATATCATATGGTGATGTATTAGTAGAAAAGAGAGAGAGAGAGAGAGAGAGAGAGAGAGAGAGAGAGAGAGAGAGAGAGAGAGAGAGAGAGAGAGGAGATTGTTCAAACATCTTTACCCTACTTTTTATATAAAATCAAACGCTATTAAATAGGGAGAAAGAGGTGTCATTTCTAATATTTATTGATATGTGCGGCTAATGTCGTCCCAACTTGGAGCCTTCAATGCACCTCTATTGTGTATTTTGAGTATCACATGTGGTTAGATGTTATTGGCGGAAGGCAGAGGGGGAGGGTTTATGGCTTAAGTTCACAGGGGTATGCTTATGAGGGCAGTACATCTACTTCAGTATTTTATGATATTAGTGGAGCTGAAAAAATTGTTAGTCAGTGTTGCTGCCCTGACAAGAGAGATACATGAGATGATAAAAATTTAAAATGAGACGCAGGTAGAGCTGCGATCATATCGAGCTGAAAATGAGAAGAAAAAAGAGCAAGACTCTGCACTTGCTTCATATGACAGCGAGGACACGGTGGATGATTAGTGTTGTTATTTGTTGTTAGTTATTTGAAAAACTATTTAGTGTATTTAGAACATCTGAGTGTGGATTTCATATATTATGTTGATTGTGGAATATATGCATTATTATTTGTTTAAAGAACTCTTTCTAGTTATTATGAATTGTGTAAATATATTTGTTGATTGTGCATTGTTATTTCATATGAACTGATCTCTTAATTTTGGAAATAAAAAATTATTTTGTATATATTTTTTACCTGCAAGTAATTGTGAAAATTGGTGAAAATAGAAGGGGGCTATCAATTTTTTTTTACAAATGCTACAGGTTTTTGGCGGCTAATCAGTGGTTTGGCCCCTAGAAACGTAGATACCGGACGACTTTCAGAAACTGTCGATTTTTTTAATTTTGCCGGCGATAATAACCGGCGCGCGGTTTGGTTGTTAGACATACCGGCTGTGTTTACCGCCATCAATACAATGGCTGTTCTCAACCGTTTAATTGCCAGAAATTACGAGTGATTTACCCACAATTTGGATTTATTAATTTCTGACTATTTATCCGCTGAAAAATCGCCAGAAAATAGAACCGTCAGAAAATAGCCGCTGGTGTTCGTTTCCTACGCAGTTTATTAATTAACTGCCGGAAATTGTCGCTAATAATTGACAATTTTTTTGTTGTGTGATAAGTTGCTTTTCATTGGGGAGTGGCTTTTTTTCCCTAAAACTGTGGTAGAACACCTTAGTATAGACTGTCTTCGACCGATTTCCTTTTATTATGGTTTTAGAATATGTGGCTCTTGCTTGAGGATTTCTTATATATTGTGAAGAACAATTTGGTTGCTCCCTTGCCTTATTTTAAGGGGAATAATTATATGGTCTTGCTTTTCCTCAAACTTAAGAGGCTAAAATAATCTCTAAGATGGTGGAATAAAAAGGTTTGGTAATATCTTTAATAATGTTATTTTTGCTATGAAAAAGGTGGTTTCCCTTGAAAACCAATTTGCTTCTTCCACGAGTATTTTTGATTGGCATGCATCAGGTGTGTCTAGCTAAGAAAAATTTGATTAATCTCCAATCAATGGAAGAAGAATATTGGAGACAAAAAGCTGTCGCTAAATACATTTGTGATGGTGACAGAAACACTAAGTATTTCACGCCTTATTTAATTCTAAGAAAGTTAAAGCTCAAATCAATATGATTAAATTGGCGTTTGGAGAATGGTGTAAGTAATGATCAATCTTTAATTATTGATTCTGCCTTAACTTTCTTTAAATCTTCTTTTGATGTTTCTAAGAATGTTCTCCCGTTATCCAACCCTTCTATTATTCCTGCTATTATTAAAAATGAGGGTAATTTTAGTTTTTCTAAGTACCTTGATGAGGGTGAGATTTTTAATGTTTTAATGTCTGTGAATAAGGACTCTGCAGTTGGCTTGTGCACTACCTTTAAAATTTATTTTCAAGATTAGGTCTAATAGATTATCTATTTTTACTTCCCAATATTATTTCTTCTAATCAAACATGTTTTGTTAAAAGGTAGAAATATTGCTAATAACGTCTTGCTTGCTCAAGAATTACTTCACAAGATATATAAAAAAGTCCATGGCCACAATTTAATTATGAAGCTTGGTATCTCTAAAGCTTATAATAACGTCAATTGGAACTTTATGTTTAATGTTTTGAAGCATTTTGACTTTGATGAAAAAATTATCTACATCCTCAAAAGCATAATTGAAAATTATTGGTTTTTTGTGATCATCAATGATAATTCATTATTTTTTTTAAAGGATCCCAAAGGTATTAGATAGGGTGACCCTTTGTCCCTTGCCCTTTATATTATAATGGTTTGGTTGCACAAGGAATGTTTCCCATAATGAACATATTCTAAGTTGAGCCCCCACAAATATGTCTTGTGCCGATCCTCAAACGTATAAATGATAATGTCTATATTGTGGAGCTACCTCCTCATCTTAAAACACCATCTACCTTCAATGTTCTTGATATATTCCTTTTTACGAGGGGTCAATGTAAACTTTTTCTTGAATGATTTTCCCTAAAAGTTCTCATATATACTACCCATCTATATATGCAAAAGAAAGTCTTCCTTTCAAGAAAGCTTAAAAAGGAAGAAAACCTCATTCACTGAAAAAAATATTAAGATTGTTAAAATATTTCACCTTTGAGCTTCTTAGCTTTTTTTACTAGTTCTAAAGAGCGATGTATATTATCACTTTTAAGCAAGAAATTAATAAGATTCAACATGTTCAAATCATTAGGGACATCCATCATCTCAAAGATAATAATTAAGGAGACCTCTTCATCATTACTTTGGGAAAAGTTGAAAGGAAAGTACAAAGATGATAGGATTTGAGTAGGGGTGTCAATTTCGGGTCACGGGTCGGGTTCCGGTCGAACCCGGAACTGACCCGGGTTCAAACGGGTCAACCCTAACCCGACCCGGGTAGACAAACGGGTCGGAAAACCGAACCCGGACCCGACCCGGCGGGTTGCCGGGTTGGCACGACTCGACCCGGTTTGGGTGGCCGGCGCCGGAACGGCGGCGGGGGACGCGAGCGCGGCGGGCGGATGCGAGCGGGGACAGCGCGGGCGCGCGGTCGAAGCGCTGGCACGCGGGCGAGGTCGGGCGTGAGCACGTGGCGCGCACTGGGCGCACGCGGGCAGCGCTGGCGGGCGCGCGGGCTCGGGCGCGGGCACGCGGGCAAGCGCTTGCAGGCGCGCGGCGGGCAGCGCGGGCATGCGTTCGGCGGGCAGCGCGGGCATGCGCGCGGCGGCAGCGCGGGGGCAGGCGCGCGGCGGGCAGCGGGCAGCGGGCAGAGGCGGGATTCGAAATTTTTTGAATTAAACTGGTTGGCGGGTTGACCCGGCAACCCGCCGGGTCAACCCGAACCCGACCCGTTTTGAAATCGGGTCGGGTTCAACCCGGATTTTCCGGGTCGGGTTTTCGTGTCGTGTCAAATATTGACACCCCTAGATTTGAGTAGAGACAAGCACTTTCCAATTCATTATAATGCATGTAGTGTGATGAAGGAAGTTATTCTTTTAATAGAAATAGAGGGAGGAAGATTTGGTGCCTAGAATTGATCAGGTACCAATTTGTTGATTGGTTTTGAAGGTGAGAGGAAGTATAACATATTTTGAGGTGTCAGTAGGTAAGATTTTTGTAGTGTTTGAAATAGACATTAAGAATGAAGAGTTAATTTAGCATTCATATATAAGTGCCAAATAACTAAATAAAATTGACTTATAACTGCTTGTTAGCAATAACTAAAGAGGGGGAGATTTGATAGTTGTACAAGATCACTTGTGGGTTATAAGAATTTAGAGAAATGAACAAGAGAAATAGATAGATCATATAAAGACTCATAATAACTCTAACATTACCGCATCAAAAGAGGAACAAGTCCCTTAGATTCTCATTATCATCTTTCAGAAAAAATATCTTCGTACAACTCACCACATGCTATTGCATATGCAATTTAACTAAATACCCTCAACCTCAAGTTATTCATGCACAATAATAGCTGAAATAGTAGCTACAATATATTTTTTAGAATGGAAGGTTTACCCATAAATAATCACATACCACCATCCATGCATATACAAAGTCTTCTTTATATGAGAGCTTAAAAAGTCAGAAGACCTCATTCATTGTAATAAGATTAGGGTTTCGTTGAGCTTCCTAAATTTTTTCATTGCTTTTTAAGAGCCTTATAAACTAGAGCCTAGCTACATTTTCTCAATCCTTTACATTTTGTATCATCTCAAAATCTAATTAAGAAGGAGACATCTTCATTATTTATATGGACAAAGTTAACAGGAAAGCTAGCCCAATGGGGATAGGATTTGATTAGAGAGAAACCCTTTCCAGTTCATCATATATACTGACTATAGTGTGAGTAACGAAGTTGAACTTTCAATAGAAGATGGAGGAGGATTTGACACCTATAATTGAAGTATCAACTTGCAAGTTGGTCTTCGAGGTAAGAGGATGAACAATTAAAATATTTTGAGGTGTTTGGAGGTAGGATTTTTGTAGTGTTTTGAGAAGATAATATGATTTATGAGTTATTTGACATTTAAAATAGCATGATAAGAATCATTTATAAAGGGATGAGGGTTACAACTGATTATAGGAGTGGTTGGAGCTAGTGAGGGGTAGATTTCATAGTTGTAGATGAGGGCCTCTGGCCTACAAGAATTTAGATAAAGAATTAGGTAAAGATATAAAGCACATAAAGAGAAATAAATATTAGCTTTCTTGAGGCTAGGATGTGTTTCCTTCACCTTATAACTCTACCACTACTAAAGCAAAAGAGGAGGAAGTTGATCATTTAGATTCTTGTTTTCTCTCCCCCCCCCCCCCCCCCCCCCCCCCCCCCCCCCCCCCCCCCCCCCCCCCCCATTTATTTATTTTTATCTTCTTGCAACTCACCACATGCTCTTGCACCTACAATTATAGTTGAAACCCCTCAAGTTGATCAAGCATGAGAACAACAACAAAAATAACAATTTATACCACACATATAATGATTCATATTATAATTTCAATTCTATAAATATTTATAAAGAAGAAAGAGAGAAATACGTGCAATATGGAAACATAAAAGAAAGTATTAATGAGTGCAAACAAGACAAATTGTCATTCAATTCTACCTCAAGTCCATCTCCTCTCATTGATAAGAGAAATGATTTGATGAGCATAGCCCAAGATGGCATTCATATGCTTGTTTTATAATTTTTATAATGTATTTCTCCAGTATTATTATTATTATTACTATTATTTAGTGATATTACAATTATTTTTAAAAATTTGTGTTTAATCAATACTAATTATTCCTCTTTTGTGGCACTTCTTTAATTTTGTAACTACTCATGCTTCAAACTATTGATGTGTTTTTGATAAATATTATTACTATAGTAATAAAATTTACCCATAATCTTTTATATATATATATATATATATATATATATATATATATATATATATATATATATATATATATATATATATATATATATATATATATATATATATATATATATGAAAAGTAAAGCAGTGTGGCTAAATTGTATATGAAAAGTAAAGCAAAAGATTATTAATTTTCAGTCACATTAAAGAAAATGGTGCAACCAAACATCAAGTAAATTAACCATTTTAATCAAGTTTATTATAATGTGATTGTGGCTAATTAATAATTTAAAAAAAAGTAAATATACAACATTAAAATATAGACAATATAAACTAAAATGTAGATGATCGAACACATACACAAAATATAAAAGATAAACAGAGAGAACATTTTCCATTGCTTTTAAAAAGAAGGTATGTAGCCTGCGCAGCTATGGGAAATGATCATGCTGAGAATAAATGGAAGACAAGCCTATCCCACCACTGCTCCCTTGCGACCTATTTCTGCTGCTATCACAGTCCATACTTCCCACTGCCGCCATTCCAAGATTCAGATAAACCATCTTCGAATCCAAACTAAGGCTACTATCCACGTTTTCGTTGCCCATGTCTCCTGCTTCAACACTCATCAATGGATGGTATATTGCCCCACCTGCATTATTACTATTACCATTCGTCGCAGTTGCAGCAGCTTCTTCCCTCGAAAGCACCATTACTGCTGACTGCACGAGCTCCAGGCACAGCCTAAGCTTGTTGGGCTCGATGTGGGAGAGCCCTGGTAGGGCTCCTTTGAAGAGGAAGTCGGAGGTGAGGGATCTGAGTATGTCGAGCGGTGTAATGTCGTCGGTCGTTCGGACATTGGGGTCGGCATGGTGGTCGAGCAAGACGGCCACCATGTCGGGACTTACCATTTCTGAAGCGACGTGCAGAGGCGTCTTGCCAGTCGGGCCGGCCGGCAAGTTAACGTTGGCTGCACCGAGCTCAAGCAAAGCCTTGACGACCTCGCGGCTGCAATTCTGAACTGAGTAATGGAGGGCCAGGGCTTCATCGAGGTTAAGCCCCTCTCCCATTACCATGAGTTTGACGAGCTCGACGTCGGATGAGTCTAAGGCGCGACGCATGCGTCGAATTTTGTGGTGGTAATCGTCGTGTTTGGGGACGGCGACGGCGATGTCGAGGGGGAGGAGGTGGTGGTTGTTGTGGAGGAAGGAGGGGCGGCGAGAGAAGGAGGATTCAATGCGAAGCTCTTCAATCTTGGCAACAATGTCGATGGGGAGGTGCTTGGCTAATACCTCAGGTGGGAGGCCTGATTTGGCAACGAGGTGGGAGCAGGTGTTCCACAGCTGATGCATTTCTTGTTTGCGAGAAGCAAGAAGAACTCTCATGGCGTCTTCTATGGAAGCTTTCTCTACCATGTTCTCCAGCTGCTTCTGCATTATTTCACCAACATATACACACATATACATACAGCAAGTTAGTAATAATTAATTTTAGATGAAAGAAAATAAACAACCAATAAAGATTACAGCACTAAAAAGATTCGACAGAAAGTAATTTAGAAGCTTTAATTACTGTTGAAATAAAGAGGAGGTAATGAAAGCATGATGAAGAAAATTAGGGTTTGAGCTTTGCTTTAATACGGCTTAATTAGAAGAATAGTATTGCAAAAGTAAGCACTGTATGATGTAAGGAATTAGTTGTGGGAAAGTTGGGAGAGAGATATATAAAGTGTGGACCAAACACTATAGATACAGTATAGATTGGGATCAGTGCCTGAAAAACTCTGAGTAAGAAATTAGAACCCTAATTTACAATTAAGATGTCTCAATGAATTTCTTCTAAGACAAATAAACTCAGATCATACAGAAGCACCACAGGCAGAAAAATGAAAAAGAAAAGAAGAATTCTTCTACATATTAAATAAAATCCTTCAAAAATACCTAAGGATTAGTGTAATTAAGTTTAAGTTTGACCAATTATGCTAATTAATTTGAACTGATCTGAGATCTAGCTAGGAAGAAGAAGAAGAGGAAGACAGAAGAAAGTCCAACAAATCAAATAAAAATACTGTTTAATTTTCAATCAGAAATGAATTGATTGACCAACTTTATGTATGTATATATATATATGGTATGAGTGCGTTGACCTGCGTGAGGAAGACGAGCTCCTCGACTCCGAAAGAACGCGCAGCAGCGAGAGTATCAAGAGCGAGATCGATGGCCGAAGAGCAGTGAGTATGCCAACAGCCTCGCTCAGCGCAGTTCGGCCTTTGGTCGTGCTTAGGAGGAATAAGCGAGACCTGACCGCTGTAGAGAAACTGTAGAACGAGAAGAAAAACCTCGTAGCCAACAGAGTTGACGGGGATCACTAAGCTTGATCTGAGCGAAGAGTTGTTTCTGCGGTGGAGATTAGCTGCAGGCGGGGAGTCGAAGAAGCGGCGAAAGAAAGGGCTGCGGCCGGCGAGGATGCAACGGTGGGCGTGAACGAGACGGCCTTCGACGCTGAAGGTGACGTCGCTGAAGGCTTGCCCGTTGATGAGAAGGTTGAGAAAGTCCATAGAGAGAGATTTGAAGGCCTCCGCTTCCATTTAATTACTCTGTTGAGAGATTTCGATCTCTGGCTATTGGTGTTGGATCTCGATCTGAGAAACTGTTTGGGAAGATGGTCCTGGTGCTGTTCTTATATATGTGGCTACATGATTGGAGTCTGAAAAGAGGAAGGAGGTGATAAGGGGGAGAGAGAGAGAAGGGGGAGAAGAGGGAGAGAGAGAGCCAAAACTTCTTGTCACTATTTCTTCTTCTGCCGCACTGATGTGACTATTGTTCTCTGATGTGACTGATGGGGTCAGCGATTTTTTTAATGTGCGTGGTTAGAAGCTGTGCACGGTTTGGAATCTGAAAAATTATGAATTTGAGTTTCAATTTACAAATTTTATAATTTATAATTTATTATTTAAAAAATGTATACATGTAATTAAGAGGTTAGGAGTTTTTATTTTTAGGATTTCTATACATAAATTTAAATTTTTATGTATTTATACATTTAGTATATAAATATATATGATATATCATTAAATTACTAACAATTTATAATTTATTTTTTTAAAAATTATTCATGTAATTAAGAGGTTAGGAGTTTTATTTTTAACATTTTAGGATTTATATACATGACTCAAATTTGTTATATATTTATACATTTAAGGTATACATATATATCATGTGAAACTCCTTAAGTAAAACAAGTTATACTTTTAAATATCGAGATATTTTTTGGTGTAATTATTGAAATTTTTGTAAGAAACTCCGCAGTTAAACGTGCTCATTTAGAAGCAGTTCGGGGATAGATGATCGACCTATTGAGAAGTTACACCAACATGACAAAACTGTGAGCCTCTTAGGTCAAAGCGGACAGTCTATTGATAGTTAAGAGTTTTAGTTGTTACATATCATTAAATTACTTACAAATTTTCTAATTTATTGTTTGTTATTTAAAAAAATTATGCATTTAATTAAGAGATTAAGAGTTTTTGTTTTTGTTTTTTTTTAAGGATTTATGTATATATAACTTAAATTTGTTATATATTTAATAAATAAATCTATAACATTACATTGTTATGTATTCATTATTACTTATTTTTGAAAGAAAATACATTTTTTTTATATTTTTCATAATAATTAAGATATTTAAATATTATAAAAATAAAATTACAATTTAAGTATTTTGTGGTATTTATATAAATTCACTTTTTTCTCGTCATCAGCTTTTCTTATTTTCGTTGAAATTTGTGATTTGATGGTGCAGTTATTTTGTATGATGTCTTGGTTTGATTTTAATGTTTTCATAATAAGTAAAATATTTCATTTGGGAGAAGATATTAAGAATTATTTAGAGAGAGAGAGAGCGCTCGCATGGCTGCATAGGGCTGTACGGTGGGTTTTTAATGAGATGAAAGAGAGAGAGAGAGAGAGGATGAAAGGTATAGAATTAATGTTTTTTATAATATAATTGCGATTATATGTCTATATATTGGACATTAAATAAATTTAAATATTGCGAGTGACAAATGTAAGGGGTAAAATTGTCTCTCACGTAAAAGAAAAATTAGTGAAATAATGATTAGATAAATATGTTTAATTTCTTGACGAAAGCAATCATCATGATTCATGACAGCATCTTTTATAGAGTTTCTGTAGCAAAATTAATATCGATATGAAGATTTTTACATTAAAAAAATAAATTTGTTTCTTGTTATTTTTTTATTTTTTATTTTTGGTTAAAACCCACAAAGGGGCCTACGTGTTAATTTCAAAAAAGATGTTACACAGTCCTTAGAAGGGACCTCCAGCTTGCTAAGGCTCAGAACAGCTACAAAAAAAGTCAAAATAAATCCTAAAAGCCGGTGGTCCCTTTTTCTACAATTACAAAACCAATAAGCATAAGCTCTAGGGCTGCGGGCAAACAGCACCCAAAAAAGGAAGATCATGATGTTCTCGTTCGGCTCAATCCTCCTGCAAAAAATGAAAGAAAAAAACCAAAATTTAAGAAGAAAAAAAGAAGTAATCACCTTGCTAATCTTGAAGCTCCAAAGATCAGTGACAAACCACCTGCATAAACAACTCCAATACCCAATGTTAGCCGGAATATGATAAATGCAACAAACAAAAACTTCCAGATAACCAAAGCAACATATCATATAGATTTGAAAATTCTTAGCACAAGAAGAACTCACTAGAACAACAAAGATGAGCATGGGCCAGACAGACATAAAATCTTTGATATTTCCAATAAAGACGGGTTTCAGACCCATAAGCAACAAGTTTTCAGTAATCCGCAACAAACGGAAATTGCACTTAATTAAAAAGCGACCTGTTATCACCAACAATCCGCTCCAGGTCACCTTGCAAAAAATTGAGCTCCCAGGACAACAATTACTGACATGGCCACATTGAGGAGCCAAAGAACACTCCAGCACGAAAAAAAAAATAACAAAGACAAATGTACAAGTAAAATTCGGCACTCTCACTAATTTTTAGTAGTTTGATTCATATTGATATATAAAGTTCTTTTAAAGGTTTGATTGTTTAGGAGTATTAGAGGTGTAAACAACACATGATTTTTAATTTTTTTTGTCTTTGTTATTTTTTTTAACCCATAAAGAAGCCTATGTATTAATATATAAAAAAGCGTTACAAGTACTTAATAGGGATTAACTCGCTAATGCTCATAGAACTACTAAAAAAACTAAGAGTCGAATATTTCAATCTAGATACAATCCAAAATAAAAATGAAAAGGCCATTAAAAAGCCAATACCCAAAAATCCTAAGCCTATAGCTTGAAATAACATTAAGCTTAGCTAAGCACAAAGCAACAAAATCCACATGACAAGTTGGTCCACAAAATGTCAACAAAATAAAAAAAGCTATCACACCAAGAAAAACTAGCAAAATCAAAATGAAGCGCCGGTTGGAACCGCCGGTAATAGCCATTTTTCCTGTAGTGTCAAAGAAAACTCAACAAAAAGAAACATAAGTAAGATAGAGATTCAAGAAAAAAAAAGGGTAGAAACAACCACAAAAGAAACCTCTAAGAGAGAACCACCCCCCAACACACTAGCTAAAATAGCACAACACCACCAACACAACTCACAATTAGACCCTAAGAAAGAAAACAACAAGACACCCTAATAGAAACAACGATACCAAATAAAACAAAATTAAGCCAATAAACCTATGCTACACGAGCAGAAATTAAGAAGCCCCCTAGAGTAGACCCAACGCCAACCACCACCAAACAAAATAAAAAAACCACCCAAAAAGAAAGTAACCCCAGAGCCGACCCAAGGCTAAACACACCAAGCTAGCTCCCCGAGCCTATAAAAAGATATAATATATATATCAACAAACATAAAGACCAATATACAATAGAACACTAGCGACAACACCCAAACACAAAGAACCACAAAAAATAAAGCTCATCACCTAGCAATAAGCACCATAACTAATACAAAAAAACCACCAAGATAGGTCCTAAACTAGCATAAAGCAAGAAACTAGCTCCTAGCAAAAAAAGCCCAGCTCAAACACAAGGAACCACCAAAAAGAGCCTAGCGCCCATCAACAAGGAAAAAACACCACCGAACGACAGCAAAAAAAGCTATTCTTTTTTTAATAGGGCTTACCCAACTTATCAAGTCTTATCATGCCCTTGAGATCATGAAACCCATTCAAATTATAAAATAATTTAGTAGAGGAAATACAAACCCCTTTGTGATCAAGCCAATCGACACATATATTATCCTCTCTCTCCAAATATGAGAAATAACATAATCAAATTGAAGGAGAAGGCCATTGATTTTCTTCAATAAATAAAAAAGACTAACATTATTGCAATTATTGATGGTCATTAAATTAACCAATTAACACAAAGTAATCAGATTCAATCGAAATATTATATATATTGTAATCCTTGCAAAATTTGTGACATAGTAGGAGAACTATAGCTTAAAAAAAATAACTTTACACACATGAACGAAAGAAGCAAAAGCAAACAACCTAGGACCATGATAATCTCTAACAAGACCACCATAAAAAGCCCCAAGTTTAGAGACTATACCATTAACGTTTAATTTGAATTGAGCCACTGAATGCTTATTCTGATAGACAATACTATAATTGCTTTAATTGTTACCAATATCAAAATATATGTTAAAGAAAGAGGCTAAACTCTTATTACCTTTGAATAAAGAAAGAGGCCCAACTTTTATTAGGAAGAAGCACCTTAGTAGAGACAAGCTAATGAATTTTATTCTTAAGGGTATGGCTAGAACTCATCTTAATATCTGGATGCTTGCAATCATTTCTATCAATCCATTAAAAAAAATCAACAAAAGAATAACAGTGAGAATATGACCAATATGTCTAGCTATTATGAAACCAATGATCAAGAAGAGTATGACAAGTAGTGCTTAAATAGCTCATGTTAACCCCCAAAGCACTATCCAAAACATACCAAACATTAATGGCAACAAGGCCATCCAAAATAACATGCTTGATGTTTTCTAGTTGAAAGCAACATTGGCATTTAAAAGTACTGAAAAAAACCTTTTTTCTTAAATTTATCATCCACAGGAATTAAACCCTTCTTCTCCAAGAAAAAAAAATGAAAATATTCCTAGGAACAAACTGAATTTTCAAATTTTACTTAAAATCAAATTATGAGTATCTATAGTTCTAAAGCATTTCTAAACGTACAACTTTATTATTAAATTCACCATTAGCAGAATGTTTGAAGATAGGTTGATTCATATCAGTGAGACTAATTGGAATATCTTGAATAACATCAACCATAAAAATAGGAATATTATCTAAAAGAAGATTAATATTCCACTTATCATTCAAAATAGAATCAGAAACTCTCAAATTGAAAAGAGAATGAGTATTAAAAAAGAATCAAGAGACCCAATACCCATATAGTCATCTTGCCAAAAGAAAGAAGAACCAACACCAATATTTCATTGAATACATTGTTCACCTTGCCACTTGGCTTTACAAAGCCTTAGCCAACCAACGTATTGCCCTTTCTTAAAGAAGCATTGCGAGAGATGAATATTCTTGCAATATTTGAAATTCATATAATTGGCCCATAAAGAGTTGTTAGTACAGAATTTTTACCATGGCTTAATAGAAAAATAATTCACCATATCAATGGTGGATTTGGTTTTACCATAGGGCATTGGCAAAAGTGTTACACTTATTGATTTTTAATATAGAGGTCTCCGACATGTAACACAACTAACGCAATTATGAGGAATTTCTCCAGATTTCACGTTGATGTAATATTGTTTATGTTTGACTGTGCACAATTTATATATTAATTGGCCTTATAATCCTCTTATATGTTTGCACTCGCTTTAGTCAATATAATAAAAAATTGGGCCATATTTCTAACCTTTTTAACATATTAAGAATACACAATGTCCATCTTTGATGAATCTAAAATTATCAAAATTGACATATTTTAAATATAAGAAACTCTCATCTCGTGCCTTATTGTATCTGCACATCATCACCAATCCTGATATTATTATTATAGACCACATTGTTGTTGGTCTGACCCCACAAAATCACATTATTGTTGGCATTGAGTCTGCATGACTGCATATATCACCCCTACATGACAGTCCTTGACGTCCATGATCTCATCTTCCCAGCACAAGCTAGCTCATCCACTTATCATAGAGCTAGCTATCATCCTCTATGTCTATGCTATCATTGGCCATGATTTCAATCCTAGAGCATTGCATTAAATTTAAGAAACCAAATATATAATATATTTAATTTACAATATTGTATTTAAAATACACATGTGTCTATAATACTTGCTATTAACCAAACAACTTTTTATAAGTAGGGATGCATATTTAGTAATAGTCCTAACTTGACATGCTTTCTGATAAAAGGGTCCAAGTCAATGCTATTAGGAACAAAAACAGACTAAGAAGGCTTCTTCAACCTATATCACATGGTATTATTCTAATAAAATAGTTAGCTAATAATTGGCAATATAATGGCTCATTTAAACACTACAGAAAAATCAAACATTTCCGGCGGCTTTTTCCGGCGGAATTTGAGCAGTTTCCGGCGGTTTTTTAATTTTCCGGCGGTTTTCTTGCTGCCGGTAAAAACGGCGTAGGAAAATAATTTCCGACGGCTTTTTCCGGCGGCAAATGATGTCGGCGGCTTGCCGGCGGACACAAACCGCCGGTTGAATAAAAAAAAAAAATTCAGGCGGACCAGACCGAGTGCGCCAACTCGCCCGTCGGCACGCCAGCGCGCGCGCTCCAGCTGTCGCGCCAGACCGCGGGTCGCGCCGGACAAGACCGAGCCCGAGTGCGCCGGTCCGCGCGCGTGAGCCAGCCCGAGCCCGAGTGCGCCAACTCGCCCGCTCCCGCATCTGTCTTCGCTGAGATTCGAACCGTAGTCCTCACCCGCGCCGCGATGCCTGACCAATGCGCCGATTCGCCAAAATGGTTAAATGTAAGTATTTTTTTATTTATATTAAAACAGTCTGAATATTATAATTAAACATTATGTATTTAAAATTATTATTTTAATTGATAATTAAAATAAACTAATTAAGTAAAGCCGCCGGAAAATTCCGCGGGAATATTTTGCGGGAAATTAGCCGTCGCAAAATTTTGCGGGGAAATTAGCCGTCGGAAAGCCGCCGGACAATTCCGCGGGATAATTTTGCGGGAAATTAGCCGTCGTAAAATTTTGTGGGGAAAACTGGCCGTTGGAAAGCCGCCGGTAAGCCGTCGGAAAGCCGCCGGAAAATTTTGTAGGGAATAAGCCGTCAAAAACCGCCGGAAAGCCGCCGGAAAACTGGCTGTCGGAAAGCCGCCGGAAAATTCCGCCGGTAATAAGTGATTTTCCTATAGTGAAATTTGATTAACCTCAATAAAATTGAGCTAAGCTAACTCCAAAGTCTACTAATTGGTTTATTGTGGTTAAAGACACTACAAGTGTAGTGTCATAATGAGCTAAAGAAGTGGCTCATAAACTATAATGCAACATATGGCCCCAGTTGTGGTCCTTTTAATTAATCACATATACATTTGGCTTTTTTAGTTATCATAGTCTCCACCAATTTGGATTCACTCGAATTAATGATTGGGTTGTTTAATATATATCTTTCCCAAATGGGACTTCCATAAATCTTTTTAGATCTGATTTAAATTAATTAAATAGGATTTATTATATTATGACATAGTAATATAATTTCTTATAAGGATCCATCCTAATGAGGCATGAAGAGCATGGTAATATTATTGTGTTGTGGTATCATATGTATTTTAGTGTGTTGTCGTACCATAGATTTATGCTTCGTTTGTGACGACTTTCTTAGTGCTTCTTGAAGAAACTTTCTTGTACAAAAATTAAAATTTTGTACTAAAATGCTGCCTTAAGAAGCATTAAAAAAGTCGTCTCAAACGAAGCTTTAGATTACGTACCCTTCAAACACATCATGCTACTTAATCGATAAGAAGATATCTAAAGTCACTTATTTAAATAGCTTCTATGAAATGGGTGCACACACGATCTTTAAGAATTATGTCGAAAAATAGGTAAGAATCAAGCAGGTTAGTTTTGAATGGATTGATAAATCATCTTATGTGCTAGACCAACTCTGAGGAGTCATATCCCTTTCAAAGTAGATGATCCTTTTAAGATGCATGAAACTCAAGAAATTAACATTACACTAAAAAACTGATAATTTCTCAAAGCTATATAATATAAAAAACTTGAAGTCAAAGTATTATATATGTTTGTTATTCTTTATTAGGGATGCAAACGAATCAAGCTGACTCACGAGGTTGCTCGAGCTTAACTGGGTAACAAGTTCACGGGCAACGACTTTCGACCTCGTTGGGTAATCGAGCTCGAGTTTGATTGAGTTGCTGCTCGACTCGTTGAGTCGTCAAGTTGCTCAACCGGGTCAAATAGGAAGGTGGGCCAACGGAAGCGGAAGGTGGAGCCAGAGGCGAAATCAGAGGTGGAAGTGGAAGACAAAATCAGAACCAGAAGTGAAAGCGGAAGGAGGAATCATGTCAACTTGTTGTTCTTATGCATCTTGAGCTAGCTCAGGCGGAGCCCGCATCTATTGACATGAGCCTAGCTTGAGCGGGCCATTTGAGTTTGAGTTGAGCTTGAGCTGAAGCTCATGATTTGGTTGACGAGTCGAGTTCTAATTAAGCATGACTTGAACTTGACTTGACTCATTTACACTCCTATTCTTCATTATTAATCCAACACAGCCTTGACAAGACAACAATAGAGCTTACCATACACACTACTTGTGGCATGCTCACTGCAGCGCTCACCACATAAGAGAACTCTCGCAATCGGAAAAAAAAAACCCTAATAAGTTTCAATTATTTAATGTTGAGCAATAAATTTTAAAACGATGAATCATTTATAAATTTTGAATATCTTAACTTCATTTTGCCTCACATTCTTTGATTATGTGAATTTAACTGGTAATTATATTGCTCATTTACTGTGGGTATTTGTATGCAACTCATCTTGATCTATTAATTGGGAGCTTTCGTTAGAAGTCTTAGGTTCGAAGCTTGCACATGTGATATGTATGTGAATTTGCCTTTAATTGGCTCAAAAGTTCCCAAATAAGTATGAGTATTTGTTTTTTTTTTAATGTCTTTGCATGCTGTCTTTTGTTATTGTTGTTGCTCTTCATTTAGTCTTTACATTAGTTTGAGGGAATATATATTGGTTTATTGTGTAGTTACTTTTTTGTGTGATGATGATACGACTCTTATTTAATATTTATGACTCTATATTGTAGATGTCATATTTAGCCTTTGGAACACTATCATGTAGTTATATATGATGTAACAAAACAAATTCACCACCTAGACCTTGCCTTAGTCCACATTAAGATCCATAAAATATATGTCAAATAATATAATGAAGAAGAAGACAGAGTTAACAACTATTTAGATTGTAACAAAAGGCATAAAATTAATATTATCTAAAGATTAAAATATATAACAAATATAGCCAGACAGAATAGAAAACCTAGGGGTGTCAATTCGGGTCAACGGGTCGGGTTCGGGTCGAACCCGAAACTGACCCGGCACTGTTCGGGTCAACCCGAACCCGACCCGTTTTTAAAAACGGGTCAGGTTTCTGGACCCGAACCCGACCCGATTCGGGTCCGGGTCAACCCGACCCGACACGAATGACCCGGAATTGACCCAAAATTGCTAATTTTCGGGTAAAAAATCGGGTCAATCTCGGGTTTTCGGGTCAAAATCAGGTCAAAAACGGGTCAATCTCGGGTTTTCGGGTCAAAAATGAGTTTTCGTGTCACTTTCGGGTCACTTTCGGGTCAATTTCGGGTTGGCGGGTCAACCCGAACCCGACCCGATTTTTAAAACGGGTTGATTTCATGAACCCGAACCCGACCCGTTTCGGGTTTGGGTTGACCCGAACCCGGATTTTTTCGGGTCGGGTTCGGGTCGTGTTTCGTGTAGTGTCAAAAATTGACACCCCTAAGAAAACCGATGCCAAAACATAGAAGAATTTTGGTTGGCCCAGTCACACTTTCGACCCTCGATTTATAACTAAAATTTTAGGCGACGATTAAGTTCCTAACACTAAGGAGTCAATAATTTTTTACCACAAATTTTCTAGCACTCGTTAATATTTTAATCATTAGCATCAAACATATAATTAGCTTGGTTCGATTCTGATTAGATCTTGAAAAAATTAATAAATAAATTTGAACAAGATTTCAAAACCCTAATTATAATCAAGCTCAATTCAAATTCAATAACAACAAGAATAAATTTAACCAAGATAATTGCGATCTCAACTCAATTCAATTACAAGCTTATTATTGTCTATTTAATATATTTTTAATAAAAGAATTGCTATATTGTTCCACCTATATATTTCAAAAATAAATTTATTAGGTTAATGAACAAATATGATCATGTATTGTATCTTTTTTTTTTAATATTTATTTATCAAAAATTTTTAACTATAATTTGAATAAATTAGCATTTCTGTTTCCAAACTCATAGAAGTCTTTAAATAAATTTATATTTACGTGTTGGACCTTTCTAATCACATCATCTTGCTTGCAATACTGTAGCTTGAGTGCAATTTTTTTTTTTTTTGCAATTTAAAATAAGTTCTATATCCCATTAAATTTTAATAATTATGGGAAAATCGTCTCTTCTTTTAGAATTTTAAAACTTAGCTAAAAAAGTATAAAAGAATAGATCTTTCAAATCATACAACAGGAGAAAATATAAGTGTCATAAAGCCAATCCAGTAAAAAAGGTGCAGAAGACTCTCTCTCTTACGGCAAATTTTTTATGATCTTGACATTTGTGGAAATTTTCCTTTACCTTAATTGCAACCTTTGTGGCAGTGTATTTAATGTCAAAGATTCTTTTTTTTTTTTTTCTGAGGGCATTTGACCTATTTTTTTGACAAATAAATTAGTTTGTAAGCGTGTTTGATGATATAATCATAGCAGAAAATGCCTCAAAAAGAAAAAAAAAATTGTTGTAAAATAAGGAACTATCGCCACTGAAGAAGATGAAGTACAGTGAAGCAAAAATGGAGGCCAATTTCAGAATATCTAAGAGACTGCAGAGAGCTGCAAATGCTCATGGCTGCCAAAGATGGCAGTCCAGGTGAGTGAGGAGGAGTTCAATCAAAGAAGAGAACTATATCAGTTCTTTGAGAAATTATTCCGTGCGGAATACGGATGATAATCGTTCGGATGTGAGTGTACACAGTATTTACACTGAATAAAAATTTTATATATAGTTTAATTTTTTTATACGCAGTATAAATAAATACTGTAAACATTCATATCCGAACGATTCTTCGTCATCTGGACTCCGCACAAAAAAATTTCTCCGGTTCTTTAAGGACACTTATCATCCTTTGGGTTTAAAGAAAGGGAGTCCAGTTATCCGACACAGAATTTCAGCATAGGGATGTAAAAAATTTCTACAGTTGAGAGCCACAGGAGTGTGGGATGGTCATCAAAATGATCAGGAGCCAAATAAATTCTGACATGTAAGTTGAAAATTGAAATAATGAAAACGAATGATATAGTTTAAATTGGCATTTTTCATTATTTCATATATTTGATATTAGTTTATTAATACAAAATAGTAATAAAGTTATATGAAATAATAAAGTTATAATAATTATTATTCTGTCTTATCAAAATACTATTATAGACTTCATATCACCAATGGATAGTGGAAAATTGGATAGCCATGTTTTTTACAAACGAGTGATGCATGAAGAGGAGAGGGTGATGATGCTTTCATGAGAGGGAGACAAAAGAAGAAGGAGAAATTATTCTCTGTGAAAGGGGTGTCAATATTTGATATGATTCAAAAATTCAATGTGAATATGATCCAAAATTTTCAGATTAAGGTCAAATTGGGTCGGGTTGAGGTTAGGGATTGCGACACATTTGTAAAATCGGGTTGACCCGTAAATCCGAAATCGGGTTGACCCGTAAATCCGAAATCAACCCGGTTTTATCCGTTTTTTAATTAATTTAGGAGGGGTTTTAAAGTTTGTTATGAAATAAGTAAATGCTATTTCTAAAAAATACTAAATCATGTTGCCCCAATTGAATTAAGCTTGGTTTATTTTAAATTGATTGAAGCTTGATTTCTTTTAAATTGGTTTATTTTAAATGAAAAAAATTAGTAAAACATACCTAGAGCGAGTCGGGTTCGGGCCCAAACCTGACCCGTGACCCGATTTTGACAGCTCTATTGTGTGGAGTCCAGACGTGAAGAATCGTCCGGACTGTAAGTATACACACTATGTATAAATTTTGATACGCACTATGTACAAATTGTTATACTCATATGTCCGAACAATTATTCCCGCCCGAATTCTGAACAATAATTTCTTAGCAAGAAGAACTAGTCGTCAAGTCGAGTTACTTCTAAGTATGAAGGAGGAAATAGAGTGGATGATGAGGAGAGTTTGATATCATGAAAGTTATTCACCAGAAGTGTGAGTTCCACATATAAGAGATGAGAGAGATACAACCTAAAAAGAAAGATTGAGCCAGAAATATTGATCCCAAACACACACACACGCATACACACACACACACACACTATATATATATATATATATATATATATATATATATATATATATAGACACCAAAGTGGATCTTCCCTTAACTAAGACTTAGGCTTCGTTTGGGACGGCTTTTTTATTGTTTTTTAAAACGGAGTTTTAGTACAAACTTAAAAAAAATTGTACTAAAACTCCGTTTTAGAAAGCAATAAAAAAGCCGTCCCAAACGAAGCCTTAGACTTCGTTTGAGACAGCTTTTTTATTGCTTTTTGAAACAACTTTTTAGCATAAAAATTAAAATTTTTTACTAGAAAACTACTTCAAGAAGCAGTTAAAAAGCCGTTCCAAATGAAACCTTAAACAATTTTGTTGGCATGACCCATCACTCATATAGGCATGTGGTCGGCAATGAAAAAAAGAAAGAAAGAAAAAGAACCATTGTATTCTCCACTCATCTCAAACTCTTAAGAGTAAAAGTTCAACAAGATAATAAATGCTTTATGTAAAGCAGATTTTACACGTTAATGTTGTCACCCACACATATTACTGTTTAATTTTCACGTATTTAGCTACGTCATTTTGTGTATTGAAGCTATTTAAAATGTTCATTCACACGTGTTATATATATATATATATATATTATGAATTATTTATTAAGAATTTATTTAAGAATTATATATCATGTCATCAAAATTATATTTTACTGCATATCAAAATATTTACGAGAAAAAAGGGTAGGGAGGAACCCTCATCCCCTAAACTTCTCACATATCCTTTATATTAAAATATGTAATATAATATAATGCCATTACAATTATTAAAATTCACTTGAATGTATCTAAAAAATTTACAAACAATTGACTAAGGTTTTAAATTTTTATTTTGGTTTCCTTCCTATTGCAAGATTTCCTATTTCAACATTAAGGTCTTATTTGGGATGAATTTTTAATTGCTTCTTAACATTAACATAGCATTTTAATTAGTACAAAAAAATTAAAATTTATGTATTAAAAAACTGCTTTAAGAAGTTGTAAAAAAGTACTCATCCCAAAGAAGTCTAAGTTATACATGTATGTACAACATAAGTCATACATGCATATTCTAAGCTCATATTTAGGGTTAGTATGGGATGACTTTTTTATTTACTAAAACTCCATTTTAAGAAGCAATACAAAAGTTGTCCCAAATGAAGCCTTAATTTTAAAGTAAGCTTAACTGATCAAGTCAAACTTAGGATATGTATGTTGTCCGCCTAGAGAGCGTGGCCAACATTAGAGTTGTTAGGGCTTGTTAGGTCCTGGGGTTGGGTCAGGACAAATCCTAAGTAATAACTAAGCTTAGGTTTTATAAAATGATAGAGTTTAATATTTGAGGTTTGAGGATTACTTCTTAATTTAGTCCCTAGTCGAATGTCTTATGGTTTGAAGATTAAGTCCAAAATAGGGATTGTATATGTTTGATTATTTGATATAAGATATTATCATAATGCTATATTGACTAAACTTTAATGATAAAGGAGATTAACGAGGCAAGTCCAGTTGAGTTCTTTAAGATGACGTTTATTTATAAGTCATAAGGGATGATTAAAGGTTTAAGATTTAATCCAAAGGGATTTAATTGCATGGTCTATGAATAAGACCTTTTTTTTGGTTATCCTGGGTCATATGATTACTTAGGGTTAAACAATTAATATTAAATATGTAGTGTAATAAGTAGGGCTTTAAAGGACCAAGATACAACCTAATGCATATGGAAACTAAGGAACCATAATGTTTATTAAACTATGCATGATTCAATCAAAATGGAATGTAAGATAAACTAATATAGTTTTGGATCGTACATGGTCAAAATCCATTAGTTGTGTGATGTGTTTTGTGATAGGTGAATCACATGACAATGATACTTAGGTAAGGGTTATGTGACTCCCCCCCAATTAAGACTATTGTTTCTTCAAGGATTGGTTGGAAAAGAATTCGATAGTCGGCTAGTTCATGCTCTCAAATCAAATTTGGTGCATCCTAAAAAGGAGTCGATAAATTTGATCAAATATTCCTTTAAAGCATTGACTAAAAAAAAAATAATAAAATAACATGCATGTATGCCTAATTTTTCCTCAAAATTTATAACCAAATGATTACTTAAACTAGGGGTAGACAGAACACCCATATGATTTTACATTCTAGTTAGTATTAGATAAGAGGCAAATTAAGAACAAAATATCCTTTTAATGCAAAGATAAACTATACATATCATTTATACGAAAGGTAAAGTGACAATTCAAAAAAGAAGATCTAAAAATTTCATAACATAAAAAGCCATTGATAATAGTGCTTATCATTGACCTACTCAATGTCATGTTATGTTCATCACCTTCAAGCTAGTTCAATTTCTAAATATGTGAAGTGGAGAAAAACTAGTCATTTTATTTGACAAATTTTGATTGTATTTATGAATCCTTAAGTTTGACTAATATTGACTTGTTGGTGGCTTTAGAATAGGCATATAAAAGTTGCTCATGATGTGTGCCATTATTTATCTTGGTTGCCTATGTTCCAAGGGGTATCAATGGGACCCCTTCTTATATAATAAACCAAGTTAAAGACATCATTATTATGGCCATTTATAGTTAGAAATAGCTATATAAATCAACATACTTTAATAATTATGAGTAAACATATTGTTGATGATGAGTATAATGTGCATCATCATAAGTGTAAAAAGTTTGTTTCTAGTGAACAAAACACAAAGAATATTCTAGCAAATGACTAAAAGAGTGCTATATTTATTGAATTTTGGGAGGTCATTATAAAAATATTTATAAACATTATCCATGACATTCTTAATATTTTTGTCACAACATATAATTATAATAAATAATGAACATTTTTATCATAAAAAATTGATAATATGACCTCTTGGTCAACCTCCCAATAGACATTTGTGATCCAACAATGGTCAAGTGGAGACTCCACGACCATGTTGTGTTGATATTGGTGATTGGCGGCAATCATTGTTAGTTATATTTTGGTTCACAAATATGAATATAAGACGTTATATGTAAGAATCATATGAACATTGCACGATTATTGACCAAATTTAAAATATGTAAATTGGCAAGAATATTTGTGAGATGATTCACTCTATTTTTGATGGACTTGATAAAAGCATACCGTAATGTCTACTTTTCAGAGATGAGCAGCTTGATAAAAGATATGTCGTAGGAGGTGCATCGTCTTATAGATTTTCAAAATTTTTGGAGCAAATCATAGAATAGCGAATATCGTTCACTTTTATCTTTTTCCTACGAGTCAATGACTATTAGAGCTTTTACTTTGAAATTACAAAAAAAAAAAAAAAAATTAAAGTTGTCCTATCATTAGAAAATTGTATGAATAATAATTCAAATGAATAAGCCAAAATGAGCCATAATTCAAACCTTCAACATCATCTTGTCATGCATGTTTTGTTTTAATTTAAAGATCATATGTGATGTATTATATTTTACTTATGTTAAGAAAGATGGAGATAGACTTAGGCTTTGTTTGAGACGTTTTTTTTGTGGCTTCTTAAAATTTTTGTACTAAAATTTCGTTTTAAGAGTAATAAAAATGCCGTCCCAAATGAAGTCCTAAAAAGACTTGATTAGAAAATACTAGAAATGACATTTCTTTATTAAATTTAGATGATAATTTGATTCTTAACAGAACATAATGAGTAAAAATGATTCATGTAGCCGACATCACATAGTGGGATAAGGACTTGTTATTGTTATTGTTGATAAAGATCATATGTATTCACTCATTCAATTTCGATGACAGGGCTGAGCCTTGATTCAATGGTAAAGATGTGAATCATCTCCCATTTGGTCTACACTCCAATTGTTTAACCGAAAAAAAAAAAATCTATATTGTAAAATTAGAAAGAAAAAAAGAGCAAATAAATAAAATATATTATTATTTTTAAATTGTTATAGAGGAACTAAGGAACCAGAAACCTCTTTGCATAACCTAATGGCGGCGATGAGGAGCGTTCTGCTGAAGCACTTGAGGGTGAAAGCAGGATATCCTCTTCGATCGCCGGTGACGTTCTCTTTCTCCCAACTCATCTGCCGCCACTTCTCGGAGGAAGTCAAGGGCTCGTTCCTGGACAAATCTGAGGTCACCGATCGGGTCATCACCGTGGTAAAAAACTTCCAGAAGGTTGACCCCTCTAAGGTAACCCGTCACTTCCCCTTCCTCCTCATCGTTTTTCTTTTACCCGAACCGAATTGAAATGGAGCATTTGGTGCAATTGCTTGTCTTGAAGCGGGTTGTTTCATATTTCAAGTAATCTTGCATGCTGTTTTCTGTTCTATTATTTTTTTAGTGTTTGGCAACTTGCATTCGATAATTAGTCGTGTTGGCTGGAAGTCCTCTTTTTAAGTTCATGTTTGGAGCTTTTTTACCAGAAGAACTTTCTTTAGCTGAAGTTTATTGAAACAATTTGATGTGATATGATTTTAGTTATCTGTTGCGGATGAGCAGCACGGTTATAATGCGTTAAATAAGTTAGAAGGCAATTCGTGAAAGTTGGAATTTCTTCTGCAAATAGATTTTTACCTGTTCATTGCTTTAAATGAGCAGTTAGGGATTCTTAAACTTTTCCAAGAATTTTTTCTTTAGAATGATGCTGCCTCCTTGAAATCGGAACCACGCACCAACCTCATTTAATATGAGAAGCCATTGGGAAATTTTGAGGAAGTTGATGCAACTATGGAATTATTTTATACACAGCCTCATGGATGCAGATGAATATCATATTTCCTTTCACAACTTTAAGCTTAAAATTGAATCCTTTTGTTTTGGGTGCTAAGATTATCCAATTAATTTCCCGTTTTCTTTTATCTAGTTATGTGAATGGGAAAAGAAAAGGACTCTTTTGCTTAGTCTATGATTAAGTAGATTCTGTAACATAATAGTAAGGATGACCAGGCTACAATTAAGCTTGTTGTGAAGCAAAATTTCCTGTAGAATTTTGTTCTATTTCTGACACACTGTCATTATCAGCCTTACCCCAACTATTTTGGGTTGCTTTTATGAATAATCATCTTCTAGTAGTTCTTGCTAAATGTTGCTCGAGCTGTTAAACTTTTTTCTAAACCATTTGAAAAACCTCTACCCATGTTACCTAAGGCATACCCATTACCTTTTTCATCTATCGACTTTAATTTTATGTACTCATTTAATAAGTCTAACTACAAGTATCCATCTAACTGATGTTTGCACATAACTCATGTTCGGCTCATTTGCTAAATAATGAGCTGCACAAACACAATATTTGGTTCGCTTTGTTAATTTACTTAAGACAAACAATGCTTAATTCTTTTCTATTTGATTAGGAGATCTATTATTAAATATTTAATAATTTTTGTGAATTTTGGTGAAAATAATGCAAAGAATAAAGCATGGTGTAGTGGTTGTTTATGATGTTAAGTGTTGCCCTTATGTGGCGAGGTTTTAAGCATGATTCTTTCTTATCTTTCTTTTTTATTTAAAATAGTAAAATTACTCTTTTATTTGATATAATTATTTTTGTGTGCATATATTCACGAACAACTCAAACAATATCAAACTAAACACACATAAAGAAATATCAATTATTAATGAACACAACCCAAACATGAACAATAAAAAAATTGCGAAGCAAACTCAAACATAGCTCCATTTGTTTATGTGTGGCTCAATTACAGTTTTAGGTGCAATTCTACCCTTTATAATTTATGTTCAAATCTCTTTAGTATATTTTCTTTTATCTTAGGTGCTGCTCGTATCTTTCTAATATAATAACTTCTTATTCTAATTTTGTCACCCATATATCTTAAAATTCTCTTTTTAACCATTATCAACTTAGCAATCAATAAAAATTTCACTGCTCAACACCTAAATCCATCTAACATAACCAAACTAATTGTTATTTTATAAAATTTATTATTAATTTTCCATGATATTCTTTTATCACTTAATACTCCTTAGGTACCTCTATTCTTATACAACTTTTTTTTTATTTGTAAGATTTTTTGAGTTTTAAGTGGTGCGCAATATATTCACTTCATATAGTGAAATTTTTTATTCTAAAATGTTAGGAATGATGAGGCGATGTATCTTGATTGCCTTATTTTTAGACTCTAGAATTGTTTTTGGGTAAATTGAACTTAAATTTAATCCAAACCAATATAAAGTAGTCAACCATCATACTAAAATTGATATAAGTCGATGTCACCTAGTCTAAGGAGGAAAGTTGTTCTCGTTAGAGCCGATCAATTGGGTATTATAAAATCAATTGGATATTATAAATTGCAGCTTTTGATTCAATAAAAAGTTAAGACGGCAAGTTTCAAATTTAAGATTTCAATTTTCTTCCTTATTATCCCCCCAACCAAGCTGTCAGTCTCTCGTTTTCTCTATTTGCGAGTTGCAATTGGGAAGGACAGTGGCTCCCAACCCACCTCCACCTTGTTCTTTCTTTCTCTCTCTCTCTTACTTTTTCTCATAAATTTAGATCCCCTATACAAGGCTTCTCATGCAATCAAATTCCATTTGGATAAAAATTGCAGCTACTTGGAGAGAATAATGGAAAAGGAAGGGAACTACCCACGGGTTGGTCCATAATTCCTTTCCAGCTTACATCTATAAGACTCTTGGTTATTTTGTTATGTGTGGAATCTGATTGTGTTGATCAATTTGGTTGTTATGTTGTTTTGAACCTCAATGCTTGTCGTGTTCGTTTTTTTTAGTACAACACCCCAGCGCTGCGTACCTGAGCGCCCCTCGACGCTGTGTCCCTGTGAGCCCCAGCCTTGAACAACAGAGAGCAGAGCACCACAACAGTATAGATACGATGCTGCAACGGTGCAAGACAGAGGTTTGAGCGCCGCAGCGTTGTGAGATGGAATGGATGATTTTCTTTCTCGTTTTTCTGAAGGGTTGCATCCCTTGGAGTTATGTTACTTGGTTTTCTCTTGTATTTTGAGTTTTTATACATTGAGAACGGTTTATGTGAGAAGAGTTGCAAGGAGTGAGTGAGAGAGAAGAGACACATGTACTTATCTCTCCCAATTTTCATAGTGAATTTCTTCGTGTGGTGTGGCTCTGTAGTTTTTCCCTATTTTAGATTTTTCCATGTTAAATCCTAGTGTCCTTGACTTTTCCGTTGCTTTTACTTTCTTGCTTGTTTCATCATTATTGTGTTTACTCCTCCTCATCTTCCCCAACATATTTGACCTATCTTTGATTGTTGGGCTCATTGGATTTTAGATCAAGTGTTTGTTTTTAGGATTACCATATTTCTTGGACTAGTTGGAGCAGGCTTTACTTACCCATGTCTTGCATTGGGGAAGTATATTAATACTTGATACTATCTAGCCTAGGTATGAGGGCTTATAAAATGGTCTTCCCACAACTAGCCAATGCACAACAAACAGGGTATTAAGTTTGCTACTATTATTGATTGGACTACTTTTTAATTCATTTATCTTATGTTGGAGCATACCCATTAAAGGAGAAAGTAGGCATCTAGATAGCATGCTGAAATCTCATAAGGCGAAGGCAAGAGGCGAGGCTGACACCTCTTTCAAATATCACACAAAATGATGACACAACCTAACTAAACTTCATAAAGTTTTTGGTTTTTTTGCATGGTATATAATATTGATTATTGAAAAGTAAAACATCGGTTCTAAATTCAAGAGCTGTATTATATGTAGCATAAAAGTGAATATCCAAATTTATAGTATGCAAATACAAGAACTCACAAACATACTTTGTACATTAGTAAATTTTTCATAGTTTTATTCTCAAGAATAAATATAATATCACAAGTCCATAATTTCTAAGGTTATTATGGAAATAAATGGAAGATTTTATTAATTTAATTCACCGTTGATTCTAGACAACAAATAAATAGTTTCCTAAACATAAACGGTCATAAAGTTAAAACAATAAGACATGATCTGAATATTTGAATTCAATTTATAATTATATTTAATGATACACAAAGAAGGAAAGAGCAATGCCTTGAATCATTGAGCTGGGTGAGGGTACACAAAAGAAAAGAATAATTCCTTGGATCGATGACTTGGATGAAAGTATAAATAAAAGCTCTGCAGACGGATGCTTGTATGGATTCCAACGACCTTAATTTTGGTAGCAGATATCAAGCATACCCAACTTGGAGTTCAGACTTTCTAAGTTGCTGCGGTAAATGAACTTGGTGAGCATATTATCTATTTGAAGATTTGAAGGAGTGTAAACAAGTTGGAAAGTGTTTTCATCAATCATTTCGTTTATGAAATAACAATCAATCTCTATATACTCATTCCAAGTATTTCTTTGCAATTCTAGTGGTAGCTTTATTGTCATATAATAATTTAATTGGACTGTTTGATGGTCCTTTTAATTCTTGTAGCATTCAATCTGATCATATATTTTTAATAAATTTATTGTGAGATAGCCTTGAATTTTGCTTCAGCATTGTTTCGGACCACAACAATTTATTTCTTATTTCTCCATGTGGCTAATTTTTCTTATACATATGTGTAATATCCAATAGTTGATTTGCTTTAACTTATTGAACTTACCCAATCTACATTAGCGAACACTTTCACACCTCTGTTGTGGGTTTCCTAAATATAGTCGTTTGCTAAGATTGTTTTTCAAATATTGAAGTATATAAAAAGCAACCCCAATATGTGTTTTTGCGGGATTACTTATGAATATAATGGACATGCTAACTGAGAAATAACTATTTTGTTTGGTAGATAAATTAATTTTCCCTCAAGTCTATGATATCTTCCTTCATAAGTCGGAGAACTTTTATCCTCAGTTACCATTTTAGCATTTGGGTTCATAGGGGGTGTCCATTGGCTTACATCTCATAATTCTAGATTATTAGAAGATCAATAACACGCTTCCGTTGTGATATAAAGATTCTGCTCTTGATTGGGTAATTTTCATGTCAAGTAAATATCAAGCTATCTCAAATTATAATATCAAATTATTTTGCCAAAATATTCTTGAAGTTGGTAATTTCTCTCTCATCATTTCTATTATGGATAATATCATCAACATAAATAATCAATTTGACAGTTTGGTAATTTTGATATAGTGTGAACAGTTTGGCATTGAGAGAATCCATACTTAAGCACCCTTATGATTGACTAAACTTTATACATGGTGATCGTTTAAGTCCATATAAGATTTTTTGGAACTTATAAACTTTGCCAATGTTGACTTGACTCTCAAGACAAGGGGAAAATCATATAATACTTCATCAAAGTTATAATGCAAGAAAACATTTTTAATATCAAGTTGGTGTAGGAGCTAATCTATAGGTTTGTTACAAGGGATTGAAGGGATAGGAGTACTTAAATATAGTTCAGTTTAACAACCGGGTCAAATGTCTCCTTGTAGTTTGTCTTATTGGACTAAGTGAAACTCTTTGCGATCAGCCAATTTTTTTATAGATTTACACTTTCATCAACGTTGTGTTTAATGGAGAAAAATTCATTTACATTTGACTAATCTATTCATTTTGGAAGTTTATTAATTTCTCAGGTGCCTTTTTTTTCAAGGGCATTAATCTCTTTCATTACAAAGCACTTCCACTGAGGCTACCCAGGAGATTCTTTAATATTTTTTAGAATTTAAATCTCTATTAGTGATGTGATAAGGGCATAATAGGTAGGAGCTAACTTTCCATATGGCCCAAAATTATTGATAGGATGCTTGGTATAAGATTTAATATCTTTCTTGATTGCAATAGGTTGATCAAGATCATTCAGAGCTGGGTTTGTGTTAGACCGGTTCACAGGGAATCGGTCCAGCCGGCCCAAGGGGGGCCTGCTCAACTTGCTTATAGGAGGCGGACTCCTTCCGCCTCCTTTGCTGTGTCCGCCCAAACATGCGGGCCCCACTCCTATTGATTTGAAATTCAAACGGTGGGTGCGGTTTAGGCTTGGGAGGGAAAATTGTTTAGGAAATATTTTGTATTCAAGAGGATGAGGGGGATTAGGCAGTTTTTTATGTTTGGATTGATTGAGATTAGGGTTTATTGGAGCCTTGGAGGCTTGGGCTCTAGACAATCTTGTCTAGAGATTTGGGAGAGACGATCCTCCTCTCGAATTGAGGATCTCTTGTATCTTTGTTTGGTTCTTGTTTCCCTTTGATTGTTATAAGATTTTGTTCGTTTTCTCGCCGTTTTACTAATTATTGATTAGGTTTGCTTGCGAACTCAAGTAAATCCGATAGGATTACTTGCGAACTCAAGTATTTCCTATCAAATTGGTATCAGAGCAAGTCGTGGGACCGATGGAGGGCCGTTTTCGGCTAATTTCATCGGTGATTTTTTGCCCGGAAGGAAGGGAGTGCTATTTTTGGAGTTCCAAATCCAGATTTTTTTGTTTCTACAAACTTCAGATTGTGATGACGGCCAAAAAATTGGATGCTCTGGAGGAAGGCTTGAAGGAGAGATGAATCAAATCAAAACGACGGTGGAGGAAAGAATTTCTTCCATGGAAGGGCAAGTTGCCGATCTACGGAATATGATGAAAAAGATGTTAGAAATTCAAAACCAAACGGCGGCTTCTGTGGCAAAAAGAAAGGAATGAAAAAGTATGAATTCTGAAATTCTTAGGGAGGAAGAGGAGAAACATGGGGTGCACCTAGCACTTGGGAGATGGTGAACAGAATAATAGAACATTTTCAAATTGAAAAGAAGAGGGGATTTTGATGGGGGTTTGGGCTATAGCAGGGCAAGGGAAGACTGACAAACATGGGGTGCACCTAGCACTTGGGAGATGGAAAACTATGGAAGAATCAGTGGCAATGAGGGTGAACAGAAGGTGAGGAAGTTGAAGATACCCATATTCGAAGGAGAAGATGCGTATGGGTGGATTTACAAGGTGGAGAGATACTTCGCCGTCAATGGGTTGAAGGAGGAGGTGAAGTTGATCGCAGTCGGATTCTGCTTGGAAGGAAAAGCCCTGTCGTGGTATCATCTGAGAGAATAGAGGAGGCCTATCAGGAACTGAAGGGAATTCAAAGACTGCATAATAGAACATTTTCAAACTGACCGGGGAGGAGATTTCTATGAGCAGTTTTTTGCTCTGACACAGGAGAGATCGGTAGCATACTACCGGGAGCAGTTAAGCACCTAGCTAGCAGGTTGGAGCGACTCTCATATACAATATTGGAGGGAAATTTCATGAAAGGACTGAAGGCGGAGATCCGAGCAGCAGTGAAGGTTTTGATGCCCCGTGATTTGGGGGAGGCCATAAAGTTGGCCCAACTGGTGGAAAATCAGAGGAATTTGGAGAAGGGAGCTAGGATTAGCAGCACCGGGGGCACTTACAGGATGATGACCACTCATCTAGCACCTAAAGGTCCTGCAACATGAGGGATTCGAGAGGCCACCAAGGAGAAGACAGGAGGGGGAAGCAGGGGATATTTTAAGCGGGTGACGGAGAAAGAGATGCAGGAGAAGAGGGCTAAGGGGTTGTGCTTCAGGTGCGATAAAAAATACATGCCGGGGCATCGGTGCAAGGAACGAACTCTTCAGGTTCTCAACATCTGTGATGATGAGGAAATTGAGGAGGGAGATGAGGAGGAGACAAAGGAGGAGATGGAGGAGAAGCTACACTTGGATTTGGCTGAGGTTTTTTTGAACTCAGTGGTTGGATTCACTACGAATCACACCATGAAGATGAAGGGAGATATAGAGGACAGGGAGGTGGTGGCGCTGATTGATAGTGGGGCTACTCATAATTTCATTTCCACCCAGGTCATTGACCAACTGAGAGTGAGATTGGTGGATACCGACTGTTACGGGGTGATGATGGGTACGGTGAAGGTGGAGAAAGGTCAGGGGATTTGCAGAGGAGTGCAACTGACGATCCAGGGGATACAGGTGTGGGAAAATTTTCTTCCGCTAGAGCTTGGGAGTACTGACGTCTTCTTGGGGATGAAATGACTGCAAACTTTGGGAGACACCAAAGTGAATTAGGGAGCACTCACGATGGAGTTGATGGTGGATGAAAGGAAGATGGTGATAAAGGGAGATGCGGGGCTTTCCAAATTCCTGGTTTCTCTTAAAACGATGGTGAAGGACATTTAGTTGGCGGGCGAAGGGTATTTGAAGGAGTTGCACAGTTTGGAGGGAGTGAGATTGGAAGAGGGAGGAGACATATCCCTCTCCATTCAGCCATTGATTCAACAGTTCCAAGTGGTTTTTCAGCCACCTCAAGGATTGTCACCCCAGAGAGAGCAGGAGCATGCCATAGTGTTGAAGGAATGAGTGTCGCCCATCAGTGTACAACCTTATTGCTACCCTCAGTTCCAGAAGGATGAAATCGAAAGGTTGATTAGAGAGATGCTGGAGGTAGAGATCATCAGACCCAGCATCAGCCCTTTCTCTAGCCCCGTTCTGTTGGTGAAAAAGAAGGATGACAGCTGACATTTTTGTGTGGGCTACAGAGCACTCAACAAGGAAACTGTACTTGACAAGCTTATTATACTTGTCATTGACGAGCTGTTAGATGAATTGAGTGGGACCGTGATCTTCAGCAAGATAGATTTGAAATCAGGTTACCATCAGATCCGGATAAAGAAGGACGATGTACCCATGACGGCCTTCAGAACTTATGAAGGACATTATGAGTTCCTGGTGATATCATTTGGCCTCAGCAATGCTCCTGCTACTTTCCAAGCCCTTATGAATAAAATTTTCAAACCTTATCTCAGACTATTTATTTTTGTATTCTTTGGCGACATCCTGTTATACAGCAGGATAGAGGAGGAGCACTGGGAGCATTTGAAAAGGGTGTTTGAGGTATTGCAGGAGCACTAGCTGAGGGCTAATTTAAAGAAATGCTGCTTTGCACAAGCCAGCGTAGAGTACTTGGGTAATGTGGTATCAAAAGAGGGGGTGACAACAGATCAGTCCAAAATTGAGGCAATGCTAAAGTGGTCAGTGCTGAAAAATCTGAAGGAGCTGAAGGGATTTATGGGACTGACAGGTTACTACAGGAGGTTCGTTAAGGGGTACAGCTCTATAGCATGGCCACTCACTGAGCAGTTGAAGAATGACAGATTCCTATGGGGGGAGGCAGCCACATCAGCATTTGAGAGCTTGAAGAAGGCGATGACTATGGTGCAAGTCCTAGCTTTGCCAGATTTCACTCAGACCTTCATTGTGGAGACATATGCGTCTGGGTACAGGCTGGGTGTAGTGCTTATGCAGAGTCGTAGGCCCATTGCCTATTTCAGCCAGGTATTGACTGCTAGAGTTTGGTTGAAATCAGTTTATGAGAGAGAATTAATGGCCATTGTGTTGACCATCCAGAAGTGGCGACCCTACCTACTTGGGAGACATTTCATTGTCAGGACAGATCATCAAAGCTTGAAATACCTGCTAGAACAATGGATGGTGACAGAGGAGCATCAAAGGTGGCTGTCCAAGTTGCTCAGGTACGACTTTGAGATCCACTATAGGCCTGGAGTGGAGAATAAGGCGGCATATGCCTTGTCCATATGCATGGGTGAGCTGCAGACAGTGGCACTATCTGTTCCGTTGATGCTTGACTGGGAGGCCATTAGAGAGGAAAGTGCTAGAGATGAAGGTTTGGAAAAGATCAGGTCAGAATTATTGAAAGAAGAGGGTAGCCACCCAGGGTACTCATTGGAGGGAGACAAACTGCTATATCAGGGGAGATTGGTGATGCCCCAGACCTCGATCCACATCCCATACTTACTCCAGGAGTTTCATGGAAGCGCAGTGGAGGGCCATTCAGATGTACAGAAGACATACAGGAGGCTAGCGGCGGAACTGTACTGGAAGGGGATGCGTAAAGATGTAGAGGAGATGGTAGCCACATGTGAGATATGTCAAAGAAATAAGTACCTGGCTATGTCACCAGGAGGACTACTACAACCGTTAGCTCTACTGGGCAGAGTGTGGGAGAAGATATCTATGGACTTTATAGATGGGTTTGCCCCACTTTAGAGGGGTTCACGGTGAATTTAGTGGTGTTGGATAGGTTGAGCAAGTATGCACACTTCATTCCCCTCCGACATCCTTACACAATAGTGACCATGGCTTTAGCCTTCATCAGGGAGGTGATTAGATTATATGGAATACCTGAGGCGATAATGTCGGACATAGATAAGGTATTCCTCAGTCATTTTTAGAGAGAGTTGTTCAGGCTACAGGGGACGGTTCTAAAGAGTAGTACAACTTACCACCCACAGATGGATTGCCAAACGGAAGTAGTGAACAGGAGCTTGCAGACTTACCTGAGATGTTTTGTATCGGAGACACTCAAGCTCTGGGCTAAGTGGCTATCATGGGGTCGAATACTGGTACAACACTTCTTTTCACTCAGCTTATCAGATGAATCCATTCATGGTGTTGTACGGAAGGGATCCTCCCCACTTGATACACTTTGGGAGTAGCAGTACCTCAGTTTCTTCAGTTGAGGAGTACTTGGAGGAGAGAGATAGAGTGTTAGAAGAGCTGAAGAGAAATCTACTAAGAGCTCAACAAATTATGAATAAACAAGCTGATGGGCATAGGAGGGACATCCAGTTTGAAGTGGGGGAGAGGGTGTTCTTGAAGCTCCGACCCTATAGACAGAAGACAGTCGCCAACAGGAGGAATGAGAAGCTGGCTCCAAGGTACTTTGGGCCTTATGAAGTGCTGGAGAAGATCAGAGCAGTTGCATATCGGCTAAAACTACCATCAACAACGACGATACATATGATTTTTCATGTATCACAGTTGAGAAAGGCCATTGGAGACTATACAGCCCACCCCGAGTTATCGGCGACACTTACAGAGGATCTAGAGGTGATTCTGGAACCCTTGGAGCTGTTGGGGGTTCGATAGAAAGAAGATGAGATTAAGGAAGTGTTGATCAAGTGGAAGAACATCCATGACTACGAGGCCACATGGGAACCTTATGAGAGGGTGAAACATCAGTTTCTTGATTTTCACCTTGAGGACAAGTTGGTTCTTTGGGAGGGCGGTATTGTTAGACCAGTTCACAGGGAACCGGTCCAGCTAGCCCAAGGGGGGCTGGCTCAACTTGTTTATAGGAGGCGGACTCCTTCCGCCTCCTTTGCTGTTCGCCTAAACAGGCGGGCCCCACTCCTCTTGAATTGAAATTCAAACGGAGGGGGCGTTTAAGGCTTGGGAGGGAAAATTGATTATGAAATATTTTGTATTCAAGAGGATGAGGGGGATTAGGGAGTTTTTTTATGTTTGGATTGATTGAGATTAGGGTTTCTTGGAGGCTTGGGCTCTAGACAATCTTGTCTAGAGATTTGGGAGAGACGATCCTCCTCTCGAATTGAGGATCTCTTGTATCTTTGTTTGGTTCTTGTTTCCCTTTGATTGTTATAAGATTTTGCTATCATTTGTTTGTTCTTCCACCACGAATCTTTCATTTTCTCGCTATTTTACTAATTATTGATTAGGTTTTCTTGAGAACTCAAGTAAATCCGATAGGATTACTTGCGAACTCAAGTATTTCCTATCAGTTTGTGGTTATTTTACTGATATAGGGTTGAGAGGTCTCTATATTTAATTTAAAATCATGGTTTTGTGCAAGAGCTGATTAAATCTTTTACCCCTCTTTTAAATTTTTGGTCTTCTGGAGTATACAATAATTTCCCTGGTGGTGATATTATGTATGGAATCCGAAGGTTGCCTTTTGGTTTTGGAAAAAAATAAAATACAAGAATGATGGCTTTTATTTGAACTGATATGAAGGTTTGGAATGGGTCAATAGCTGCTTGGTTTCCCAAAGTTTGTGTTCCCTAGAATTCTCTCTTTGATTATCAGCTTTGGTATTAAAGGGTTTCGAAGAAGGTAACATCAATGGTGGTATATAATTTTTTGTGGATGCTGAATGACAGTTATACCCTTTTTTTAGTGAGTACCCAAAGGAAAAAAAACATTTAAAGTATAGGTTTAAGTTTTCTGTGATGTTAAGGATGTATGCAGCTTAAGGAGGTGCATCCAAATGTTTTGGTTGGAATTGATGAGATGATTTAGGCATGAGTGTATGTTTGGAGGATAAGTTGACAATGAGTGCATGCAATTGATGTGAAATCCTGTAGTTAGCACAACTTCCCCCAATAATGGTTTGGAACATGTTAAGCAAGCATGATCGGTTGTGCTACTTTCATAAGTCATCTAATTTTTCTTTTGAAAACTCCATTTTTTTGTGGAGTGTTGATACATGTGCAACGATTGACAATCCCTTGATCCATACATAGGGAGGACCTAATGGTAAAGCGACCGTACTCATGCTTTTTGTTAGTTTAAAGCATTTGAATTTTAGGTTGGAATTGAGTTTGCACTATCTTATTGAAATTTTGAAATATGCTGCTAACTTTATATTTATCTTTCCTAAGTAATAACCATTTTACTCTAGAATAATCATCAATAAATGCACCAAACCATCTTGAGCTGGTGATATTGTTGACCTTAGATGATCCTCATACTTCACTAAGTATAGGGAAGCAAGATGGGTTGGCTTGCACATATGACTAGGGAAATAGTTGTGATTAGGTTTGGATAACTGACAAATTTCATATTAATAAGATTCTAAAATTTAATTGAACTTTTATGTACAAGAAATTTAAATGACTTAAGAGATAATTCTACAACATGATGACATTCTTATTATTAATGATGGAAGATGAAGTTGGACTTTTTTTTTTATGCCTGCCAATTGGGTTGTTTTTAGAGGAGTTAGAGACCATCAATTATCTTGGCACTACCAATCTTTTCCTCTAATCTAAAGACTTAAAATTCATACATGCTTGGGTGGAAGTTAGTAAGATAATTAAGGTCCTTTATAATTTTGCTAATGAAAAGAAGGTTATAATCCAATTTTAGAACATGAAGCGCATATTTAAGGATGATATCATATTAAAAATACAAGAGATCCAATGCCAGCAACTATAGAAAGTGATTTATCTGCAATTCAAACAATCAGTTTTCAGAGCATAATTTATATTCATGGAAAATCATAACTTCACCAAAAATGTAATAAAAACACTTGAGTTGATAATTCATGGCCTTGCTTTTCTCGATGTATTAAGCAGTGTGTTTAGAGACTTCACTTTTTCTAATAGCAACAGTTGAGCTCATCACAAATCTAAGAGTTTTGAAATGGGTTTTTGAGATTTTGGCGGTTACTGAGGTAATTTTTGATGGAATTCATTAATCTTTTTCTACATTGTGTCCTATTGAGCGTCAAATTCTTATTTAAAACTAATAAAGAAAGTCATTTTTAATATTTTCTTATCAAGTCTTTTTATGTGTAACTCTCACTTTTTGAAACATAGGTCGGATCTAACACATCTACTCTTCTAGCAGTGTTGTTGAAGGTCGACATTTGACATGACTAGATCATTTAAGGGGACTCTCTGTAATCTTATATGAGTTATGCATACCTTTTCACATATATAATCATTTCGTATTCTATCTCTAAGTGTAAAGCATATAGATCTTTAGTACCTTTAGTATTACAAAAAGAAGGAAAGAAAGATGCTGAATTGGTGTGTTGGATAAAGCTACAGAAAGAAGGAAAAGATAATGCCTCAGATCCTATATCACTAAAAGATCCCATCCTCTCATTTAAAAAATAATTTAACCGTTAAATTTGTTTTTAATTAATTATATTTATCAAATTTGAATTTTACCTCAAAAAAAGCAGGATAACTATTAAAATAATGGGTTCAATTCCCCAAAATAGTGAATTTGAAATTTATAGCAAATTTGCTTCCAATCAAATAAGTTGAATAGGGTTTTAAATTACAACATTTCAAGAAATTTATATTTTCTTGCAGAATTTGATTTGTGTCAGACCAAATGAGTCTTAGACTACTTTAAGCTTAGTAAGTTGCGCAAGCTAATCTTATCAAGCTAGGTAGAAAGCTCACTTTTAAAATGAAGTCAGTCGCCATTGTTTGGCTCCTAGCATGATTATTTTCATTCTTTTGATAAAAAATATAAGATGGCACATAGTAGTAACGAGGCAACTCATCCTTTCTTAAACTTTGCTATGAACAATTATATTACAACTTTTAGGTTGGGATTCAATTATTGATTCATGCTTATCATTTGTGAGAACTTGCTTTGACCTAGAATTGGATTCGACACCTCAGTGCATTTTTAGTAAATCCATTCAAATCTTGGATTTATGAAATTTGGGTTTGGTTAATATAGCCAAATATTGGTTTTATGAAAGCCTAAAAAATGTATTCAAATGGATTTAACCTTCAATCCAACCTAAATATTGCTTTAATCAGACGGGCAAACTTGTAATCCCATCAAATTTAGATTTATGAAATTAATAGCTTAAGAAACCCTCAGAAAGTCATTTTGCCTATATTTATCTTAAATTCAATTTAAATCATGCAAACCAAACAGCCCCAAAAGTCAGTCCAACATGAACAAGTCTAGCTTTCCATGTTGTTGATACTGTCGTTGGAGCTTTATATACGAGTCATCTTTCTATCTTTATGTTACTAACTAGCTAGTACAGACTTCTTGTGTTTAGAATTCCTACCAATTACTGTGACATGCCTTTCCAATCATATACTTGCCTATCTGGATTTTGGTCCAAATACTTACTGTGGAATTAATGAATGGTGAATACCTTCTTAACTCACGTGTTCTGCAAATAAAAAATCCTACAAGTATCGTCATTAAGCTAGTGATATATTTTGAGGAAACAAAAGAAGCGAGAATTACCATATTATCATAAACTCATTTGGTATGTTTCTTTGTTATTCATGTTGTCGCAGAGATTATTAAAGTATTATTACTCTAGTGACAAGAATGCTGCATGATAAAAAAAAAAAAAAGAAAAAAAAAAATGCTGCATGATGTGTCTTCCTGCGATTTCCCCTTTATTATGAGATATGGCCCGCCTATTTCGTCTCCCTTGTGTTCCTTTTATTTTGGTTATTTGCAATTTTGCGTTCTTGTAGTTCGCTTGCTCTGTGCGCTTGATGCTTGCGGTTTGTGAGATTTTTGACTTGGCAATGACACACTCATGTGAGATTTCTATTTAACAGATTTGATATCTTTGTGGTTCTCTATTTGCTGATTTTTTAATTGTAAGTTTTAATATTTAATAATTATAAAAATGGGGTCTAAGGTCCGTAAAAGAATATTCTACTTGTTTTCTTTGATGAAATAAATTTCTATGGATTTTATCTATTTATACTAGCATGCAACCTTATTTTTTTTATTTGATGGTCTCTTATATTACTTGTTTTTATCCTCAAATTTTTAGTTATTGATCTGAATAAATGATTCAATTTGATACAATCTGCTTTTTGTTTAAGTCACGTTTTCCAATCAATTGTTTGGTTTTTCATGCCTCCATATTTCTATACATTATTTTTTACAAAAAAAATTAAATTATTGATTGTGTTGGAGTTTGAATGATTAGTTGTTTAAATTATTTCCTTGAAAGTATGCGGGCGTGGTCTTGTGCATCTCATTGTAGATGAGCATGAGGAAGGCCAAAACCTTAAGACATATTTCATTAGATATTGTATCAAAGCATGGTTGCATCATGATGTTTTCTTTGATGTGGGTTTGAATAACTATATTTGTCAATAAAACATCAAAATATGAATAATTTATGATTCTAGATAAATTCAACATGATTATTATGAGGTTTAAAATTAGGTTCCTACATTCCATGAGAGTTATAAGGATAGGGAATTTTCAAACGGAATCGATAATATAGAAGATTTTGAAAGTTAAAATGTCTCATTCCCATTGACTTGAACTTGCTAAAATAAAATGAAGAGGATGTGCTCAATATTATTGTCAAAGTTTTGTTGTTGAATTTAGATGAGCTGATATGACATAAATTTAAAGAACAATATTTACCGGCTAGTGAATTTGGACATCAACTGCATGCATGATCAATTAAAAAACTTTAAATATGATTGTTATAGTGGGTTTAAATATTATTTAAGGTTTAAAAAGGCTGGCAATAAAATATTATTTGCCTCTAAATTATTATGTTATTATTACTGTTTCACTAAAGGCCTCAGGCTAGAAATTAAGAAAAAAATGAGCTATACTTCAACAAAAAATATTAAATGAGGCTTTATACTAAGCTCTCTATATTATGGAATAGTATAATCTGTTAGACTGGTCCCTAGTGGACCGGCCCAACCCCAACCGGCCTCTTTGAAGAGGCCGGTTCTTTACTACAGGAGGAGGGGCTGCAGCATATGGAGAGAGGAATGAGTGGGACACACTAGGGATTCAAATTCAAAGGAATTGGAGGCAAAGGAGGGGGCGGCAAGGGCAAGGGAGTAATTTGGCTTTAAATAATTAATTGTATGTTTTAACTTTTAAGTATGGGAGGAGGGATTATGGTTAGGGTTATGCTTGAATATTTTTCTCTTGGAGTTCTCTTTAGTGTGTTGGGCTCTAAACTCTTCATCTAGAGATTGGGAGAGAATGATCCTCCTCTCGAATTGAAGATCAATTATATTTTTGCTTCTATCTTGCTTTACTTTGGTTTCCATCATCCAAATTACTGTTTTTTGTTTTTTTCCACCAAAGTTTTTTTTCGTTTTTTCTCGTTGTTTTTTATCGATTATTATTAGGATTGCTTGCGAACTCAAAGTATTCCCCTTAGGGTTACTCGCGAACTCAAGTATTTCCTATCAAATTGATATCAGACCAAGTCTTGGGACCTTTTGTGGGCTGATTTTGGCGAATTTCAGTTGCTGATTTTGGGCTGGGAAAGGAGAAAATTGTTGTTTTTGTGATCCAAATCAAGAATTTTTTAATCTACAAAAAATCCGGATAAAGATGGCGGCCAAGAAGGTAGATGCGCTGGAAGAAAGGCTTGAATAAGATATGAACTAAATCAAGACAATGGTGGAGAAAAGGATTTCCTCCATGGAAGGACAAGTAGCCGATCTCCAGGACATGATGAAGAAAATGTTGAAAATCCACAACCAAACAACAGCTTCCTTGGAAAAAGGGGTGGAAGGGAAAAACACGAATTCTGAAATTCATAGGGAGGGAGAAAGAAGGAAACCCTATATGGATCCTTTCCAGAGGGAGGATAGAGGAGGTAGGTATGGGGAAATGCATCGGTATGGAGGGGCGGAGCAAAGAGGTGCTGATTGGGAACGCCGGGAGGGACATTATGGCTACCAAGGTGCTGAATTTGATGGAAGGAGGGGAATTCAAAGGGGGTCTGAGTTATGACAGAGCAGGGGAAGACCGGGAGACTGATACGCCTTAGGTTTTGACAATTTCGGTTTTGCCCTAATTTCCCCCAAAAAAGAGGAATTTCTCCACCAAAATCAAAGAAGAACAATCACAAGAGGGTTGAGATGAGAAGCAAAAACCTTTGCATAAGAAAACCAAGAGAAAATAAGATAAGTTTGTCCACTTCGAGAAGGACAAGATCTCCCACAAGAAAACCCTAGAAAAGAGCAAGGAGGCTAAGGAGAAAATAAGAGAGAATACACTTTTCATAATGATCCCAACTAAACCCTAATGGCTCCCTTCATACCAACACACAATTTCTCCCTCCCCAAAATGCCCCCACTTAAGTGGATGGGGCCCCTTGGTCCAACCAGACCGCCCGCCCCTCTCCCCTCCGCCTGTAGACCCGCACGGGTCCAGGCCGGACCGGTCCATCAATACCACCCTCTAGAAGATCAACCTTGTCCTCAAGGTTGAAGTCTGGAAACTGCTCCTGCAGGGCTTCGTATATCTCCCAAGTAGCCTCATGTGCCGGTAGGTCCTTCCACTCGATGAGCACCTCCCTCTTGCCTTGATCATTCTTCCTTACTTCCTTCACCTGTAGAGGCTCTAATAAAAATTGCATATCTTCTGTGAGACCTTGGGGTATAGTAGGCGTGACCACAGCTTGATCCCCTATGCTCTTCTTCAATAGTGAAGCATGGAATACAGGGTGGATGGAGGAGTGAGGAGGCAACTTGAGACGGTAGGCCCACCATCCCAACCTTCCTTTCAATCTCAAAAGGCCCATAGTAACGTGGGGAGAGCTTCTCACTCCTTCTGCTAGCTAAAGTCTTCTGTCGGTAAGGTCGTAGCTTCAAGTATACCCTTTCTCCCACCTCAAATGTTACATCTTTGCGGTGAGCATCCGCCTTGGTCTTCATGATCTGTTGGGCCCTCAATAGGTGTTCCCTCAACTCTTCCAACACCCTATCCCTCTCCTCCAAGTATTGATCCACAAGATATACCGGGGATGTCCCCTTCTGATAGTTTACCAACGCTGGTGGATCCCTCCCATAAAGAATCCTGAAAGGTGTGAACTGAGATGCGGTATGGTAGCAAGTGTTGTACCAATACTCGGCCCATGGCAGCCATTTGACGCACTGCTTAGGCCTCTCTCCAACGAAGCATCTCAAGTAAGTCTCCACGCTCCGGTTCACCACCTCGGACTGTCCGTCTGTCTGGGGGTGGTATGCTGTACTACGCTTCAAGAATGTACCCTGCATCTTGAAAATTTCTTTCCAGAAGGAGCTCAAGAATACTTTGTCCCGATCTGAGACAATGGAATTGGGGACCCCATGCAATCGAATCACTTCTCTTATGAAAGTAGAGGCTACTGTGGGGGCTGAAAAAGGGTGTCGTAATGGAATGAAATGACCATACTTGCTCAACCGGTCAACTACCACCATGATGACCGTATACCCATCAGACTTGGGTAATCCTTCAATGAAATCCATGGTGACTTCCTCCCAAATCTTGTTTGGAAGCACCAAGGGCTGCAACAAACCACTAGGGGCACAAACTTGATACTTGTTCCGCTGACAAATATCACATTTGCTCACCATATCTTCCACATCACCTCTTAGCCCCTTCCAAAAAAATTTGGCTTTCATCCGCCGATAGGTCTTTGTCCACCAATACGGCTATCGTGGTACTCCCGTAGAAGAATGGGAATGAATGCTGAGTTACGATGCAGTACCAATCTCCCCTTGTATAGCAAGAGAGAGTTCTCTAGGTGATACCCTTTGAACCCTCTTTCTCCCTTCTGGATAGCCGCCCGAATCCTCTCTAACTCCTCTGCATGTTGATTTTCCTTCACCATTTCACCCCAATCCACCAATTGTGGTACAGATAGTGCTATCAGCTGTGAACACTCCACACGGGAAAGAGCATCCGCCGACTTGTTTTGAGCCCCGGGTTTATACTGAATCTCAAACTCATATCCCAATAGTTTTGCTAGCCACCTTTGATGTTCTTCTGCCACCAATCTCTGTTCTAGTAGTAAGTACTTGAGACTCCGCTGATCAGTACGAACTATGAATCGTTGCCCCAATAGATAAGGCCGCCATTTTTGAATAGCCAAGACAATGGCCATCAGTTCCCGCTCATCATAAACTGATTTCAGTCTTGCTCTAGTAGATAAGATCCGGCTGAAGAAGGCGATCGGTCTATGATTCTGCATGAGTACTGCTCCCAAGCCCACTCCTGAGGCGTCAGTCTCCACCACAAACTGCTGGGTGAAATCTGGAAGTGCCAATACTGGGGCACTAGTCATGGCTTCCTTCAGAATCTTCATGGCTTCCTCTGCTTTTTCTCCCCATTGAAAGTTGTCCTTTTTTAACTGATCAGTCAAAGGACCTGCTATGGAACCATAGCCCTTGATGAACCTCCTGTAGTAGCCAGTCAGTCCCAAGAATCTCCTTAGTCCCTTAAGGGACTTTGGTGTAGGCCAATTCACCATGGCCTCTATCTTGGTGGGATCAGCTGCCACCCCACTCTCTGAGATGATGTGTCCCAGATACTCCACCTCCTTCTGAGCGAAAGCACACTTCTTCTAGTTAGCATATAGCTGATGCTCCAATAATGTCGTGAGTACCACCCCAAGATGGGTGATATGGTCCTGCAGAGATTTGCTATACATCAAAATATCATCAAAAAAGACTAAAACAAACCTCCTCAAATAGGGCTAGAATACTTGATTCATCAGGGCTTGGAAGGTGGAGGGAGCATTAGTGAGCCCGAATGGCATCACTAAAAACTCATAGTGACCTTCGTGTGTCCGGAAGGCCGTCTTCTGAATGTCTTCAGTCCTCATCCTGATCTGGTGATAACCAGACTTCAAGTCCACCTTGGAAAAGATGGTGGCTCCCCCAAGCTCATCCAAAAGCTCATCTACCACAGGAATGGGAAACTTGTCCAACACAGTTTCCTTGTTGAGGGCCCGGTAGTCTACACAGAATCGCCAGCTACCATCTTTCTTTTTTACCAAGAGTGCAGGGCTGGAAAATGGGCTCACACTGGGCTGGATCACCTGAGCCTCCAACATCTCTGCTACTAACCTCTCAATCTCCTCCTTCTGAGCATGAGGATATCTGTAGGGTCGCACGCTGATGGGTGCTACCCCGGCCTTCAACACAATAGCATGCTCCCTGGATCTGATAGGGGGTAGCCCCTTGGGCATCTGAAACACTGTGGAGTGCTGTTGTAGGAGGTTCTGGACCACCTCAGGGATGACTTCTGGTTCTCTTTCTGACTCCATGCCTACATGCTGTAGCTCTATCAAATAGCCCTCTCCCTCCTCTCTCAATGTTTTGAAGATGGACTTCAAGGCCACTCTGGATCTGCATAAACTGGGGTCTCCCTGTAGTGTCACCCTCCTGCTCCCCTTCCCATACTCCATGCACAACTTCTTCCAATTCACCTTCATCTCCCCCAAAGTCTGGAGCCACTGCATCCCTAGTATCACGTCAGTGCTTCCCAAATCTAACAGTAGAAAGTCTTTGCACTGTCTCCTCTCCTTGCAATGTGAGGGTCACTCCCTTACACTGCCCGCTACATCGCTCTTTCTTTCCTGTGCCCAAAATGACTCCTACCCCTCTACCTTGGGTCACCAGTAGTCCCAGCCTCTCCACCAATCTGCAAGCTATGAAGTTGTGGGTGGCCCCACTATCAATCAGAATCATCACCTTATACCCTGCAATCTCCCCCTCCAGCTTCATGGTGGCATGTGATGTCAGTCCAGCTATGGAGTGGAGTGAGACCTCAACCATAGCCAAGTGAGGGTGCTCTTCCTCCTCTCCATCCTCCTTAGTTGCCTCTGTATCCTCTTCTTCCTCCTCTGAATCCCCTACTATGATCACATGTAGTGTCTTCTCCTTACACCTATGCCCCGGTGTAAACTTCTCATCACATCGATAGCAAAGGCCCTTGGCCCTTTTTTCCTTTAGCTCTGAATCAGTCAATCTTTTGAATCCTCCTTGGTTCACTGCCGTAGTGGGTTTCTCCTTGGCTATTTCTCTAGGAGGAAGGATGGTCGTCGCCCTTGGGCCTCCAACCATGGGTGGTGGTCGGTAAGTGGGGTAAGACACCCCTGATCTCCTTGGTGGTTCCACCCTCAGCTTATCCTCTACAAGCTGTGCAGTCTCCATGATCCTCACTAAACCTTGTGGAGCAACGACCCTGATGGCTGCTCTGATGTGGGGCTTCAACCCCTTCATGAAATTCCCCTCCAATAGGTCTTTTGGAATCCCTCTCAATCTGCCTGACAGTAGTTCAAAGTGCTCCCTGTACTCAGCCACTGTGCCCTCCTGCACTAGGGATACAAACTGCTCATAGTGTGTACCTTCATTGGACACCCTGAATCTATGAAGTAGGAGGTCTTTGAACTCCTCCCAACTCCTAACATGTTGTCTTCCTTCAAGCCATTGAAACCAGGCCAACGCCTTACCCTCCAAACATACCGGAACCTACATCAACTTTTTCTCTTCTGTGACGCCATTTACTGCAAAATAGCGCTCCACCCTGTAGATCCACCCATAAGCATCTTCTCCTTCAAAGATAGGAATCTTCAATTTCCTCATGCGATTGTCAATTCTGTTGAAGGCTCTTCCTTCTCCCCATGTCCCTTGAGCAAACCCTTCCCCTTGTGGTCTTCCCCTCCTGTCCCCAAGGTAAGGGTTTTGAACCCCCCTCCACGGTGGTTCTCTTGGCTCTCCATAGCCCATGCCATAGCCTTCCCTTCCTCCTCCTTGGCCTACTCCCATGTGCATCGTGGGTCTACCATGCTCCCACGTGGTACGGTTCCCTTCCGGAAATCCCCCTCCCAAATTCGGCCACCCTTCCCGTGTGCCGTGGGTGCCCACCGAGCCCATGTATGGCCGGCCCCCTTGGCCTCCCGTTATCCCCCAAGGGCCGCCCACTCCAGACCCTTCACCCCCTTCCTTTGACCATTGCCCTTGCATGCCCTCTTCACTTTGGATAACTCCCTCTTCCCTAATTGGAAAATTAGGGTTAGGGTTAGGGTTTTGGCACCGGTGATTTCCCTTTTTTCCTTAGCATTTGATTGAACCACTTGGGCTTCCACCAATTTCCGGATCATTTCTTCCATTCCTCCAAACCTCTCCTCTAAGGATGAAAATTTTCCCCTCCATCGACGAAAGTTTCTCGCCCACCTCCTCTTTCAATTGGCCCATTTCCCCCTCCAACACTTCTACCTTCTTTGACGCCATGCCGTCTAGGATCAAGGGCTCTGATACCAAATTGATACGCCTTAGGTTTTGACAATTTCGGTTTTTGCCCTAATTTCCCCCCCAAAAAGAGGAATTTCTCCACCAAAACCAAAGAAGAACAATCACAAGAGGGTTGAGATGAGAAGCAAAAACCTTTGCATAAGAAAACCAAGAGAAAACAAGATAAGTTTGTCCACTTCGAGAAGGACAAGATCTCCCACAAGAAAATCCTAGAAAAGAGCAAGAAGGAGGCTAAGGAGAAAATAAGAGAGAGAATACACTTTTCATAATGATCCCAACTAAACCCTAATGGCTCCCTTCATACCAACACACAATTTCTCCCTCCCCAAAATGCCCCCACTTAAGTGGATGGGGCCCCTTGGTCCAACCGGACCGCCCGCCCCCTCTCCCCCCCTCCGCCTGTAGACCCGCACGGGTCTAGGCCGGACCGGTTCAGGGTGAACCGGTCCATCAGAGACATGGGAGGGCCAAGCACTTAGGAAAGGGGGAGCTATGGAGGAATAAGGGGAAATGGGGGAGATCATAAGGCGAGGAAGTTGAAGATGTCCCATAGCCGAAGGGGATGATGTTTATGGGTGGAAAGACACTTCTCCGTCAATGGGCCAACGAAAGAGGAGAAACTAACAACGGCAGGCTTATGTTTGGAGTGAAAAGCATTGTCATGGTACCAATGAAGAGACTAGAGGAGACCTATCAGAAGCTAGGGAGAATTCAAGGATTACATAATAGAACATTTTCAAACCGACCGGGGAGGAGATTTTTTATGAGCAATTCTTTGCTCTAGTGTAGGAGGGATCAATAGCAGACTACCATGAGCGGTTTAAGCACCTGACCAATAGGGTGGACGATTATCAGATAGTGTATTGGAGGGGAACTTCATGAAGGGGTTGAAGGCAGAGATCCTAGCGGCAGTGAAAAAAATTCTGATGCCTCGTGACTTAGGGGAGGTCATGAAGTTAGCACAGCTAGTTGAAAATCATAGGAATCTAGAGAAGGGAGCCATGAGTAGCAGCATAGGAGGCACTTACAGGATGACGACCATCCATCTAGCACCTAAGGGTCTTGCAACAGGAGGAATTCGGGAGACCATCAGGGAGAAGACAATAGGAGAAACTTCAAGAGGCTGACAGAGAAGAAGATGCAGGAGAAGAGGTTAAAGGGTTGTGTTTCAGGTGTGATGAGAAGTATACTTGCAATGACCAAACTCTTCAAGTTCTCATCGTCTGTGATGACGAGGAAACTGAGGGAGGTGAGGTAGAGTTAGAGGAGGAGATGGAGGAGAAATTGCATTTGGATCTGGCCGAGGTTTCCCTGAACTCGGTGGTAGAATTCACTACTAATCATATCATGAAGGTAAAAGGGGGAGATAGAAGACATGGAGGTGGTGATGCTCATTGATAGTGGAGCTATCCAAAATTTCATTTTCACTCAAGTTGTCGACCAATTGGGAGTGAAATTGGTGGATACCGGGTGTTATGGGGTGATGATGGGTATGGGAAAGGTGGAGAAATGCCAGAGGATCTGTAGTGGAGTGCTACTGACTATCAAAGGGATTCATGTGAGGGAAGATTTTCTTGCACTAGAGTTAGGGAGTACAAATGTCATCCCGGAGATGAAGTGGCTACAGACCTTGGGAGATACCAAGGTTGATTGGGGAGCACTCGTGATGGAGTTGATGGTAGATGGGAGGAAGGTGGTGATAAGAGGAGATACAGGGCTATCCAAATCCATGGTTTCTCTTAAAACTATGATGAGGAATATACAAGTGGTGGGTGAAGTATTTTTGGTGGAGTTGCACAGTCTGGAGGGATCTAGAGTGGAGAAGGGAGGGGACATACCCTGTGATGCCCCAAGATCAAACTTGGAAAGAATGTCAATCAATTACTCAAACAATTTACCAGAGTTATCTAAAACCTTCAATTAGACAGTCTATCAAACATCTATGAAATTTAAAACATCAATATACAAGTCGATTCATATCTCAAAAGTCATGTACAATACTCAGGAACTACACTACAATCACCAGTACTGAAATCTATCCTGAGTACAAAAGAATCACTATCAATCAAAAGACAAAAACCTGAAGATCTGGATCAATGCCTATCTTCTGCTCCCTTGCCCTGACCTGAAAATATCAACCACATATAATGAGCTTTACAAAGCCCAGCAGGTCACCTAATACCTATAACTGAAATCAAAGCACGGCTATGCTATCAATATGCATGTCAGTCAATCACAGTCAATCAAATCTATATCAGTCAATGGTCAATGATCTGTGCAATATGGAAATCCAGTAGTCAATAAAGCCAGTCAATGCAGCGGCAGGCAAATCGATAAATCAACTCAATCGCGAAGAAATCCGTACACAAAAGAAAATCAGTCAATCCGTTAAATCAACCAAGTCGTCGACTCAATCAATCCGTTAAATCAATCGCTATCAAATCAAATCAATACGGTCTAATCAAATATCTATTCAATGAAATCAATACAATACGAGGAAAGCAATGAATCTATATACAAAATCAATAAATCTATAGGCAACAGTATCAATGATTCTATACTATTCATGTCCATGTTATCAATGCAATATATATATATATATATCCATCCATTTCTATATCAATGCTCAATGTCGATGCACAGCAATCAATCAGTAAAATCAATGAAATCGTACGAACTAGTAAATCCAATCAAAGTCGATAAAGCAGAAGTCTATAAAAACAACGAATCCATAAAGCAATACAGTAAACATACAATTCAATACTATATACTGGACAAGTATAATCAACTGGTCATGTTGCTGTTGTAGAATCCATATTGCTGTTGTAGATCCGTACATTGGTTCTATCAATAAGAGTCGTCACTCTTTTCGCCCGTCGGCATTTCTATAAACTCCTTATAACTCCCAATCGTTATATCAATGATCAATGGTTTAAAGGAAAGCCCGTCGGCCCACCATCCTGTACAGGTCAATATCAATCTCCAACCAATGTTCAACCAGGCTATACGTGTTTCCCAGTATCAATAATCAATCAATAATCAGTTCAATAATCAATATTATGCAATCTATAACAATCATATCAATAACCAATAGCATATCAATCTAATCTATCAATTCCAAACAAATCAGAAAATCTACGAAAATCGGGCAGCGTAACGGCAGTCGGTCGAATTTACACAAAAATCCTGCAAAAAGATACAAATTCCAAATCTCACCAAATTACAGAAGAATATCGATGACATCAATACAAGACTATTATTCTATAGAAATCAAATCAAATCAAGTCCCGATAATTTTCTATTCGATTAAAATCGCGTAGAATCAATTCCGACCGGTAAAATCTTCGTAGAATACAGTCAAATCGTGTACAATAATCATATCTATAACATACTAAAAGTTGTGCGGTGAAAGATGTGTCAAATCCAAATCACGTCGAAAAATCGATTACGAAAACACAAAACAATTCATAACTCGGTCAAAACTCAACATCTTTGAAAACAGAAATAGGGTTCGGAGTCCTTACCACGAGATCTTCACTTTTCCCAACAACAGCGTCGGACGAAAAGCGCTTCGCGGCCTCCAAAATCAGATTTCTCCTCTTTTTCCCTTTTCTTTCTCTCTCTAAAATCAGATATTTTGATTTATAAAATATTTTCTCTCTCATCAAAACGACCTGATTTTCTTATATCATTAGTCGGATCGGCCCGGCCGATCGCCAGATCGTCCCAGGACGATCAGACCAAAAATCGATCGTCCCGATCGTTCGGGACGGTTCCCAGAACTATGCTCAGGACGATATTTTCTACAGTACCAATCGGCCTGGACGATCCAAAATCGTCCTGGACGATCCTGAGAGGAAAAATCCAAATCTGAGAGGAACAGTAAGGGAACGAGGTCTCACAATCTCCCCACCTTAGAAAAATGTCGTCCCGACATTTCCCTACAGGTGCGAGACAAAAACAACGCAAAAAAATGAAATCAATCCAAATCCAAATCAAAACTCGTCGAAATCCATACAACACACAATGCAATCAATCACATATCAATATGCATGATCAAATGTCAATCAATCAATCAGTTAGTCAAATCAATCTTACCAGTAGAACTTTCTGGTCGCTGTTGATCTAGATGATGCTGTAGACTGTAAACACGTGGCACCACTGGAGGAAGTGCAGGAGGTCGTGGCGCAACTGTCTCTCTCTGATCTCTGACTGCTCTATCGTCCAACCGGTTCCCTGATCTCTCACTGTAAGTCCTCGAACCAACAGTCCTCTGTTGTCCTGTACCAGTGCCAGAATCAATCCGTCCATCCAGTCTTTTCTGAGGACAATCTGCTGCTCTATGCCCTTGCTGTCCACAGTGAAAGCACTGCCCCGTCAACAGGTAGCACCGACCTGCGTGTCGTCTACCACAGTGAATACATGCTCCAGAACTACCAGACGATACTATCGATGCAGAGCGCGATACAGATCCCGATGCAGATCCTCTTGAACTATCATATCTGCTTTTCTTCTCTCTATCTCTGTCTCTACCAGAATCCTCTCGTCGTACCTCATCTCTCCTCCTCCTAGTATCCTCGTACCTCGATACCGGTGTTGCCAAGTCAATCTCTATCAATCGGGCCCGCTCCACTAGCTCAGAGAACTCATGTATCCGGAAGGGTACTAGTGGATGCCTCAGCTCTCTGTTCAATCCTTGCAGAAATCTATAGCATTTTTCCTCGGGAGTAGGAATCAGATGAGCAGCGTACCTCGCAAGTGCAGTAAACTCGGCCTCGTACTGCATCACTGACTTGCGGCCTTGCTCCAATCTCATGAAAGCTTCCTGCATCTGTCGCTGAGCTGACGGCGGTACAAACCACATTCTGAACACTGTAGTGAACTCATCCCATGTGATCTCAGCATTGGTCTTCCCCTGGAATTTCTCTCTCTGCTGTCCGATCCACCATCTCTCCGCTTCACCCTCAAACAGAAAGACAACCAATGGTACTTTTCGATTCTCCGGACACTGCATGCTGTCAAAAATCTTTTCTATCCTCAGAATCCAATCCTCAGCAGCCTGGGGTCCCACACCTCCTTTGAACAACGGAGGCCTCAGCTTATGAAACATCTGCATATGTCTATCCACGTCTTCCTCTTTGCTACCACTCATTTTGCTCTGCGCATCACCCATAACATGTGCAATCGCAGTAGCCAACTGCATCATACTCTCTGAAGGTACTGGGGCTGCGTTGTGTTGCTCATTCGGTACACTGGATTCTGCTGGATGATCCATAGCTTTTCACCTGCACAATTCAGAACAGATAATACACACATGCAATGATGTATGCCAATGAAGCTCTTAAAGCTACCCAATCTACCCAATTCTCAATCCAATCCTACAACTCTGATAACAATCCATTCTTCCAATAACACTGCTCTGATACCAACTGTGATGCCCCAAGATCAAACTTGGAAAGAATGTCAATCAATTACTCAAACAATTTACCAGAGTTATCTAAAACCTTCAATTAGACAGTCTATCAAACATCTATGAAATTTAAAACATCAATATACAAGTCGATTCATATCTCAAAAGTCATGTACAATACTCAGGAACTACACTACAATCACCAGTATTGAAATCTATCCTGAGTACAAAAGAATCACTATCAATCAAAAGACAAAAACCTGAAGATCTGGATCAATGCCTATCTTCTGCTCCCTTGCCCTGACCTGAAAATATCAACCACATATAATGAGCTTTACAAAGCCCAGCAGGTCACCTAATACCTATAACTGAAATCAAAGCACGGCTATGCTATCAATATGCATGTCAGTCAATCACAGTCAATCAAATCTATATCAGTCAATGGTCAATGATCTGTGCAATACGGAAATCCAGTAGTCAATAAAGCCAGTCAATGCAACGGCAGGCAAATCGATAAATCAACTCAATCGCGAAGAAATCCGTACACAAAAGAAAATCAGTCAATCCGTTAAATCAATCCAATCGTCGAATCAATCAATCCGTTAAATCAATCGCTATCAAATCAAATCAATACGGTCTAATCAAATATCTATTCAATGAAATCAATACAATACGAGGAAAGCAATGAATCTATATACAAAATCAATAAATCTATAGGCAACAGTATCAATGATTCTATACTATTCATGTCCATGCTATCAATGCAATATATATATATATATATATCCATCCATTTCTATATCAATGCTCAATGTCGATGCACAGCAATCAATCAGTAAAATCAATGAAATCGTACGAACTAGTAAATCCAATCAAAGTCGATAAAGCAGAAGTCTATAAAAACAACGAATCCATAAAGCAATACAGTAAACATACAATTCAATACTATATACTGGACAAGTATAATCAACTGGTCATGTTGCTGTTGTAGAATCCATATTGCTGTTGTAGAATCCATCCGTACATTGGTTCTATCAATAAGAGTCGTCACTCTTTTCGCCCGTCGGCATTTCTATAAAACTCCTTATAACTCCCAATCGTTATATCAATGATCAATGGTTTAAAGGAAAGCCCGTCGGCCCACCATCCTGTACAGGTCAATATCAATCTCCAACCAATGTTCAACCAGGCTATACGTGTTTCCCAGTATCAATAATCAATCAATAATCAGTTCAATAATCAATATTATGCAATCTATAACAATCATATCAATAACCAATAGCATATCAATCTAATCTATCAATTCCAAACAAATCAGAAAATCTACGAAAATCGGGCAGCGTAACGGCAGTCGGTCGAATTTACACAAAAATCCTGCAAAAAGATACAAATTCCAAATCTCACCAAATTACAGAAGAATATCGATGACATCAATACAATACTATTATTCTATAAAAATCAAATCAAATCAAGTCCCGATAATTTTCTATTCGATTAAAATCGCGTAGAATCAATTCCGACCGGTAAAATCTTCGTAGAATACAGTCAAATCGTGTACAATAATCATATCTATAACATACTAAAAGTTGTGCGGTGAAAGATGTGTCAAATCCAAATCACGTCGAAAAATCGATTACGAAAACACAAAACAATTCATAACTCGGTCAAAACTCAACATCTTTGAAAACAGAAATAGGGTTCGGAGTCCTTATCACGAGATCTTCACTTTTCCCAACAGCAGCGTCGGACGAAAAGCGCTCCGCGGCCTCCAAAACTAGATTTCTCCTCTTTTTCCCTTCTCTTTCTCTCTCTAAAATCAGATATTTTGATTTATAAAATATTTTCTCTCTCATCAAAACGACCTGATTTTCTTATATCATTAGTCGGATCGGCCCGGCCGATCGCCAGATCGTCCCGGGACGATCAGACCAAAAATCGATCGTCCCGATCGTTCGGGACGGTTCCCAGAACTATGCTCAGGACGATATTTTCTACAGTACCAATCGGCCTGGACGATCCAAAATCGTCCTGGACGATCCTGAGAGGAAAAATCCAAATCTGAGAGGAACAGTAAGGGAACGAGGTCTCACATACCCCTCTCTATATAGCCGTTGATTCAGTAATTCCATGAGGTGTTTCAGTCACCTCAAGTTTTGCCACCGCCGAGGGAGTAGGAGCACGCCATCGCCTTGAGGGAAGGTGTGTCACCCATCAGCGTCAAACCCTACCTATATCATCAATTTCAGAAAGATGAGATTGAGAAACTGATCTGTGAGATGCTGGAGGCAGGGATCATCAGGCCGAGTGTGAGTCCTTTCTCTAGTCTAGTCCTACTGTTCAAGAAGAAGGATGGGAGCTGGCGGTTTTGTGTGGATTATAGAGCTTTGAACAAGGAGACATTGCCGGATAAGTTTTCAATTCCTGTGATTGATGAGCTCTTGGATGAATTGATTGGGGCACTGATGTTCTCTAAATTAGATTTGAAGTCTGAGGCAGATATCTCCAAGAGAGCTTTCAGGACACACGAGGGGCATTATGAGTTTCTGGTAATGTCGTTTGGGCTTACCAACGTCCCTGCTACTTTCCAGTCTCTGATGAACAAGGTGTTCATATAGCATATCCGGAAGTTTGATTTGGTATTTTTTGATGACATACTGGTGTACAACAAAACTGAGTATAGGGAGCACTTGAAGATGGTCTTTGGAGTTATACAGGAACATTAGCTGAGGGCTAACCTGAAGAAGTGTTGTTTTGCCCGGACTAGTGTGGAGTATTTGAGACATATTGTATCCAAAGAAGAGGTGGCAATAGATCAGTCAAAAATTGAGGCTATGCTGAGGTGGCTGTCCTTACCTAAGAATCTGAAAGAGTTGAGGGGATTCTTAGGACTGAATGGTTACTATAGGAGGTTTGTGAAATGATACAATACTATAGCATGGCTACTGACAGAGCAGCTGAAGAAAGATGTGTTCTTATGGGGAGATGCTGCTATAATAGCATTTGAGAGACTAAAGAAGGCTATAACTATTGTACCAGTCTTAGCTTTACCAAACTTCACTCAGGCTTTCATAATGGAGATGGATGCTTTCAGATACGGACTGGGGCAGTACTCATGCAGAATCACTGACTCATTGCCTTCTTCAGTCAGGTGTTGACAGCCAGAGCCAGGCTCAAATCAGTTTGTGAGAGGGAATTAATGACCATCGTCTTAGCCATCCAGAAGTGGCAACCCTACCTGTTAGGTAGGCACTTCATTGTCAGAACTGATTAGAGGATCTTGAAGTACTTATTAGAGCAGCGGATGGTGACTGAGGAGCATCAGATGTGGTTGTCCAAATTGTTGGGATATAATTTTTGAAATAAAGTACATGCCATGAGTGGATAACAAGTCAGCAGATGCATTATCTAGGTGTATGGGGGAGCTGCAGACAATGGCAGTATCAGTTCATTTGATGCTAGATTGGGAGGCCATCAGGGAGGAGAGCGACATGGATGAGAAGTTGGGAAGGATCAGGGCCGACTTACTTAGGGAAGGGAGTAGCCACTTGTGGTACTCTTTGGAGGGGGAGAGGCTACTGTACAAGGGAAGGTTTGTGATGCCCAGAACATTAGTTCACATTCCACATTTTCTTCAGGAGTTCCATGGGAGTGTAGTTGGGGGTCACTTAGGGGTACATAAGAACTACATGAGGCTAACCTCGGAGTTGTACTTGAAGGGAATGTATAAGGATGTGGAGGAGATAGTGTCCCTATTAGGGCTATCAAAATCAGGTCACAGGTCCGGTTCGGGTCCACTGTTTGACTCGACCCGTTTTTGCAAACGGGTCAGTTTTTTGAACCCGAACCCAACCCGCTTCGGGTATGTTTTGCTAATTTTTTTATTTAATTCAATTTATTTAAATCTAAGTTAAATTAATGTAAGGTTTATTTCAATCAATTTAAAATAAATCAAGCTTAATTTAATTTGGGCAACAATGTTTATAATTTTTTTGAAATATCATTTACTTATTTCATAACAATCTTTTAAAACCCTCCTAAATTAATTAAAAATAGGTCAAACCGGGTCGATTTTGAGTTTCCGGGTCAACCCTAACTTGAACCCAAAATTTTCAAGTCGTGTTCGAATCGGGTTTTCGGGTCGGGTCAAATATTGACACCCCTAGTCCTGATGTGAGGTATGTCAGAGGAAATAATATTTGACCATGCCACCAGGAGGACTACTACAGTTGTTGGCTTTGCTAGGGCGAGTATGGGAGGAGATATCTATGGATTTCATAGATAGGTTGCCCCATTCAGAAGGTTTCACGGTGATCTTGGTAGTAGTGGATAGATTGAGCAAGTATGCTCACTTCGTTCCCCTACGACACCCTTACACGACAGCGATAGTAGCATCAGCCTTCATCAGAGAGGTATTCAGGCTGCACGGGGTACCAGAGGCGATAATATTCGATAGGGATAAAGTATTCCTCAGCCATTTTTGGATATAGCTATTCAGATTGCAGGGAACAGTGTTAAAAAGGAGCACCGCCTACCACCCACAGATGGATGACCAAACATAAGTGGTCAACCAGAGCTTGGAAACCTACCTGGCTACCTCAGATGCTTTGTGTCAAAGACACCCATGTTATGGGCCAAGTGATTATTATGGGCTGAGTATTGATATAACACCTCATATCATTCTGCTTCTCAGATGTCCCAGTTCAAGGTGTTGTACGGAAGAGATCTACCCCACTTGGTGCACTTTGGGAGTAGAAGTACTCCAGTTTCTTCAGTGGAGAGTACTTGCAGGAGAGGGACATGATATTAGGGAGTTGAACAGACATCTACTGAGAGCTCAACAGATTATGAAGAAACAAATAGATGGGCATAGTCAGGACATCCAGTTCGAAGTTAGGGAGATGGTGTTCTTGAAGCTTCGACCATAAAGATAAAAGACAGTCTCTAACTATAGGAACGAGAAGCTTGCTCCAAGTTATTTCAGACCTTATGAAGTTTTGGAGAAATTTGGAGCGATAGCATGTCGGCTAAAACTACCACCAACGTCGACTATACATCCGGTTTTCCATGTATCTCAGTTGAGAAGGACCATTGGAGATTATACAGCCAGCTCAGAGTTACCGATGACACTTACTGAGGATTTAGAGATGACTCTGGAACTCTTAGAGTTGACGGGGTTTCGCCAAAAAGAAGATGGAACTAAGGAAGTGCTGATCAAGGGGAATAATCTTCCTGACTACGATGCCATGTGGGAGCCATACAAGAGGGTGAAACATCAGTTTCCTTGTTTTCACCTTGAGGACAAGGTGATTCTTTTGGAGGGCGGTACTGTTAGACCGGTCCCTAGTGGACTAACCCATCCCCAACCAGCCTCTTTGAAGAGGCCGGTTCTTTGCTACAGGAGAGGGGCGGCGATATAAGGAGAGAGGAAGGAGTGGGGCCCACTAGGGATTCAAATTCAAAGTAATTGGAGGCAAAGGAGGGGGCGGCAAGAGCAAGGGAGTAATTTGGCTTTAAATATTTAATTGTATGTTTTAAGTATGGGAGGAGGGATTAGGGTTAGAGTTATGCTTTAATATTGTTCTCTTGGAGTTCTCTTTTGTGTGTTGGGCTTTAGACTCTTCGTCTAGAGATTGAGAGAGAATGATGCTCCTCTCGAATTGAGGATCAATTGTATCTTTGCTTCTATCTTATTTTGCTTTAGTTTCCATCATTCGAATTACTGTTTTGTTTGTTTCCACCATAAATCTTTTCATTTTTTCTCGTTGTTTTTACCGATTGTTGTTAGGATTGCTTCGAACTCAAGTATTCCCCTTAGGGTTACTTGTGAACTCATGTATTGCCTATCATAATCATCTTATTTAGACTATTGTACATGTACATAATATCTCCAAAGAAAAATCATTTGCATCTTCTCTAAAGCCTATGCACAGTTGAATGCCAATACAATAATAATACATAATAGTTATAAGTATTAGGTGTCACGTTCTAAGATCTAAATTGAAATAATTATCTATTTTATCTTTTAAATTATCAGCCAGAGCTTTTATGAATCATCAATATAAATCAATATATCCAACAAAAGTAAATCTATATATCATATATATCAAAATATAAAATTATATTCATTTCTCAAAATCATATTTATAATAACCAAGAGATCATTAGAATCAATAATTATCTCAAATTTTTTACTATAAAAAGAATAAACAAAATATAAAGCTAATAAAATGAGAAACTTGAAGATCTCAATCAACCTCACTCCACAGAGTCCTGGCCTGAAATTAATAAAATCATATATTGAGTTTACAAAACCTAACATAAACCAAACACTCACCAATTCAATGTAAGATTCAAAAATTAATATGCATGATCGTCTCAATTTATAAAATCAATGACTTTTAATATAATCAATAATTAGTTGTCTATGGTACAAATCAAAATGACCAGTACCAAAATGTCAGAATTATTATGTTGAAATTCATAAATTAACAACAAAGCGAGAATGTAAATGCATCAGTAATCAATAAATCAGTACTGTAGGTAACAACACATCGATATTATAATCATTCAATTTTTATCATTCTATCAGTGAGGTGAATCAAGAACATACAAGAGTCATATCAGTATGCTATGAATAAGTAGTGCTAACATATGCTTAGTATAACAGTCTATGATATATATAATCATGAAACTATATATGTATGAACATGAATAAGAAATGCATGAGTCAATTATATGCTATCAATATCATATAGTTCAACGAATCTGGTCACCCATCTTTAATGTGGTATTTTCAACATCTATAATCCAAATTGTATGAGTTGGTCATTAATCATATCCATCACACTTTTTATTTATTCAGTAAATCAATTATTATTACAAGTTGCTTTCAATAATCTAGAAAAAGTAGTCATTTTTTACCTATCGGTGTAATTCAGTCATCGATTACAGGCTACAACTAAGATCACACCATAAGCCGTTTATTTTAAGGAAAGTCTATCGGTCCATCCTCCTGCATAGAGTATTATATTGTAAGATCCAACTCATATTAATTATAATGTTAACAACCAGTCTTCCTTGTTTACATGCAAATGTCATTTTTATCTTGAATAAATGGTATCTTTTTTAATGTATGAAATGCAACATTAAATGCTGAAATCTATAAAATACAGGAAAATCTATATACTAGACAATCACTTCAAAAAATCATTTTTTTTTTCATTTTACTTGGTGAAATTCAATAATATTAAAGTCAAAATGTTCATATTAGTCATATCTATGATATACAAAAGGTTACATAGAAAGTGCAGTAAATAAGGAGAAAATGTATTTTTATCATTTTTGGGAATTAAATCAGTAGATATAAAATCATTGAAAATAAAAGTAGGTTTAGGTTGAAAACTACGATCAAAAGATTTTTCCTAACTGAAACAACGAATGAAAATGACGAAAACCCAAATTTCTCTCTCTTCCCTCTCTCCTCCACTACAAGCCACATGAATGAGAGGGAGGAATGGCTTAATGCTTTAGGTTTAGGAATTAATATATATAAAAGTACTATTTGTGGGCTAGCGCTGTGGTGCTCAAACATCATAGTACCGCATGTCAATTCATGATGTCGTCACATTTGAAACCCTGACGCCGCCATGTTGAATTATTTTTAAATTTTTTTGAGACTAGGGCGCCAGAGCACCGAAATATCCAGCGCCACAGTGCTCCAGTTCAGAAATTTCATATTTTTAATTTTAAAATAATTTCATAATTATCAAGTTGTGACAATCTACCTACCTTGAAAAAATGTCGCCCTCAACATTTTAAAATGGCTTGTGAGGAATACTAACGTTATTATGAAATGAAGATAAGGTGCATGAAATTTGAAAAATGGCTTGTTTGTTAGATATTGTGTTCTTTTTCATGCTTGAATTAAGAGAATGCCCCCATGTCAGGAATTAGTTTAAATTAAATTTAAGTATGATTTTTTAGTTTTAATGAAATTTCAGGAGTAGCCGACTCCACGTAGTGGGATAAAGGCTTGTTTTTATTGCATGAAAGTCTAAGAATAAAGTTATTTATATAATTTTCTTTCATGAAAATTTAATTTGAATTCGATATTCTTACATATTCTATCTCGCTTTCTCATCAGGGACATCATCCCCTATTAAAATTCAAGGGTCAACTAATGCTGGACTAACACAATTATTAGTTATTTTCTGATCAGACCATCAACATGTGTTCATGTTTTCTGCATGTCAAAATAAATTTAAGCGTTCTTTAAAAATGTTTAATGTTTATGGTTATGTGATACAGAAGTACTACCTTTTTTTTGTTATCTTAAATATTTTAAGTATGCATGAAGAGACTTAGCTTATATACATGGTTTAATAGTATTGCATATGATCAGTTGATGAAGATTGAATCAAGAATTTGATTGCTTGAATTTTCTCCTCTCTCTCTCTCTCTGGATCATGGACAATTTTCACTATTTCCTTTGAATTGCATGCTTGAGAAATGAGATGTTTTTAGTATTAGTTATAAAATTAAATAAAAGAATGCTACAAGATGGTAATTTTTTCTCTCTCCCTCATTCATTAAGAGGCTGACAAATCTGTTGATTATTTAGCTTTGATCGTGTATATATTAAAAGAGAGTAAAGCCTTTTAGAGTCTTCCCCAATTAGGGAGATTTAGTGGCATTGTTCTTATAGGCAAGGCAAATTGAATTTGCGAAGCATTTGATTGAAGTTCTTATATTTTCTGTATTCCTCTTTACTGTTGTATGTGATTTAGTGGGCATGCTATTTGTTGGTATGGGGTTGGCTCCCTGGGGTTTTCATATGAATCACTGGAACGGTGCATTTTTCTTATATTGGTGTTGTTATAATGTCGTGTGTATTCTTTGGTCTGATTAGAGGCTTTGCAAAAGGATTGATTTTAAATTTGGGTTGAGCTAAGTTTACAATTTAGATGATTTTATTGCCTTTTTTCAGTCTTATTGATGGTCAGTGTTACTAATTACTATTCTTTGGATTATGCGGGCTTGTGTGGGCTAATGTCTTTCGTTTTGGGTGTTACCTCCATCATATGGCCTACTACTTTAATGTAGTGTTCTACTTGTTTTGAGTTTGGGGCTTCGGTGGTTGTTGTATATTTGTGATTAAATCTTGTTGCATGGGATGCAGTGTTACTCTGGGTCAGTAGGTACTACATATTGTTGGCGGCTTGTAATCTTTTATTCTAGTTTTGATGAGTTGGTAGGCTAAGTAACTAGTGGTGTAGGAATGCTAATGATATGATTTTGAGTTCTTTTTTTTTGTGTTCAATTATTTTTTATTTGTTCTTTCTTACCTTCTCTAATAGGTGCTTCAACATTTCACAATTTATTGACTCATCTCTCGGTAACATATTGCATTAAGTTTGGTCTGTAATGGAGGGGATCATTCCCTTTCTTGTTGTCCCAACTCTGATGGTTGGCTTGCCTTTTCTTTTCTTATAATCTTGGTACCTTGGATATCAATAATATTAGCACTTATTCAGGCATGTGGTTGTTACATCATAATTTTTAAATGCACAACTCTGTCAAGGGCTACAAGTCCATCAATTAAACTCTAAATTATTTTGATAATTCTTACCTTCTTAATTATAGTATTATACTATAATTATTGATCCCTTATAAATCTATTCCACTAATTTTTAAATTTTTGATCCTCATGTTCATTCAATGGATGTGCCTTGAGGCCTATATCTGGCCATGGAGTTTGGTTGCACATATGATTTCAATTTTTTCTTATTGGACAAAAATGATGCAGACATCTTTAATTGTTTTATATATTTTTTTATCTACTCATAATTTGATTGGGGTACATCGGTAGCTCGATATAATGTTGGATCATTGTAGTAGGCTTGGGCTATGGAGGGTGCAACTATGATGGGAATATATATTTATCCATACAAATATGCATGGATGAATATCAATTTACACAATCTATATATCTATATACATCTATATACGCATATAAGAATGCATGAACTCACACACACGCATGCGCATGTGCATGCACTCATGAACAATGTTATGTTTGTGTTTGACCCATTTAAGTAAACAAGCTTGTAAAAATAGGCCGAGTTGGAGCTACTTGTCAAGTTGAACATGGTTGAACACAAACAATAAACTTTTTTGACAGCCTTACACCCACCATCACTTAAACCACCTACACAAGCCAAGGTTCTAGTTGGTAAGATCTTACGTGTTATTTTTTGAAAAATTGCACATATCAAGATAATTTTCTCTCTTATTTGACCTATTCCTTTCCATATTCTAGCACTAATTAAATCCACTAGGGTCTCACGACATTCCTTCATATCTGGTTTCCATTTCGGCTTCAAATAAGATTGATTTTGCAATATCTCCAACCATGTACCCTCCAAATCCCCTCAAGTTCCTTCACAATCTCCGTCTTAAAATAGCTAAAACCTTTTCATGCATACAAAATGACAATATGTTTCATGTTAATGGTCATGTAATAAGGATATATAATATCATTCTTTGTTAGTTTTACAGGTATATAGTAAGAGCATTTAATCTATATATATGGTTCTTTAATTTTGTATGTGATTTGTTGAAGAATATTGAATCAAGGGTCTGGTTGCTTGAATGCTCTCCTCTTCCTCTCTCTCAGTTGTGCGTTCTTCTCTCTTTTTTCCTTTGGGTGTACTCAATTTTTCAAGTTGCATTTGATCTTCGTCACCACGCTTAATATACATATCATTCTTTGTTGAAGAATCATTTGTTTTAAGCATATTTTGACTATGTTTCATGTTAATGGTCATGTAATAAAGATATATAATATCATTCTTTGTTACTTTTACACATTTTAGGTATATATTAAGAGCATTTAATCTATATAAATGGTTCTTTAATTTTGTATGTGATTTGTTGAAGAATATTGAATCAAGGGTAAGGTTGCTTGAATGCTCTCCTTATCCTCTCTCTCACTTTTGCGCTGTTCTCTGAACCTCTCTATATTTGCTTTCCCTCTTTACTCAAAAACCAAGGGATGTAGAATTATTTCGTAGAAGAAACGGGGAAGAAGTGGAAGAAAACCAAAAGAAAATGTGCAAAATAGGAAGATGAGTAAACCAATCATCCAAATAAAGGTATGAATTCTAGTTATAATCACTCTGCATCCATTTTCATACATCTCCTTATTTCCTAATAATCACCTCTCTTTATTTATCCATTCCTAGCTTTATGAATTTTGAAGAACATCAATAAATGGTTGAACCTCGAAAGCTTTGATCAAATAATATTGAAAACCTAAATTTCATTAATTTATTTATAATTCTTCACCATTATCCATAAAGTTTCTATCTTTAAGCTATCCCCATATTACATTCCTATTATTGATTAAATTCTATCATAGAATTTAACGGATTTGAAGATTTTCCTCTCTTGGGAACTTAAATCTTGAAACAAATAGCTAAATAGTTTATCCAGATTTAACAAATTTAATAGTTGTCATGCTGAATAATTTTCAGATTTTATTCCTCCCGAGATATACTAAATCATGAATTTCCAGGATTTACTATATCCTACTTGAATTAAATCTTACTTTAGCCAAACAGCCCCTAAACATGCCAATAAATTGTTCAGCACCTCTTGTTCAACAAACTGCCAAATTCTTGATGCCAACTCTTTTGTGAGGAGCCTTGCATCAGACTGAGCTAAAGATTCTGAATATTTTGTGCAGGTGACTCCAAAGGCTAATTTTCAAACTGACCTTGGACTGGACAGCTTAGACACCGTCGAGGTCGTTATGGCCCTTGAGGAAGAATTCGGCTTCGAGATTCCCGACAACGAAGCAGACAAGATTAGCTCGATCAATGACGCCGTCGACTTCATCGCCTCTCATCCTCAAGCAAAATGATGTCAAAGGTTGGAACTTCCTACTGATATTTCATCAATAATGTATTTCTTGTCCCAAAACCAATTGGAGTATCAGACATGTTTGTGTCAAGGCATTGGCTAAACTTCAAAGGAGTTTCTCCACCCTAATTTTTATCTCTGGCAATTGTTTTATCATCAGCTTGTCACCATAGGCAAACATCTGTACTCCAAAGAGGACTTTTTTTTTTTTTGTTTTCCTGTATCAAGAGTTTTTGGCTTTCATGCAAAACTTTCTCTACTGCTTATTTTCTCCTAACAAATCTGAAGCTCATTTTTCCAATCATCAATCAGAGATGCTTGTGATCATTTTGCCTGAATGTCAGTTATTCTACATCTGCTTCACCAATCAAAAACAAATAATGGGATAATTTCATCTTAACACTCAAATTTTTCTTATTTATAGAACTGGTAATTTCCTTTTGTTTGTCAAATAGCATAAATACTAAAATTTATAATAGAATTTGATTGTTATGTGCAAGCCTATCTAGTGAAATTAGGTGTAAATAAGTTGAGTTAATTTGGATATTTGTCTCATTGAGTTAAGTTTGTTAAGTTCTTATTGAAATTCAACTCATTAAAAAATTTATAGGCTCGGGCTCAACTTGAGTTTGACTTATTAAAAAATTTATAGGCTCGGGCTCAGCTTGAGCTTGACTCGATTGTTGAGCTTGATTTTTTTTTGGATTTAAAAATTTTTAATTTTTTAAAATTTATTTTTAATATAAATTAATTTAAAATATTAAAATATATTATATAATGTTAATTTAATTTATTTTAAGTTAATTGTGTGGTGGTCAACAAGTTTTTGAGTTGAGTTAGGCTGAGTTCAAGCTTGTTTAATAAATGAGTTGAAGTATAATTTAAAGCTCAAACTCATGGTATGATAAGTTCTACTCTTGAGATCATTAACAGCTGAACTTGACCTACTTGACTCACTTATACTCACTCCTAAGTGAAATTGTAAAATCTCATACCCTATGACCTCATGCTTGCATCATTTTATGTAATATAAGGATTGAGCTCAAGCACAACATGATTAATATGATCAAGGGGTGTAAGTGAGTCAAGCCGACTCATGAGCCGACTCGGGCTCGACTTGATAAATAACACGTGTTAAACTCAATGAGCTAACAAGTAAAGCATGAGTGAGTCCCTAATAGACTCGTAAGCTCATGAGCCAGCTTTTTCAAAAAAATATTAATATGAAATATATTAGAATTCATGATTTTAAATACAAATTTATTAAAATATTTAAAAATTATATCACAATTTTTATATTAAATAATTTATTATTATTTTTCTTTTAATTTCCCATTCTTTTTACTTTTTTATTATAATACTTGCTTAAATCATAGTCATTTTTTCTCTTTCATAATAAACAAGTCAACTTGAACTCCGTTGAATAAAATTCGAGTTCGAGCCCGAACTCGATTAATTAATCAAGCTCAAGTCAGGGGTGACTCAAGCTCGACTCGACCCGTTTACACACCTATTATGATCCATTATTTTATACATAAAGATTAATTAACATTAAACTAATCATTAGCGTTATAATCAACAACCTAATTAGCGCATAGCTATGAAGTGATGACCACTCCACCAATCTGATCACCTATAGTAGAACTTCTAATCGATTGGCAAATTGAACACTCCATTCCTTCACCAACTTTATTATTTTATAGTTTATAGTGTGGTTAGAAGGCTGATTTAGGCTTCTTTTGGGACAGCTTTCTTACTGCTTAAAGCAGCTTTCTAGTATAGAAAGCTGTTTTAAGAAGCAGTAAAAAAACTGTCCCAAACGAAACAATGTTTCATTTTGAACGACTTTCTTATTACTGTTTATTTTTTAGAATAATTATTTTTAAACTAGAAAATTTTTAACTAAAAATTTGATTTAAAAAATAATAAAAAAGTTGTCCAAACCAAAGCCTTAATTAGTCCGCCATTCATTAATGATAGCTTAAGCATTCATTAAATTGATCTTTACTCCATTCATCATGCATGCTTCAAGTTCAAGCTTAAAAGTCTTAGTAATGTGCTTATTACAAGAAGCCCAATCAAATATTTGAAAGAAACCTCAAAGCTAAAGTACCTTCTTCTATCATTAAAAATTGCTAAGTCAAATTTAAAAAGAAAAATAAATAAATAAAAATTTATATTGCTTCATCAGCAAAATATAATAGTAATCATAAAATAATTTGATGATTTAACAAACCAACAAATGGAGTATTTTCTATATAAAAAACAAGTTATTAATGAACAAAAAAAAGTGAAAATATTCGAATTTAAATTTGATAAGATCCGAATTTATTTTGAGAGAAAAACAAAATAAATTTTGATTGATTAATTACATATTAAATTTATTTTAAAATAATTTATATCATAAAATATAGGTGACTAATGATTGTATGATGATCATGACGTGAAAGCCTTAAAATCATGTGAAATTATTTTATGTGGTCACCAAAGGCGAATCAGGACAGGCCATGTCACTTTTTAGCTGTGTACCACTGTATACAAGATGATGTGGCACATCTGATTCAACTTCGAACAGTCTCGTGACCGCTCAGAATAATTTCTCCAAAATCACAGGGTTATAAGTGAAATAAATTTTATTTTTTCTATATGTTCATATGTCATTAGTCTCATTGATACCCTTCTCAATAACAAGATCTCATCACAACCTCTCTTATTTCTTCATCATCAATATCTTTAAGAAATAGATAATTTTAAATGCTTGGAAACATAATGAATTGATACTTTAAGAAATAGATAATTTTAAATCAAAGACATTTAAATATACTTACCTTAACTAGTTTAATTTTAATTAACTGTTAAATAGTTAATTAATGGTTAATTAACTAATTAGTTAGCTAATTAAGAGGAGTCTTACATATAAGAGGGAGAAAAATAAATTTAGGTGATTGAAATCTGGAGAGCGTTCGAACTCCGCAAGCAATAATTTTTTTCTTGCAGTAAAAAAGATGTTTTTTTTCCCTTATGTGGTCTTCTCCTTCCTCCTCTCCTGACTGATTTTCACCGTGTAAATCCTCTCTTATTTAAACAAGCTCGGAACTCCCATTCCCTCCACTCTTCCCAACCTCAATTCCCCTCCTCCTCCAATGCATTCCCCTCCCTTCTCCAGCACCGCCGCCGTCCCCGGCGACGACGAGATCGCGTTCCAACTACTGCCCATAATCCGCGTTTACAAAAGCGGCCGCGTGGAACGCCTTTGCGGCACCAGCACCATTCCCGCCTCCTTCGACCCCACGACCAATGTCTCCTCCAAAGATATCATCATCAACAGCGAAATCTCTGCTCGCCTCTATATCCCAACCACCACCGCCGCATCACTCCAAAAGCTCCCCATTCTCGTCTACTTCCACGGCGGCGCCTTCTTAATCGAATCAGCCTTCTCCCCAACATATCACCCCCACCTCAACAACCTCGCCTCCTTCGGCCAACTCCTCGCCGTCTCAATCAACTACCGCCTCGCCCCGGAAAACCCTCTTCCCGTCGCCTACCACGATTCCTGGGCCGGCTTACAATGGGTGATCTCTCGGGCCGACCCGTGGCTTTCCGAACGCGGGGATTTTAGCCGGATTTACATAGCGGGGGATAGCGCGGGGGCGAACATCGCGCATCAGATGGCGGTGCGGGCGGGGGCGGAGGGGGTGAAGATGATCAAAGGGATGGCTTTGGTGGACGCCTATTTCTGGGGAGAAGAGCCGGTGGGTTCGGAGGATAGAGATATGGGGTTTCGGGCCGACATGGAACGGATGTGGCGGTTTCTTTGCCCGGGAACGAGCGGGCTGGATGACCCGAGAATGAACCCGGTGGCGGATGCGGCGCCGGGTTTGGCCGGACTGGGGTGCGAGCGGGTGCTTGTGGTGGTGGCGGAGAAGGATGTGCTGTGGAGCAGAGGAAAGCTTTACTACGACAAGCTGAAGTCGAGCGGGTGGAGCGGTGAGGTTCAGCTTATTGATACGCCCGACGCCGAACACGATTTTCATATCTTTGAGCCGCACACGGAGAAGGCGTTGGCCGTTACGAAGCAGTTGGCCGCTTTCTTCGTCTGATTATGGAACGGCTTTTAAAAAACTGTTTTAATAAATTAAAAAAAAACTGTCTTACGATTTTCTTACTGTTTTTAAAAATAATTTTTTATACAAAATTTTAAATTTTTATTAAAAATCTTCTAATTAAAAAAACCGTCCCAAACAAAACCTATAAAACAAATGCTAAGCGGTTTTACGAATAAAGATTTTGTGATTTGGGCTCTGCTTCTCGTAAGCTAAACTCGATGAGATAATAAATTAAATTTGAGTCAATTTTTACTAGTCTATTTAAAATATATAAATATTAATGATTTTAATAACAAGTGTTACAAATACTTAAAAAATATATCTCACTTTAATATTAAGTGTTTTTTTCATTAATTGTTTATTTTTTATCATTTTATTATAATAATTGATTGAATAATATATATATATATATATATATATATATATATATATATATATATTTCTAATTCATTATGAACTAGCTCTCTTATGAGCCAACTCGAAGTCGGAGAATAAGTTTGAGCCGGAGCTCAAACTCGATTTATTAAATCAAGCTCAAGCTCAATTCACAGGTGACTGGAGCTCAACTCGACTCCTTTATATCGCTAATGGATGCATTCTTATAATGAAAATTTATGAATAGATGAAAAGATAATTAGATGGTTTGTGCTTCAAATTAAAGAGACATTGCAGGTTCGATGAATGAATATAGATTACAAGAAAGAAAACTGACAGATTCAAATAAATTGTACCTTTTCTAAGAAGCATTGAAAGAGAGAGGTTCCTTTTTCTTCAAAATCACAGATCAAATCTTACGTTCCATTTACAATTAATATCAGCATTTAGGGTCCAATTATTCTCTCTGATTTGGAAGTACGGCACCTGCAATAATTACAAAAGCAAATTATCAATGAAATGTGCAAATTATATCACAGTTTCATATATTTTCATTTCAATTTCAGTTATCTGAATTACCCTAAAAGAAGCCATTACTACTGAATTAATTATTCTGTGCAGACGCCGAACACCATCCGAAAATCAATTAGAATGCGCCACATCGCCCCTTCGCTCGGTACCACAACTCGGCACCGCACACGTGGCACATTCTAGTTGGTCTCCGAACGACGTTCTGCGTCCGACCTCAGCACAGAATAATTTCTCTCAATACTGACATTGATATGATTGGTTTTTTTTTTTCTAAATTTCTTTTTATTTTTATTTCTATGATTGGTTTAATTTATATTTGAATTACTACTCTTAACCTCTCTCTTAATTCTCTCTCTCTCCTTCCCCCATCACTTTCACTCTTCTATTATCAACCGAACCTCTCTAATGTCCCTCTCCCACTCTCTCTTACCCATCGAGCAATACCCTCAAATCTCTCTCTTATCAGAATAACCAAGAACAAGTTAATGCACACATACAGAGAACTAATAACATAGAAAAACAACTCAGAATTCTAAACAAAATGGTCCACAACTAGGCCGAAAGGATCACTCAGAGATGGGGAAGGAACTAAACAGAAAGCTCCTTTCTTCTTTCATGACATGGCTATAAGCAGAAGTAGAAACTCTTTGTGCAACATTTATAAGTTTAACCACATGGCCTGTCTTCATGGCATTTGTTGTTGGTAACTTCAACAAGCAAAATATTCCATTTGAAACTAGTACGAACAGCTACAGAATACTGGTTGCTTGTCATGCAGGTACGAACTACCAAGATGTTCAACAGTTAAAGTGAAACCATCACAAAACAATTCATCAATGGAGTCCTTAATGGTTACAACTATAGGTTGACATTGGCGATCAATCCACATTTTGAACCCCTTCTAAATCCAACCCAAAGGATAAGGAGATATTACTGCATCTAGATAGCGTATATGCGGGAAAACACAACTGTGTGCATACGCAACCAAAAATACATAGTTGCATATTTATGTGAGCGTGAGTACATATAAGCGTCTAGTCCAATCTATACATATGCAACGCTGCAAGCGTTAACCTGATGCAATAAATTCTCAAAGATAAGGGCTTGGATGAGGTATGGTGTCCAAGCCCAAATATCCACACCATACTTGCAAAAATTATGTTATTTTGGCTTTTAGCGTCATGATGCTTTAATCACCTCTTGTTTGACTTGAATTCTCATGGTGAACAATTATTGATGGGGGCTCCGAAAATTTGCGGCCCGCTTCTGCGAGCCGTCTTTTTTTGTTTGACGAAGAGAGTTTTAATGGATTCAAGTTCCAGGTAAATATTCAAAAGGCAGATTGGGTTTTCAAATAAGATACTACCAAGAGATTTCGCTCTCGTTTTGCGAGGACTTTATGATATGAGTTCTAGTTTTCTATAGACGCAAATCTCTATAGTTAATTACTCCTCCCGATAATGAGAGATAACTTTCAATTAAGGATAGTCATGAGATAGGCAATGAGTACCTAGCATATAGTAGCAACAATTTTAGGAATTGAATTTTGGAGTTTTGGGGACTTTCAAGTTTTGAAATTTATCATGATTTCGTCGTCTTGGGCTATCATCGTCCCTAGTCTACTAAATCAGACTAGGTAGTCGATTCAACCTAACAGAAGTAATTTTGTCGGCAGCCATGAGTTATTTCATCAAATGATACTTTGTAGACCTGAGATGTTGCTAGTCTAAGGAGATATTTTTAAGTTCACCTTAACTGAAAAAAGGGCTTTATGCTTGTCGAGTACATCTTCTGATCCATCACTTAAGGACTTGAAATCGTAAGGGAACATACGGGCATTGGCCGTGATTATAATATAGTTGCACTATTTTGCAGCAAAATCATCCAATCAAAGGGCATGTGCTACATACCTGCTGGCAAGAGACTATTTGAGATTGAAACTTAATGATACACCCAACACCACATTCATTTTTTGTGAGCTGAAGCTAATTTCAAATTTATAATCCCCGACAAACAGTTGTGGGAGGTGGATGGGTTTTATTTTTAAGTTTTTAGATGACATATTTCATTTTAAGAATTTAGACTATGATTTAATTTTTTATTTTGGAATTTTAATACGATTTGATCATTGACCACTCCGGTTGAGATTTACATTCAACACAGTCATCATCGTAGTGACATTAAAGTCAATTTAAACATATTGTATTTTGCATGGGTGTTCATGAGCATCTTAAAAGTACACAGGGGCGGATCCAGCTTTTTTTCTCAGGGTGGGCAAAAAAATTTTTTTTGATGGGGATGGACAAAAATGCCTAGGATTGATAAAATTAGGACAAAAAATATTTTTGAGGGGGGGCAAAATGCCTAAAATATTCAAAATATTCTAAAAAATCTCCTATAAATATTAAAAAAAAAATTTTTGAGGGTGGGCATTTGCCCACCCTAAGACTAGGGTGGATCCGCCCATGGAAGTACATGAGGGTTTATATTTTAGCGTATAAGAGCTATTGTATGGGTGTTTGAGCACCTTTAACGAATCCGCAAAGCATTCTCAGATATAGCATTTAAAAACTCTATAAAAAGATCGTAGCACATGTGGAACGTATTTTAGCATATAGATAGTTCCTGTTTGAATTGTTAAGATTTCTCTATTGAGGTCCTCAACAGCTGCTTCAACCCCCCTTTTTTTATCCACGAAGAAAGGTATCATTACAGCGTAAATAAAATGCTTCTTTGACATGTAACCAGTTAAATTGCAATGTCTATCCTTTTCCATCAGCTTCCTTTTTGTTTTGCAAGAATGATGCCAGTCATGGAGGTTGATTAGGTCATAATACTCTTGAGAGGAATCATAAGGAAACTTCCTAACTTTTTGTATAGCTTGAGAGATGAAGCCACCAATTACAGAATTATGGGAGTAGTCAATAGTGGTAATAATTGCTGACATAAGGTTCTTTCATTCAAACAGGCACAAAACTACATAACTACAACTGTTTTGTAGCCCCTTCAACTTAGAGAGGCCTTGTGTAAAATTATTGTCCCCTATGGTTTTCCCCCTCTGCAGGACGGTAAATCAAAAACAAAACTTCAGATAATGAATCACACTTGCCAAACCAGAAAGCCTTACAATCTTCATAAAGCATGCCCAAGGGTTCCCTACTGAAGTGCTTAATGCACTCAAGCTTTAGTGCCTTTTGTTGAATCCATTGATCATAATAAAGGTTCAACTGGTGCCGACTCTTCGAGAATGGCAACTACCTGGAAACACTTAGCATCAATGAACTTCTACAGAGATAATATTCGAGCAACATGAATCTAACTCGGCACATTTGATTCGGCTTCCAATTTCAGCAATATTTTGGCATAACAGAGTGCTACACCTAAGTCCCTTTGCTTCAGCATTTTCTAAGCTGAGGTGATATATCACTCTTTAATCTTTTACTTGCATAAATTTCTCAGCTTTTTCAAGCACTTCAAATGCCTCGTCCTGCCATTCAAACTAGTAAGCGCTTTGTGTAAGATACACCTTCTTCTGTATAAGCACTGCTCTCCCCACAAATTTTAGAAGCTAGTAAGAGTGCTTTAATACAATTCGGACCCTTTCTATTACTGAAAATCATTTTTAATAGGTTAAGGCAGTCAAACTATCACCCTCTTCCAGATAATCATGATGATACTTAACGTGTACTAGTTTGTTTTGATTTGTAAAATACATGATTTAAAATTGTGTTTTAAGAGAGCTTTTGTATTTCATTTAATCACAATCATAATTATGTGGGGGTTCTTTGTCATTCAAAAATTTCGGTATCTTTCCAATGTGCCCTCCTTGTGGAATTTTTATTGCCTCAGGTTACCTGACGTAGAGATACATCAGGTAGCCTATAATATATCGCCACGTGCTCTTGCTTTTTGCCGCGCAGCCCGACGACCCAACCCGAAACGAATATGCGCTATTTGCTCGATATTGCTAGGTACTACTCGGTATTTGCTCGGTACTTGCTCGAAAAAGGAAGAAATGGCAGCCCCCTTAAATTTCAGAGAGAAACAAAGATGAAGGTAGGGAGAACTGCACGAGAAAAGATCCCTGTGTGCTGGTTGAGTTCGGTTGCACACAGGAGAGCTTCTTCCTCCCTCGGGCTGGACGAGCACAGGCAAGCATTCTTACACGAACCTCTGCTCTAGACATCGAACTGCAAAGCCCAAATGCCTAGATGAAGCTTAACCAGTGCTAGATCAAGATCTGACTGTGAACTGGTTGTAGACTAACAATTAAAGCTTAAATGAAGTAAAAGAAGCAGGAAGCCGGATCTGTAGGGGAGACTTTAGAACCTTAGATTGATCGGGAGATGGTGATTTGAACAAGGGAAAACCAAGTTCCCGTCTTAAATCTAGGAAAAGATGCAAAAAGGCCAGTCTGTAAGCAGGAAGTCAAAACGTGATTGATCTGGAAATGGCGATTCGACGAAGAAGACCAAAGCAGTAGAAGCCGAGCTCGCTTTGTGCAGAACTCCGCTATCCTACATCTAGGTACCGAGCAAATACCGAGCACACAGGGATCTTTTCTCGTGCAGTTCTACCGCATTACCGAGCATTACCGAGCAAGTACCGAGCAAATACCGAGCAAATACCGAGCATTACCAAGCAAGTACCGAGCAAATACAGAGCAAATACCGAGTATTACCGAGCAAGTACCGAGCAATACCGAGCAAATAACGAGTAGTACCTAGCAATACCGAGCAAATACCAAGCAATACGCGAACATAGTAATCCCGGATTCGTTCCGGGTTGGGTCGTCGGGCCGCGCGGTAAAGAGTAAGAGCACGTGGCGATATATTATAGGCTACCTGATGTATCTCTACGTCAGGTAACCTAAGGCAATAAAAATTCCTCCTTGTGAGGGGAGATTGTGAGGCACATGTCATTGGTTCTTCTTGCCTGGATCAAAGATACGAAGGCGCTGGGGCTTCAAATTGATCATTCCTACCCGAATCTAAGATATAACAACGCAGGTCTTCCAATCAGATATACATGTTGCTCATAATTAATTTTATTTAATTTAAATTTTAAATTAAGTCTCTCTTAAAAATCCGGTAACCTTCCAACACCCTCCCTAGCAAAGGGAGGTTGAGACAACACTTGACATTGATTTTCTCGCCCGGATCAAAGATACGACGGTATGAGGTCTTCAAATCGAATTCTCCCCGCCTAGATTTTAGAAACAAAGATGCAGGGGCTTCAAATTGACCGATCTTTCCTAGATCTAAGATACAACGGTGTAGGTCTTCGAATTGATGGTACATATTGCTTGCTCTCTCCTTATATATAAGGTTGTGCGGTACAGAGAGAGTCGAATGGGGTTCTTCCTTGTGTGCAGCTTGTAGAGAGATCAACTAGTGAACGGTCGACGGTTCTTGCGTGTCTTTAATTAAGAGGAGCCAAGCAGTTGTCGTTTGGGTCGAACAATTGTGTTTCTTGGCGAACATGGATCGTCTATGGGGCCAGGCCGGTGGTTAGAGGTCAACAATTGCCATATGTCCAAATTAGAGGATGGCCCCACCATTATATTGTTTGGCATAGGCTTCAAAGATAAGGATAGGTTCACCTAATCTATAAGGTTAAGCATGGTGATGTCCACAATAATAATAATAATAATAATAATCTTTCTTTCCTATCCTTCGTCCACTTTCAGGGAAGAGACAAGATACATCTTCTAATATTTTTCTTTGGTATGATTGGGTATCTAACAGCGATCACAGAATTTTCCTGTAGCATTTATCTTGGATATGGAAACAACTATTTGATTATTAGCTATCCTTTTGCCCATTTTATGTTCTTGAAAAACATAAAACATTTTTGTATGCATGTAGCATGAAAATTGTGCTGAAAATCTTCATCTAGTTACACAAAGTATGAAAGCTTTCAACCGCAATACAGATTCCTAATTTCACATTGTATGAAGACAACCTTCTTCATGCATAAAATTCTGATCTAACAATGGAATACATCGATAATGCTTTATTAAATGTGTATCATTCGTTCCATATGCATTCCTTGATAATAATAAATTGATTACAACTTTCTGCTAAGTGAAAAGAAAGGCAACAAAAAAAGAAAATAAACTTGTTGCTTAATGTTATGTGATAAAAGTGACTGAAATCCATAGCCAACTTAAAAAGTATTCAACCACTGAAATCTAAAGGCAGACCGGCAGAACAAGTAAAATAATACAAAGGTCAAAAGTGCACATAAAAAAAATTAAAGATACCTTTTCAAGTAAGTCATAGCCTACTTTGACCCTCACATCTTGGTCCTTCTGGAAATCAAGTATACTCCATACCAACTCAACAGCACCTTTAACGTTCCTCTGGACAATTTTGAATCATTTTATTATATGGCAATAAAAAAAAGAAAGACCGGGACACATTAGCTGATCAACTCAGCACAAAAAACTTCTATGATATATATCAATTACTTCATTTACTATATAGCTGATTCTTGAATTTAATGAAAGATAATTCATTGAATCAGATGTGGAAACGGAAAAGTTATAACAATAACAACAACATCAAGTCTTTATCACACGATGTGGGGTCGGCTACAAGAATCCTTTTTCCATTGTCTCGTTAATAGTTAAATTCTCATTTAAATCTAATAAAGAAATGTCATTTCTAATATTTTCTAATCAAATCTTTTTAGGTTTATCTCTACCTTTATTAACATAAGTCAAATCTAATACATCTACTTTCCTAACCGAGTCATCAGAAGGCCGCCGTTTTATATGACCAAACCATCTAAGGCGACTCTCTCTAATCTTATCTTCTACTAGAGCTACTCCAACCTTCTCACGTATATGCTCATTTCATAATTTGTCTCTAAGAGTAAAGCCACTCATCCACCTAAGCATCCTCATCTCTGCAACACTTAACTTAATATTATGCTTCTCTTTTAATGGCCAACATTCTGCACCATAAAGCATTGTAGGTCTAACCACCATCTTATAGAATTTTCCCTTAAGTATTAGTTGGAATTTTCCCCTACGTTTGAGGAGAAAAGCAAAAGGATAAGACTTTTTTACCTAACAGGAACAAGTAAATGTTTCAGCCATTCTAATGCAGCGATGAAAAGCTTGATCAATTAAGCACAAATCACATGCGTATAAGATCAAGTACATCTGATCCTTTTCTTGATATTAAAAATAGAAACCAACATATATTTCCTCAAGTTGAATTGCACATTATAAAAAGTTAATAAAGTGAAAATACTATCCTCAATATCTACTGTTATTTGAGTTATTTTGGCTGTGATTTCAAATATCTATGGTTCATAGTTCGCATACTCACAACCTATATCTGTTTAACATGACAATGAGTTATTCATGAACAAAAATTTCGTTTCCCCCGCTTGTCAAAAGTAGGGAAAAACACACAGTTTCTCAACTTTATCAGTATAAAATGCACCGTCTGTATCATACTTTCATATTATATGAAAATTCCTCCCTTCCAAGTCGTACTGTGAGATCATTAATAGATCTTGTACAAATTAATTTTGTATAATTTCAATTTCATATGTTGCGTTAAGTAAACACCATATTCCAAACCACAGAAGGAATTGTCCATATTTTTAATGTCCAATCACATCATTTAGAGTTCAGACATGACAAATCAAAAAAAGTTATTATCTTCCGGTCGTGTTTGAAGAATATTTCAATCTCTAAACTATTCTTAGGTGCTTAATTAGATACACTTAGTTGTGTATTAATTTAAACTTACATGTAGAAGACAGCTATATAAACATAAGTTTTTTAAATCCAGGTTTATCAAATAATTTATTTGAATGTTTGTATACTTACATATTCTTCAGTGGTGTAGCTAAAATATTTTTTCTTAGTAGGGCACAAGGCACAAATAGACTATTTTAAAAATACCTGTCTTTTTCATCTTGATTTGGGATCGAAATTGATATTTTTAAATTATTTTTTGAGAGTTTTTTAATATTAAAGGAAAAAATATATGTTGAAAACTTACAATTGAGAGTATCTACTCTTCATATGCTAAAAACATTGAATGATTATCAACAATAATATCGAATATTTTTTTAATATAAGTGACTAAAATATCATTCTTTCATTCATCTCAAATTCTATTTCTTATCTATTCCTTACAGTATTTATAGCATAAAAAGCACTTTCAATATTTGTTGTAACAACAGGTAAAACTAAAGTCAATTTTATTAGCATGAAAACAAGGAATATGAAGTAGCCTTTTTGTTCTTGGCCATTTTCTTAGCAAGGTTTCAAAGTGTTAACAAATGAAAATTTTACATCAAACCGCATCTCCATAGCAGAAGTTTTCAATTGATTATCAAGAATCATTATATCTACAAGAGAAAAATAATTTGGATAAATTTGTCTCATTCTAATTACCTCCTCTTTGTTGAATTCATTAAAAAAGTTATTTGGATTCAAGCATGCCATGGATAAAGCAATTCAATATTTACACACGTAAAATAATTATTTAACTCTTGCGCATATCAATCACTGTGTATAATATTTTAACACAATAATGACATAATTATTATGCCTGAACTATATGATGACAAATACCAATATCATGATGCTCACAAAATAAAGATATTTTATTAATTAAGTAATCTCAATTGTTATCTCTCATATATGCAATCATATTTTAAGCAATCTTACTATTTTAGGCTTTTAGCATATCATACACCACCTAAATCCTCCCTTGATATTCATGTCTATAATATATCTGTGTTTTTTACCATATTATTGAATGATTAAAACAAACTTAACAAGCACATGCCATATCCATTTTAAATTGCCCTATACTTTTCTCTCTAGCATGGCTAGCATTAACCATTGCTAGGATTTGCTCACAAGTATAGCTAATCCTCAAGAGATCGCACAAGCTTGTGCTGTAATCAACTAAAGTTTAGCATTTGATTGCAAGAAACAATTAAAAAAAAAAGTTAACATAGCGGACCTGCTTAAAATCTTTGTCAGTGTCACACCTGCCCTTCACATTGATGCCTAGCATACCATTAGATGTTAGTGCTAGAGCCTTCTTTCCTCGAATGTTATAGCCAAACTTATCTTTGTTGTTGAACTCAAAGCCTACACGAATGCTCGCTAAGAGCTAGATGAGACAACAACATGTCATGATAAGTTGATCATTTTAAATAGAATATTCAAAATGTTTAAAAAAAATCTGATGAACTACCTCAGGATAGAAGCGTCGGATGGACAAAGCAAGAAAACTTGGGTGCCCAACACCAGTTTCTATTTCTCCGTGTGCCTGCAAAAGAATGCATGATTAAGGAAATGAGCGTACATGATTCTAAGTCTTGCAAGAAGAAGAAATTATCAAATATTGCAGATAGTAAACTGATAATCAAAAGGATGAATTTCATTTTATGTTAACTAAAATCTAATTTACCATGTCATCACGGTGATTAATAACTAAAATATACAAATGAAGGATAATTGTTCATGAGTATATTCTACATGCTTGGACATATTAAAACCTAGTTAGACGGTGGGGTGGAATTTGTTGATTTGCACAAATCTTATAATTACATTAAACCACCTTCAACATTCAAGCAAAAAATCTTACTTTTACAACCACTATCATATTAGCTTCATAAACCTTTCATTTCAAGAGAAACATAAAAAACATAAAATAAATACTTTTTAAACCGTGGGTACTTATAGCCACGCTAATATAGTCGAACTTAAAATTATTTTAGAACATCATTAATGTAAGTATCTTATAAAGTTAGAATCAGCATATTTTCTAAAAAGTACCTCAACAAAAGAATGATCACATCATAGTTCAAATGTTTAGAGCAGAAAATTAATAAATCCATCATAACTCTAAATTTTAGAATGAAACATTCGCCTTTAGCAAACAATGTTTGTTTAAGGACAATAAGAATAATTGGGCCTTGAGTGGATCCAAACAAAGTTAAAAAAATGCTAAACATTGAAGGATATTTTGAGATAAGTTTATGATTCCTGACATTTGTACCCGAATTGATTTACCCCATTGCATTCTACTGAGATGACTCATTTTGATTTCAAGCTATCTGAAATTTTGTTAAAATAAATGTGGGCTCCGAAAATTCGGCCCCGGCCTCCGCTCGCTTTTCTTATTCGGCGAGGGAGTTTTAACGAACTAAGTTCCGAGGTAAATTTTGGAAGGCAGATGGGTTTGTAGATAAGACACTACCCAGAGATTTCGCCCTCATTTTGTGAGGACTTTATGATCTGAGTTCTGGTTTCCTATAGGTGCAAGCCCCTATAGTTAATTACCCCTCTCGATCACGAGAGAGAACTTTCGATTAAGGCTAGTCGTCAATCAGATACGTATAGAAATACGTGCATCTGGCATATAGTAGCAGCAATGTATTTAGATATTGGTAGAAATTGGATTTGGAAATTGGATTTTGATTTGGATATTTGAGAACTGGATTTGGATTTGGGAATTTGGAGAATTTGATATTTAAAGTAGAAATTTCACCATCCTGCACTTAAAGCTGATGGTGGGGGAATGGATGATGGACCCGATCAAGATCCCATGGTTCCGTCATCCCGGGCCATCGTGGTCCCTGGTCTACTTAGTCAGAGGAGGTAGTCGACCCAACCTGACAGAAGGATCCATGTCGGCAGCCACGGGTTGCTTCGTCCAAGGGAACCTTGTAGACCGGGGTTGAATGTTTGTCTAAGGGGACAAATTTGAATCCACCTTAGCTTACAGAGGGCTTTGTGCCCTATCGATCATATCTTATTGATTCATATCTCAAGGATTTAACGCCATTAAGGAGCGTATTGGCTCTGGCCATAACCGCTATCTGTGGTGCCATTTGGCGGCAAAACCACTCGGTTCAGAGGGCCCCGGGTCATAACCGTTTACCTGCAGTGCCATTTGGCGGCGAAACTGCCGGTTAGAGGACACGTACCACGTCCTTACTGGCAAGATATTGTTTGAGAATGGATCCTAGTGATATTTTCGACTAGGCATTTGGCTCTTTGTGAGCTAGAGTAAATTTCAATTTGTCCGCCTCGACAAACTGTTGCGGAGGGCGGATGGATTTTGCTTTAAGTTTTTGATGGATTTATTTCATTTTAAATATTTTTGGAATTTTTGGGATTTTTGTGGAGTTTTTTTGGGTTTTGGGTGGAGTTTTGGATTTTTATGAGTATTTTTGGGTGGAACTTTGAGAAATATTTGTGAAACCCCTCCGGTTGAGATAATCATTCAACACGGCCATCATCGGGGTATTTGGGTGGAGCTTTGGAGTATTTGAAATGAACTTTTGGGAGACAATTGAAAGTATTTGGGAACCCCTCCGGTTGAGATATGCATTCAACACGGCCATCATCGGGGTGTTTGGGGAGCATTTCTTTTTATGGATTGAACCTTGTCAACTCTGTCGGGCTGTCGACAGAGGATCGGGTTTTGTAGGCTTTGAGCCTTTAGGAGTGAATTCTTTCGATTTTAGGCTTTGAAGGCCTAATATGAATGTTTTAAAACAAATATTCTGGTCGTCACGGTCACATATTTGCTTAATGGTTCGAACCCTGTCGACTCCTATTGATCCGTATAAGAGGATCGGGTTCAGACTAGAATTCACTTATTGACCCGCGCAGCATCCCTAGACGTCACGTGTGTACCAATAACACGCTCGCCGGGGCCCATGCGGGTTTTATAATTATTTTTACCCTCTTTAGTGTACCTATGTGTATACAATTTATAGTGCACGTGCGGGGGTATTCTTGAAATATACGCCTTCTGTCTGCTTGTACGGAAGTTGCAGATCCGGTGGCGTGAAATAGCAGTTCATGGATCAGTTGTTTACTACTTTGTACAGGTAGACTATCGTGCACTATTTGTTGATTTTCGTAGGCGGGTCATAGTGCACTAACTAATCTCCTGCCTTGAGTCGTAGAAGCTTGTATTTGTCGTACATCAGATTCCCTTCGCTTGTTGGAGACAGATGCATCTACTTACCACTGCCTAATTATGGATTGTATTAGTATCTTAACACTTGTGGAAGACTCCTTGTATCCTTCTTGTAGATGACATGTTGTGTGTATGTCGAATCCCTTATAAGGATCCTTTACTCTTGCTTGTAGGGAGCTAGTATATTTGCTTAGTACTGGATTATTTTTGATTTCCCCCCGCCCGGGAGTACTTATAAGTGACCCTGCTTCGCCGTACGTGCCGCACCGGGATTCCATCCTACCACGGCCAATAAAGGCGTGCTTAGGACAGTTCTCCAGTTTGCCACGGACATTGAAACAAGGTTTTGAGTTTTAGAAAAGTTCATACCTCCGCGGGGTTGTCGTGGTTGACACGTGGATCAAGGGGTCACTCGCCTATCTCGTCGTAGGTGTCGCACCGGGTTCCCTCCTACCACGGCCACTAAAGGCGTGCTTAGGTGGTTTGCCGGTCCGACACGGACATCGAGGTAAGAGAGTGGAGGGGATTGAGGCACTTTTCTTTCCCTCTTTTTTTTTTTCACTGTCATATATTTTTTTATAATTAACATTAATTATAATAATAATTAAGTAATTAGAATTATTAATTAATTACAATTAATAAATTAATTATATTTATAATTATTTAATAATTAACTATAATTAATCAAAATTAATTATATTTAATTAAATAATTATAACTAATAATTAACTATTAATTATTAATTAATCATAATTAAATAACTAATTAAATAATTATAATTAAATAATTATTATTAATTAATTAAAATTAATTACCCCCTTCCCCCTTCTCTTTTTTTTTTCTGCTCACTGGATCCGGCTAAAGAAGCGTGAAAGGGAGAAATTTACCTTCCACAGTGAGCTCCCGTTCTTATTCCGATCAAAATGCCGTGACTTCCGTCCCAACAGGAAAGGGGGGCGTCGGAGGGGTCAGTTTGGCCGAGAAGCGTGCGCAAGGGAGACGGGCAAGAGGGGAAGAGGAGGCGTCGACGAGTTCGGGAGATCCTGTCGGGGTCGGTTCGCAGAGAAAGGAGGAAGGATGCTCGGTTTGTTGGAGTCGGCTACAGGTATGTGTATCTCTCTCTCTCTCTCTCTCTCTCTCTCTCTCTCTCTCTCTCTCTCTCTCTCTCTCTCTCTCTCTCTCTCTCTCTCTCTCTCTCTCGGCCAGAGGAGGTCGACGGCAAGGGAGGAGTTCGGTCGTTGGCTACAGGGATTTGACGGGAGTAAGCAAGGTTCGTCGGCTCTCTGGTTTGGATCGGGTAGAAGAACGGCAAGAAGATCTGGGGTGGAGAAGCACTGACGGGATGGGGAGTTCGATCGGAGGGAGGCAGAGGCGTCGGAGCTTCGAGCGTCTGTGGGAGAGCAGAGAGCAACCGCTCGTTTTATAGGCGTGGAGAAGGCGAGGATCGAGGCCACCGTCGCTGGTTTCACGCAGAAATCCCGGGATGAGAAGCGATCGCAGCGGGATATCTGGACTGGTTTGGCGCCGCGTACGCAGGTATTTTAGCGGGATTTTGGCAGAAATCTCGGAATTTGGCAGAGGACTGGATACGAGGTTTGATTTACCTTTTTGTTTCTTTTGTGTTTTACACAGAGGTCGACAATAAATCATCATCATCATTAGCCTTAACCAAACTATTTCGGGACAACAACATGAATCACCATCCCATTCTATGAATACTAAATAATGGTTTGATTTATTTTATTCATGCCTTTTGCACAACTTCTAATCTTGTAACTATTGTCTGGCTCATTTTCCTTCCTAATTCTTTCACACTAATTCTACTTTTTTTTTCTTGAACTGCTCTTGGATAAGAAATAGGGTAAATTTTTATCTTGATTAGAAGCAAGTTGTTTGAAGGATTCTAACTTGCAAATTGAACTAGTTCCATTTTTTTTTCTTGGCAACTTATTTCATGGATTTAATTTGAGTTGCAAATCCTACATTGGAAACATAAACACCTATATTAATAGTAGGTTTGATTTCATAATTGAAATTTTGACATGTAAGAATATTTATGCATCTATAATAGAAAATATTTTAGTGGGAATATAAATCAGAATGTCTCTAGATTGACTCTCCATTATTGGTAAAGCAATCCTACTTTCTTCACCTAAAAGAGAACTTAGTTGAGGAGCACTTTCAAACTTTTGTAAATGCTCCTATATGTGTTTAATATAAGCATTTATTTATCACTATCATTCCTTGTGTCAAATGTCCATAATAGCATTTTATCATTTCCATCATACCCATATTGGTTTACCTATTAACTAGTTTGTTGCTCAACATTTAGATCAATATAACATATATATTATAGTATTATTGCGCATATAAGATATATATATATTTCTAGTTATTAAAATACAAATGAGGAAGCACTAACTAATATTAGATGGAGTTGTGAAGGGATAAGATAATTTTCAATCATAGTAAGATTACATTAAAGATTAATATTGAATCCATATTTTTTTAAACTGATTAAGAAGTTGCTTAAAATAAAATATTCAAAGTAAGATGACTTGTTGTAAGCTTTCAATGATGATACTTCTTATAGGTGATACATCCATAAAATAAGTAAAAAAATAGACATACAAAAAAAGTTCAGAAAATAGAGAAATTAGAATCGATAGAACACAGATCAAGAATATGATATGTAATTTTAGTAGGTGTTAAATTAACAATTATCAGTCAATAATATGTGAAGACAAAAAAATGCAAGGTGTAATACATTTAAGTATTTTGGATCTCTTATACAAAAAATTAAGGATATATATAAGGATGTCACTTTAAAGTTACAGTTGGTGATTAAAATAAAACAGAGGCGTAAGAATATAATGCTAGAAAAAAATAACATTATGAAGACTTGGTAAATTTTATAAAATCATAATCAGATCAATAATGTTATATAGATCCAAGTGTCATCTAATAACAAATTCATTGATATATACATTTAACATGATAGTGACAAAAATTCCAAGCTGAATGATTGGAAAAACCTAAAATTATAGATTAAGAAATAATTATGTAAGAGGGTGACTAAGAATGATCGGACTGACATCCATTGAAGTTAAGGTAATTAAAATTAGACTTAGGTGGTTTGAACATGTACAAGGAAAGATAAAAATGCAACAATGAGATGGGTAAATAAAATTAGCGCTATAGAATCAAAAAAGAGAAGTGGAAAACCAGAAGTAGAATCGATAGAAGTTGCTCAAAATGATTTGTGAAGAATGGGTTAAAGCCTAGGGTAAACTCAATAGGAATGAAAGGACAATGATGATTCATAAAGCTAAACCAAAATAGTTAGGCTAAGACTAATGATGATGATATTTTCCTTGTTGAGTTTTTTTATCAACTCTTTAGATAGTTAAATTTTAAAATAAAGTTGAATTTAGCATAAAAAATAAACAAAATAAAAGTTTTGCATAAATGTGTACATGATGAATAGATAAAAAGGCATCCTAGAAGTTAAAGACAGTACTTGCACGCATGCAAGCATGTGCAAAAATATGTACGGGACAATTTTGCTCCTGCAAGCATAAAGCCCCCATCATTTTCTGAACATTATAATATGAAAGCACTTTAAATGCAAAATCAAGACTTTTAACTTTCCTTTACAGCAGAAAACAACTTCAGTTTTGCAATTTTAAATCATTTATTATATTATTATCAGCATCAATAATGCAAACAAAGCATTAAAGAAAGCTGAAATTGACACCAAAAAATCAGAATTGATTCTTTTTTTTTTTAAAGGCAAAACAAATAAATAGCTCTACAAATCATGAATAACATATCTAATGATATTCATTTTGTTGAAAAATCCTGCTGCACAACAAAAAAAGTGACGAGGACATCAACAGGAGATTCTAGCGCGAGGAGACATTAGAGATCTATGGCTACGCTCGCATCTTTTTATTTTTTATTAATGTATTGTAATTTTATTATTATTAGTGTCCTTCCCTGTTTTTACCCTCACTTGAGGGACTAGATGCATGTAACCCCAAGGGGTAATTTGGTCTTTTGTTTTGTTCTTGTAAGAGGGTCTATTTATAGCCTTCTTTTCCCTCTTATGAAGGATGATGAATGAAAAAAAAAAATTCAGATTTCTGTCTCCTACGCTTTGGAGTTTTAGAGAGAGTGGTGAAGCCTTGGAGAGGCCAATGAAGTACCCAACAGCCCACTAACGGGTGAGCTCTTGGTTTTCAATTTTTTTAGTTTCTCCTCCCCCTTCTCCTTCCAAACCGGCAGCCCTCACACCCCTATCCATCTCCCCTAACTGATGGCACCATATCCCCACTCCCTTCCCACCACCCGTTGGCTCCTAACACCCCGCCCAAGCCGTCTGAAAACCAGCTAGGCTCCCCCCCCGTCAATCCCTTCCTCCACTACTTAAAGCCGATGGCCAAATCCTACTCCCCCACTGTAGCCGCCAGCCACATAATTCCCTCCAAACTTTTGAATTCGAATCCACCATAAATGCTTTCCTAATTTAGCCCCACTAATTTGGGGAGAGAATTAAATTCAAATTTAAAATATTAGAATTTCAAACTTTTCATAAATTCCCCTCCTTCAATTTAGGAAAACCCCAATCAACTTAAATCTGAAATTAATTTCATATTCAAGCAATCAATCCCCTTAATTGCTCGGGCTCACCTCCTTAATACCTAACCCCTTCTCTCCTTGGTCGACCACTCTGCCTCCTCTCTCTAATTAATTAGATCCCATGAATTAAAGATCTAATTAATACAACCCTCTCCACACTTCCCACCTAATTCTCCAATTATTTTAAATTCAAATTTCAAATAAACATAGCCTTAATTACCCATTAAATCTGAAATTAATTTCATATTTAGCCTTACTCTTCCTCCACCACCAAACTCTAGAATTCAAGCCCCCTCCTCATTCCCCTTCTCCACCCCCATTGCTTGGCCGAACCCCTACCCGCCCCCTCCTCTCCACTCTCAAATCTCAATTTTCCCTCTTTGGACAATCATGCATGGGCAACCCGGGCATCGGCCATGGGTTCGTCTTTAATTCCCAAGGGCACGTAGACGTCTTGAGATCGTCGTTCTTTGACATCAATGTGAAGATCGATGCAACCGTTGAAGAGTACGTGAATCGAATACTATTTTCCCTATCAACCGCCATCGATGACTTCTACCTTTCAACCCGGTGGCAAATCCTACATCCTACACCTACTCCTCCTTCTCTGACTAGCTTTCTCTTGGACGGTATTATAAGCTCCCTCCTCCTTATGGTGACCACATCGGTAATGCTGATATCTTTCTTCCGCAAATCCTAAGAGAGCTTAAGTGAGAGAAACTCAAGGTGAATTATCTAAGTATTAACCCATGGATTTTTGTTAAGCACATTTGGTTTCACTTATATATTTGTTATTGTTTTGAATTGCCCTGTCTTCAAAGCATGTACTATTGCCTAAGCAACTTTGCAACTAAGGATTCCTAAATCTATAATTGTGAAACGTTAATCTTTATATTGGCTAGTTAAACAATTATTTTATTATTTCTGAGCAATTCCGATTCCGTTTCACATCAAAAAGTCATCCATCATCAAAATGCCATGAAGAATGCATGGGTAAATGCAAACAAAGATCAACAGAATTTGTTATCCACCAACTTTTATGACACCCAATTTGGTACAATACTAATCCAGCTAATCCCGATTGGAATTGGATTGGAGCCAACTCATCAACCTTTCCTGCAATTATTGATCTTTTGCTCAAACTTGCTTTCTAGATCCTATTGCAGCCAAATCCTACAAGTATCAACATTTTCCAGCACAAAAGTTCTTAGTTGATTCTAGTTCGATAGTTCATTCAACTAGCAAGAGGCTTCTGCCTTATTAAAGTAACAACTTCTATAATCCATCAAGACATTTACATGGATGAAGTATTCATGGCACGCAAAGAATTAAGCAGTCTAAGCTTTCAGACTAGCATGTAAATAAGATTAATTAGGCAACTTTTACAACAACACAAGAAACAGTGCTAATTCTAACTTTTTTGGTTCTTTGATTCTTATCCTAAGCTCAAATTCAAATACACACAAAATACGTAATAGTGCTTCAAAAAACACTTAATACTATCAAACTAATCATCGAAAACATCCACCGGAAGAAATATTCCACCTTGAATCATCCTATAGAAAAATGGAAAGCGCAAAAGAAAAAAAAAAAAACTATAAAAAAGATGAAAGTTAAAAATTAAAACGAAGCTATGTGACAAAAAGGGGAAATCAAGTGCTCAAACTAGTTGGAAGAATAAAGGGCGAGATCAAAAGCGAACCTGGATAACGGTTTTGGAGTCCAGAGGAAGCATCTCTTTCGCATGGATTCTTAGTGTTTTAGACTGACCACTGTACCTCAAGGACGTTTCCATCCCTGTCCCGATGCTCCCCCCAACCATTCCTCCTCACTTAACTTGGATACTTACTGTCGAACCAGCAGGTTCAAAGAGCACAGAGAATCAATGAAGAAGACAGTTCTGCGTTGATCCGGATGAGGACGGCAAGGAATCTCCACCGATCAAGACAAACAGATCACTCCTGTAAAACCTTCCCTGTCTCCTCCTAGGCTTATAACACCATGCTTTAATGTACCAAGTGAATTAATGAAAATGAACTAATTACCTCTACTCTGTCAATCCTCCTCTTAGCTTTCCTTATTTTATTAAACACGTCTGTGAGCTTGCCGGTAGCAAAGGGGAGAAGAATGCTGAGTGGTGGTGGAGAGAGATGAAAAAGAGGTGGGAAGAAGATAAAATGGAAGGCGGCCAGACGGAGAAAAGAGCGAAGAAGATGCCGCAGAAGTCGGAGGCGGGTGGAGCGACGGTCAGATATGGTTCTCCGAGATTGGCGTGTAGGGATGGGATTTAAGCCCATTTACATGGTTTCTAAGCCCATTATCGATAGGCAAAAGTTTTAAAAAGAAACAAGATATAGAAAAAAATAGTCAAGAGTTAAATTGAGAGACTTTTATAAGTAGCATATTTGGTAAAAAAAATATAGATTTAGGCTTTGTTTGGGATGGCTTTTTTAATATTTTTAAAGTATTTTTTAAGTATATAAATTATTAATATATATATATATATATATATATATATATATATATATATATATATATATATATATATATATATATATATATATATATATATATATATATATATATATATATATATATATTAAAAAGCTGTTTTAAAAAGCAGTAAAAATGTCATCTCAAATGAAGCCTTCATGATAAGTGTTGCAAGTCAGTGCATTAATAATATAAGAAAGAGTTTAATATCTTAATTTTGTAAAAAAATTTAGCACTCACAGCTCCTGACACTTCTTTTGTAAAAAATACACGAAAGAGAAAAAGCTATATGTTCTAAATCAATTGAAATAATTCAATTAATATTAATCATCAATTACAAATGATGTCATTTTATAAAATATAATAGAAATACAACATATAAAAGGCATTAATCATTAAAGCTTTATCCAAAAAATTATAAGATATTTTATATAAATAATATGATAAAAAAAAAAAAAAACTTTTTATATAAATTTTATAGGATATAATTACTGTATATTAGAACATTCGTGACGATGGAGAGATAAAGAGTATATTGTCTGACTATATATATATGAAAATCTAGTGTACACACATATAAGAAATTAGTGCAAGAATTACGAGAGATACATGAGTTTTTATGTGAAAAATTATGGGGCCTATCTCAATTAAAACGATTCAATTAGTATCATTCATCGGAGAGAAGAATTTGATAAGCAACAATTTGATCACAAAAAGAATTGTTTCAAAATATTGCATACAAATTATATTGAAAGTTGTTTAAAAAAAGTTAATTTATTTTAAAATTAATGTTTTAAATGAAAGTTTTGTATTATACTAATCTCAACATAAATTCAATAATTTTCAAGTCAAATTTAATACAACAAGTAAAATTGCATGTCCATCACATGCACGTGAATAAATTTTATAATATATATATATATGATACGGCATCACAAAAATTATCTTGATCGAGCACGAATCTCGAGGCAAAAGCTAGTTGGAAACTTCAAAAATTAATTTTGGGAGCACCCAATCTCCGATTTCAGCAAGCTTATAGTCAAACTGAGCGTCTCGGAAATACGAATCCAACGACACCAAATTCGACCCAATCCGAGTCCAAATGGGTCCAAATCATGGATCCGAAGCGCTGTTGGAAGGTTCAAACCACTATTTGAGTTACCAAACGGACTCCGATTTTGACGAGCTTATACTCGAATCGAAGGGCTCGACGAGACGAATCCAACGAGCCCAAGATCACAGAATTCTGACATCACTAAGGCCTTCAAATGTCCATTGAACGGTGTATGATCGTAGGATTCAATATCGGCCGTCCATTGGACCACTCCCTATTCGCCCCTGATCTCATGCCTATTTACGGACCATGCCACTCTAGAAAATCTATAAATAGAGCCCTCATTCTTCACAAGAAAGGATCCAAGCAAGAGAGAGAAGAAGAGAAAAGAAGGAAGGAGTTCCTCCTCGACAGCCGCCGGACCACCGCCGGACCACCGCAGAACCTCGCCGGACCACTGCCGGACCACCGCAGGAATCTCGTCGGACCACCACAAAACCTCGTCGGACCACCGCCGGACCACCGCAGGAATCTCGTCGGACCACCACAGGAATCTCGTCGGACCACCACAAAACCTCGCCGGACCACCGCCTTAAGACCCGACGTTCATCCCCGACGTCCTGCCAAAGACCCGACATCTTGTTCAAGGCCCGACACTCAGTCCCTACTTCCTGCCAAAGACCCGACGTCTTGTTCAAGGCCCGACGTTAAGTCCCGACGTCCTGCTGAAGACCCGACATCCTGTTTAAGACCTGACGTCCTGCCAAAGACCCGACGTCTTGTTCAAGGCCCGACGTTAAGTCCCGACGTCCTGCTGAAGACCCGACATCCTGTTTAAGACCTGACGTCCTGCTTAAGACCCGACGTCCTACTCAAGGCTAGACCATCAACATCCGATCTTCCAAGTGACACTGGGACTAACACCTGACTCCTTATCTCCTACCTCCTACGGTCCTTCAGGCCTTCATCGCCTACTACGGTCCGTCCGACCTCCATCACCAGACAACGGTCTTTCAGACCCCAGTCTCCTACCGCCTACGGTCCTTTTGGCCTTCATCGCCTACTACGGTCCGTCCGACCTCCATCACCAGACAACGGTCTTTCAGACCCCAGTCTCCTACCGCCTACGGTCCTTCAGGCCTTCATCGCCTACTACGGTCCGTCCGACCTCCATCACCAGACAACGGTCTTTCAGACTCCAGTCTCCTACTGCCTACGGTCCTTCAGGCCTTCGTCGCCTACTATGGTCCTTCCGACCTCCATCAACAGACAACGGTCCTGCCGACCACGGTCTCCTGCCGACCACGGTCTCCTGCCGACTACGGTCCTTCAGGCCAAACAAACCTGTATATGTAACTCCTACCATGTAATGCAATCTATATGATGTACATTTGCTACATCAATCCAAGGCCTTCTCCTAAGGAAGGGCCTCATTTGTAATCGACTACAAATACTAGTGGATTCATTCAAACTGGGCCAGGCCCCGTGGTTTTTCCCCCTTTTTCAGGGGTTTTCCACGTAAAAACTCTGGTGTCTCTTATGAATGCTACACCCTCTCACTTATCTGTTTGTGTACTGGATCTTCGTACAATGCTGAGACGTTAAACTAAATATTTCTCTACCGCCGCGAATATTCCAGGACGCAACAGTTTGGCGCCGTCTGTGGGAAAGTGATTCCCGACTGGGGGGCAACTTTTGCTCCAATCTCAAAAGATCGCTCTTATCAACTTCCTGACATCAGTCATTGTTGCATCAAATGCGGACTGGGGGGCAACTTTGACCACAATTCTGGTCAAAAAGATCCTCTAATGCTTTATATATCAGGATGATATTTCAGGAATATTCGAGCAAATGCGATGATACTTCAAATCGATTGCAAGCTTTAAACAGTCCCATGTTGGGCTTCTACTCCTTGGGCAAGGTCTTAACCTCGACCTCAAAAAGACAGTAACGGTCTAAAATAGACCATTCTTCACCTTTGATTCGGGATACACGCGGCATTCGCCCTCTCCCAATCAAGGTAAAATCGATCCCAGGGGGATTCGATTCGACCTCTTCTACACAGGTTAACGTCGTCAAGCAAAGGCTCCGACATACAACCTCAGAAAGGTCTCACATCCTTGGTGGATTCTCCCGACCTCTTCTACACAGGTTAACGTCGTCGAGCAAAGGCTCCGACATACAACCTCAGAAAGGTCTCACATCCTTGGTGGATTCTCCCGGCCCTCTTCCACACAGGTTAACGTCGTCGAGCAAAGGCTCTGACATACAACCTCGGAAAGGTCCTAAATCCTTGGTGGATTCTCCCGACCTCTTCCACACAGGTTAACGTCGTCGAGCAAAGGCTCCGACATACAACCTCAGAAAGGTCCTACATCCTTGGTGGATTCTCCCGACCTCTTCCACACAGGTTAACGTCGTCGAGCAAAGGCTCCGACATACAACCTCGGAAAGGTCTCACATCCTTGGTGGATTCTCTCGACCTCTTCCACACAGGTTAACGTCGTCGAGCAAAGGCTCCGACATACAACCTTGGAAAGGTCCTACATCCTTGGTGGATTCTCCCGACCTCTTCCACACAGGTTAACGTCGTCGAGCAAAGACTCCGACATACAACCTCGGAAAGGTCTTACATCCTTGGTGGATTCTCTCGACCTCTTCCACACAGGTTAACGTCGTCGAGCAAAGGCTCCGACATACAACCTCGGAAAGGTCTTACATCCTTGGTGGATTCTCCCGGCCTCTTCCACACAGGTTAACGTCATCGAGCAGGGCTCCGGCATACAACCTCGGAAAGGTCTCACGTCCTTAGTGGATTCTCCCGACCTCTTCCACACAGGTTAACGTCGTCGAGCAGGGCTCCGGCATACAACCTCGGAAAAGGTCTCACATCCTTAGTGGATTCTCCCGACCTCTTCCACACAGGTTAACGTCGTCGAGCAGGGCTCCGACTTACAACCTCGGAAAAGTCTCACGTCCTTGGTTAACGTCGCTAGAATGTCGTCAATAGACTTCTATCTGACTTCTCCATAATGTTAAAATTCTTCCCGATTTTGAATTTCCTCCTGCGCTAAACTTTTGCCTTGCAGGACTTTCGACGGACTAATACACAACGCCGAAATTTTGCCTGTCGTCGGACTTCTACCCGACATCGGACTTCTCCATGTCGTCAGACTTCTGCTCGTTAGCGGACTTCTACTCGTCGTCAGACTTCTGCCCGTCGATGAACTTTCATCGGTGTTCTTCCCCAGGCCATACTTCTACACGACGTTGGACTTCACCTTGTCGTCGAACTTCTGCTCGTCAGCGGACTTCTACTAGTCGTCGGACTTCTGAACGTCGACGAACTTTCATCGGACTTCTACCCGAGGCCGTACTTCTACACGACGTCGGACTTCTCCTTGTCGTCGAACTTCTGCTCATCAGCGGACTTCTACTCGTCGTCGAACTTCTGCCCGTCGACAAACTTTCATCGGTCTTCTGCCCGAGGCCGAACTTCTACACGACGTCGGACTTCTCCCTATCGTCGGACTTTTACTCGTCAGCGGACTTCTACCCGTCGACGAGTCTTTATCGGTCTTCTACCCGACGTTATATGACTACCCGATGTTGAATTCATGTCTGTCATCATACTTCTCCCCGATGCTGGAAGTTTGCCCGTCATTCCAACCTCTCTCCTTACAACGGTCTATTCGACCTCCATTGCCAACCACCAAACATCGGAACTCCACAAGATCTCTCGAAGAAAAGAGAGAAGGAGGGGAAATCTCCGGACTTCCTTGCCAAGAGAGGGGCCTCGAAAAATCGAGGGAAGGCCTCAATAGAAAGGACAGAGGGAGAAGAGAATGAGGGGAAATCTCCGAACTTCCTTGCCAAGAGAGGGGCCTCGAAAAATCGAGGGAAGGCCTCAATGGAAAGGATAGAGGGAGAAGAGAAGGAGGGGAAATCTCCGGACTTCCTTGCCAAGAGAGGGGCCTCGAAAAATCGAGGGAAGGCCTCAATAGAAAGGACAGAGGGAGAAGAGAAGGATGAGAAATCTCCGGACTTCTTTGCCAAGAGAGGGGCCTCAAAAAATCGAGGGAAGGCCTCAATAGAAAGGACAGAGGGAGAAGAGAATGAGGGGAAATCTCCGAACTTCCTTGCCAAGAGAGGGGCCTCGAAAAATCGAGGGAAGGCCTCAATAGAAAGGATAGAGGGAGAAGAGAAGAAGAGAAAAAAAAAGAGAGAAAAAAGAAGAAGAGAGGAGGAGAGAGACAATTTTTTTTCTAAAGGCCCTAGGGGCCTATTTATACTTTTTTTGGAGAGAAGGGGGGAAAGTTTCTAGAGTTTCTAAATTTTCAAAATTTTCTAAAATTTTTTCGGAATTTTCTAGATTTTTTTGGAATTTTTTCGGATTTTTTTGGAATTTTTTTTTTTCGGATTTTTTTGGAATTTTTTCGAAATTTTGTGGGCCCCACGAATTAAAAAAAAAAAAAAAAAAAAAAAAATATTAAGCAACCGTCGGCCAGCAACCGCGCGCCCCTTGGGGCGCGCCTGTTCGCGCGCCGCGCGGGCGCCGCCGCCGGCGAGCGGCGGCGTACGGCGGCTGGCCGGCCAGACGGCCATTCCGCCGCCTAAGCGTGTCCGGGCCCGATTTTCGGCCCGGACGGTCCGATTTGGACATTTTTGGGGTCCCTGGACACGTTTTTCGACGTTCCGGACTCGATTTCGACACTTTCGGAGCTCAACGGGGCCTCTACAATCAAGTTTGTGCAAGTGTTCAACTGTCGGAACGCAATGTTTTGCAATTCGGCGAATGTAAAATTTCGAAACAAGTATTTTCGGACTTCTGGAGCATCGACGTCCGAAAATAGGGGGGCAACTGATACGGCATCACAAAAATTATCTTGATCGAGCACGAATCTCGAGGCAAAAGCTAGTTGGAAACTTCAAAAATTAATTTTGGGAGCACCCAATCTCCGATTTCAGCAAGCTTATAGTCAAACTGAGCGTCTCGGAAATACGAATCCAACGACACCAAATTCGACCCAATCCGAGTCCAAATGGGTCCAAATCATGGATCCGAAGCGCTGTTGGAAGGTTCAAACCACTATTTGAGTTACCAAACGGACTCCGATTTTGACGAGCTTATACTCGAATCGAAGGGCTCGACGAGACGAATCCAACGAGCCCAAGATCACAGAATTCTGACATCACTAAGGCCTTCAAATGTCCATTGAACAGTGTATGATCGTAGGATTCAATATCGGCCGTCCATTGGACCACTCCCTATTCGCCCCTGATCTCATGCCTATTTACGGACCATGCCACTCTAGAAAATCTATAAATAGAGCCCTCATTCTTCACAAGAAAGGATCCAAGCAAGAGAGAGAAGAAGAGAAAAGAAGGAAGGAGTTCCTCCTCGACAGCCGCCGGACCACCGCCGGACCACCGCAGAACCTCGCCGGACCACTGCCGGACCACCGCAGGAATCTCGTCGGACCACCACAAAACCTCGCCGGACCACCGCCGGACCACCGCAGGAATCTCGTCGGACCACCACAGGAATCTCGTCGGACCACCACAAAACCTCGCCGGACCACCGCCTTAAGACCCGACGTTCGTTCATCCCCCGACGTCCTGCCAAAGACCCGACATCTTGTTCAAGGCCCGACACTCAGTCCCTACTTCCTGCCAAAGACCCGACGTCTTGTTCAAGGCCCGACGTTAAGTCCCCGACGTCCTGCTGAAGACCCGACATCCTGTTTAAGACCTGACGTCCTGCCAAAGACCCGACGTCTTGTTCAAGGCCCGACGTTAAGTCCCGACGTCCTGCTGAAGACCCGACATCCTGTTTAAGACCTGACGTCCTGCTTAAGACCCGACGTCCTACTCAAGGCTAGACCATCAACATCCGATCTTCCAAGTGACACTGGGACTAACACCTGACTCCTTATCTCCTACCTCCTACGGTCCTTCAGGCCTTCATCGCCTACTACGGTCCGTCCGACCTCCATCACCAGACAACGGTCTTTCAGACCCCAGTCTCCTACCGCCTACGGTCCTTTTGGCCTTCATCGCCTACTACGGTCCGTCCGACCTCCATCACCAGACAACGGTCTTTCAGACCCCAGTCTCCTACCGCCTACGGTCCTTCAGGCCTTCATCGCCTACTACGGTCCGTCCGACCTCCATCACCAGACAACGGTCTTTCAGACTCCAGTCTCCTACTGCCTACGGTCCTTCAGGCCTTCGTCGCCTACTATGGTCCTTCCGACCTCCATCAACAGACAACGGTCCTGCCGACCACGGTCTCCTGCCGACCACGGTCTCCTGCCGACTACGGTCCTTCAGGCCAAACAAACCTGTATATGTAACTCCTACCATGTAATGCAATCTATATGATGTACATTTGCTACATCAATCCAAGGCCTTCTCCTAAGGAAGGGCCTCATTTGTAATCGACTACAAATACTAGTGGATTCATTCAAACTGGGCCAGGCCCCGTGGTTTTTCCCCCTTTTCAGGGGTTTTCCACGTAAAAACTCTGGTGTCTCTTATGAATGCTACACCCTCTCACTTATCTGTTTGTGTACTGGATCTTCGTACAATGCTAAGACGTTAAACTAAATATTTCTCTACCGCCGCGAATATTCCAGGACGCAACAATATATATTATAAAATTTGAAATTATATTTATTCAATTATATGAATAAAAAAATATATTATTAAGTGCATTTGTAAATTTTTGTAATAATACTTATCTTACTAAAAATATAAGAGTTATACATACAAAATTATATTTGATAAAATATATTAATTTTTTTATAATTTGGTGCAAAAAATTATTTGTTATAGAATTAATAGTGCCATAATAATAATCAAACTATATTTGAAATAATACTTTAACATTTTACTACAAATAAGTGATTTTGGTCACATGTAAACATGATAAATTTAAAACATAAAATAGAAACAAAAAATAAATATAAATTAATTGAAAACCAATATCTTAAATAAAAAAATAAAAAAGTATCCTTATTATAGAATTAATAGTGCGATAATAATAATCAAATTACATTTTAAATAATATCTTAAAATTTTATTACAAATATGTGATTTCCCTTTACGAAATGTGTAATTTTTTTCTAATATTAACGCGTAGGCCCGTAGGTGGGTTTTAACTGAAAAAAAAAAATTACAAATATGTGATTTTGATCAAAATAATAAATGAAAAGCGTGAAGAGTTGTTAATGTAAAGAGAAAAATGCAGCAAATGAATTGATAATAAAGATTAATAGAAAAAAAAATCTAAACAACTATATATTTGGATTGTTACCTTTTATTTATATACGCGGATAAAGTTGATATATAGTTACCAATAACAACAACATCAAGCCTTTACATGAATTACTCTTCTACATTGTGTTATGTTAAGAGTCAAATTCTCATTTAAATCTAATAAATAAATATAATTTTTGTTATTTTCTAACCAAGTCTTTTTAGTTACCATTAGAGATATTATAGTCAATCTACCAAATCATGATGTTTAACTTCATCCTATTGAAAATTTATGATGTAATAGCAAAATCAATTAAATAACAATGGAAGTTTGTAAAATATGGAAAGTTGTTGTATGGATGTAAATATTGAATTGTTGCAAATTAGAAAATATAATGGATACTCTTGTTTAATTGGACATGCATCAAATGCTCATTGATATTATTTAAAAAAAAAAAATATGACAAAAATATGAAATACATTAAATTTAGTTTCATTTAGCATCATGACCAAAACAATTAAATATATTATGTAGTAAAATGAAAAGTTCTAAGCAAAAATGATTGAAAAAATGGCAATATTAGTTTACAAATATAAGATAATTATCAATAAAATCATATTTATGAAAAAAATATCAATATTAGCATTTCAAATGAAAATAAGGTGAAGCTGAAATGTTGTCCAAGCAAAATAATGTAAGATAAGTAACTAACTATAAAGTAATGGAGACAAGGTGCTTTATACGCTTGAGGGTTTTGGGATTAAGCGTGATGATGCTCTTTCTTCCTCGGTGAGCAGATTATCGTATTGGATGAAACCTCAAGATAATTTTTTTAAAATGAATTTTGATACTGTTTTGGAGGGGAACATCTGGTGTGTTGGTGGTGTTATTAGAGATTCCAATGGGGCCTATGTCTTGGGGTTTGCTGGTAAAACCAATGAAACGGATAAGCTTGGGGGTATTTTATTGGCTGTTTTTCATGGGCTGAACCTCTGTGTCGGTTTGGATATCCAAAATATTATTCTGGAATGCAATTTTTATGTTGACCTTAAAGCTTTGTTGGAGTTGGATGGTAGCAGTTGCAGTTATTCTCTTTTCTATATTTGTAGAAACATCAAGGTTATTATGGATTCTATTAACTGTTCTTTTGCTTATGTTTCCCCTGCAATTAACTCTTATGCTGAGGCTTTGGCTGAGTTTGGTAGTAAGTTTAATGTTATAACTGATTTATCTTTTAAGCATCTTCCTGTCCATATTCAAGGCTTCATTAAGTTGGATTATAATGGTGTGCCGTATGTTAATTGATATTGTTATTCTAATCTTTGTCATTTTTCTGTGTTAATCCTATATTTAAGTGTTTTTTGTTTAGAGAAATAACTATATAACAGTTATTATTTAGTTTTTGTTGTGAATAACTGTGAAGCAGTTATTACTTTTAGAGTTTTATATTTAGGTTTGGTCTGTACCGAAAAATACTCTAAATTCTCTGTTTGATTGCAGTTTTTCCTTTGGCATAAGAAGTGAAACTTTTCTTTGTGAAGGAAGAAGAAAGTTCTGTCCAGATTTTTTTTGTTCTTTGCTCTGTTTTCTTGTTCTTTGCTACAGGTACAATTCCTTCCAAACATTTGGTATCAGAGCCAAATGCCGAAGCAAATGCCGTCACCAATGAAGAACGGAGAAAAGTCCATAGTCGACGACGTCGTCGGAGATACAACGACGTCGAAATCGATGACGATCAGAGATAACTCAATGTCCATGCAACTCCCATTACTGACGAAGATGAATTATGCGGTGTGGGCCATGAAGATGGAGATTCTCATGGAAGCGCAAGGATTGTGGGAGGTCGTCGAGAAAGGGACTGAAGATCGGAGGAAAGACAAATCGGCTTTTGCGATGATTTGTCAAGCAATTAGCGATGAAACTCTTCTTCAACTCAATGTGAAGGGAACTGCTAAGGAGGCATGGCAAGCCCTCCGCACAATTAACATGGGTGCAGACCGTGTTAAGAAGGCGAAGATCCAAAGTCTTAAGAGGGAGTTTGAAGCCCTCCGGATGAGAGATGGAGATGCCGTCGAAGACTTTGCTGGAAAGCTTTCAAGAATTGTGAATCAGAGACGTTCTCTTGGAGAGAAAATTGAGGAGTCTGAAGTGGTGGAGAAGCTTCTGCGGGCCGTACCCGGGAAATTCCTTCAAATTGCTTCAACTATTGAGCAATTTGGAGATTTGGAGATCATGACGCTTGAAGAAGTGATTGGATCATTACGGGTTCATGAAGAACGCCTGAAGGACATCGAAGCACGTGGTGACGAACAAGTGCTTCTAACAAAAAGTGAGTGGAAGTCCAAAGATGAGAGTGGAAGTCACTCATGGCGAGGACGAGGTCGTGGTCGCGGCCGTGGGAATGGCCGTGGGCGCGGTCGTGGAAGAAATGAAGGGCGTGGAGAAGCACATCGTGGTGATGAAAATCAACAAGAAAGAAAATTTGACATATCCAAGGTGAGATGCTACAATTGTCAAAAGTATGGGCACTTTGCTGCTGATTGTAGGTCCAAGAAGAAGGAGGATAAAGCTTTGGTTGTTGAAGTTAAAGATGATGAGGATCCCACTCTATTGTTGGCAGAAACTGAAGTGAAAGAGAACATGTTACTGCATAAAGAACAAGTTTTGCTGAAGGCCAAAGGTGAAGAGAAGGTTGCTGTCGAGGATATGTGGTATCTAGACTCTGGGGCTAGTAACCACATGACAGGTGACAATGAGAAATTTATTGATCTTAATGAAGGAGTGTATGGGAAGGTGAAACTTGGTGATGGGTCTTTGGTTAAGATCCAAGGAAAGGGGGACCGTGCTGTTGCAGTGCAAAACAGGAGACCACAAAAGGCTAAGTGATGTTTATTACATTCCTATGTTGTGTAATAACATTATTAGTCTTGGACAACTAACAGAACAAGGGTGCAAGGCTGTTATGCAAGGTGAGCAACTATTTTTATTTGATAAAGAAGGGAGCAAATTGGCAGAAGTTCAGAAGAATAGCAACAGGCTATATTTACTTAACCTGAAGATTGGAAGGCCTATTTGTTTGAGTGCTAGTTTGAAGAATGATGTATGGTTGTGGCATGCAAGATTTGGCCACATCAATTTTCAGACTTTGAAGGAGATGCAGAGAAGAAAGCTAGTCCATGGCATTCCTGAAATTAATCATCCTGTGCAGATTTGTGATGGTTGTGCAGTCGGCAAGCAACATAGACTTCCATTTCCAAGAGAAACCAAGTTCAGAGCTGAGAAGCCTTTACAGCTATTGCATGGAGACATATGTGGCCCAATCACCCCTGCTACTCCTAGTGGTTTCAGGTACTTTTTATTGTTAGTAGATGATTTTAGTAGATACATGTGGGTGTATTTATTAAAATCAAAGAGTGAAGTACATTCTGTTTTTTTTTCAAAATTCAAAATTATGGTGGAGAGAATGAATCTGAGATGAAGATTAAAGCTTTGAGGACTGATAGAGGAGGAGAGTTTCAGTCTTTTGAATTTAAAAAGCTTTGTGAAGAAAATGGCATAAAGAGGTTTCTTACTGCACCCTACACACCACAGCAAAAAATGGTGTTGTAGAGAGGAGAAACCAAACTATTATGTCTATGGCTAGATGCTTACTCAAGAGTAAAAGTGTACCTTGCATATTTTGGGGTGAAGCTGTGAAGACCTCAGTCCATATCTTGAATAGAGCATCAACTCATAGTGTTCAAGGTATGACTCCCTATGAAGCATGGATGAAGTGCAAGCCAAATGTGCAGTATTTCAGAACTTTTGGTTGTATAGCTTATGTGAAAGCAACAGGACCACACATGAAGAAGCTTGAAGATAGAAGTCATCCTATGGTGTTGTTTGGATATGAGCCTGGCACTAAGGCTTATAGAGTTTATGATCCAAATGAGAAGAAGATTCATATCAGCAGGGATATAATTTTTGATGAAGAAAAAGAGTGGAAATGGGATGAGAAAGGCACTACAGCAGATAACAGAAAACAAGGCAATTATGTGACTTTCAGGCTAGAAGGAGAAGCACATTCATCTTTACCAATTGAAGAGGAAGAAGCAACAACTCCTTGTATATCTACTAGTAGTCCTTCAAGGTATGTGACCTCTGAACCTCCTGTTACTAGAGAAATATCACCAAATTTAGATAGTAGTTCATCAGAACCCCATAGATATAGACAGTTGCAAGATATCTATGATGAAACTACTGAGTTGGAAGAGGAGGTTGGTGTATGTTTGACAGCTGTAGAAGAACCAATGTGTTATAGTGATGCAATTAAAGAAGATGTGTGGAAGAAGGCAATGGATGAAGAAGTTGCTGCTATTCAGAAGAATCAAACATGGGAATTTGCTGATCTGCCTGCTGGATGTAAGGCAATAGGGCTCAAATGGGTTACAAAATTAAGAAGAACACACAAGGTGAGATTGTGAGGCATAAAGCTAGACTTGTTGCAAAGGGGTATGCTCAGAGACCTGGTATGGATTTTGAAGAAGTTTTTGCTCCAGTTGCCAGAATGGAGACCATTAGAGTTTTGATTGCCTTAGCAGCTCAAGAGGATTGGAAGATACATCATTTGGATGTGAAATCAGCATTTTTGAATGGTGAATTAGAGAAGGAGGTGTATGTCAAACAGCCTGAAGGTTTTGTGAAAGAGGGGCATGAAAGCAAAGTCTTGAGATTGAAGAAGGCTTTGTATGGTTTGAGACAGGCACCAAGGGCATGGAACACAAAATTAGATGAGTGTTTAATATCCCTTGGTTTTAGAAGAAATTCTCAGGAGCATGCCGTTTACATGAAGCATATTGGAGATTCAAGTCTACTTGTGGGAGTTTATGTTGATGACTTGATTGTGACAGGTTCTGATGTACAGTGCATTGAAGAATTCAAGGCTCAAATGAAAGTAAAATTTGATATGAGTGATCTTGGCTTGTTGAGTTTTTATTTGGGCATTGAAGTGATACAAACTGATGATGAGATAAGATTATGTCAAAAATCTTATGCATTAAAGATCCTTGAAGATATGGGAATGGCAGATTGCAATCCAGTGCAAACTCCTATGGAAGCCAGAATCAAGCTTACCAAATCAGGTACACATTCTTTGGTAGACTCAACTCAATATAGAAGTATTGTTGGTAGCTTGAGATACTTGACTCATACACGGCCAGATATTATGTATATTCTGTTGGAATTGTGAGTAGATTCATGGAGACTCCTAATTCTGAGCACCTTGCTGCTGTGAAGAGAATTTTGAGATATGTGAAAGGGACAATAGAATATGGTTTGGTATATCCAAAGAGGCAAGCAGAAGGAGGACTAATTGGCTTTAGTGATAGTGATCACGCAGGAGATATAGATGACAGGAAGAGCACTACTGGGATGGTCTACTTTTGGGGTCCACATGTGATAAGTTGGGCTTCACAGAAACAAAAGATAGTGGCTTTATCATCTTGTGAAGCAGAATATGTAGCGTTCACTTCTGCAGCTTGCCAAGGAATATGGCTTAGTCGCTTACTAAGTGAATTGAAAGGGGACGCAGAGAAGACAGTGAAGTTGTTGGTTGATAACAAATCTGCGATTGCTATGAGTAAGAATCCGGTGTATCATGGAAGGTCTAAGCATATTGATACTCGTTATCATTTCATCAGAAGTTGTATTGAGAAGAAACAGATTGAAGTGGATTATATCAGAACAGAAGAGCAGTTGGCTGTATATTCACCAAGTCTTTGGGAAGAGTGAAGTTTAAAGAGATGATCAAAAATATTTGTCTAAAAAGCTGCAAGTTTGAATGACAAGATTAAGGGAGGCAATGTTATTCTAATCTTTGTCATTTTTCTGTGTTAATCCTATATTTAAGTGTTTTTTGTTTAGAGAAATAACTATATAACAGTTATTATTTAGTTTTTGTTGTGAATAACTGTGAAGCAGTTATTACTTTTAGAGTTTTATATTTAGGTTTGGTCTGTACCGAAAAATACTCTAAATTCTCTGTTTGATTGCAGTTTTTCCTTTGGCATAAGAAGTGAAACTTTTCTTTGTGAAGGAAGAAGAAAGTTCTGTCCAGATTTTTTTTTTGTTCTTTGCTCTGTTTTCTTGTTCTTTGCTACAGGTACAATTCCTTCCAAACAGATATGTGTGATCTGGGTGGAGTTTTCCTCCAGTCTTTTGTTTTTCTGTCTCATTTCAGCTGTATTTGGATTCGTTGGTTGACTGGGTATTTCAAGGTGGTTCCTGGGCCTTTTTTTCTTGCCAGTTTTTGGCTTCGCTCAGGTGTTTCTGTGAGGGTGGCCCTCTGCTGTATGGCTCGTGTGGGGGTAATCAGTGGATCGAGGGTTATCTTTATTTGCTTTTTCCTTCGTGCTTTGGTTTTTTTGCACGCAATGTGTTCTCTTCCTGCCTTATTCGAAATGTTGGGAGTATTTGGAGTTAGTTGAGAAGGACTTAACCCAGACATATCCTTATAGTTCTAGTTCTATTTTTGACATATTGAATGCTTTTATTTTTCTTTGCATCTTGTGCTTTGTGTTTCTTTTTGGCGGTTGCAGGAGTTGGGCTTCAAGTTGATTTTGCTGGTGGATTCTTGCTGCGGGGAGTTTTTTGGTTGTTTTTTGTGTTCTCTCATTTTTTGGGTGCTTAGTTGTAGAATGTTTCTAGGTTGTATTGTATTGTTTACTAGACGGGCAACTCGAACTCCGAGGTTTTTTTTTTTTGCTTTTTGGATTGTAGCTCTTTGAGCGGTAGTGGGATTGAGTTTCCCTTAAGGACTGTGTAATTTTGCCCTTATATTAACACGTAGGCCCCTTCTATGGGTTTTCTCAAAAAAAAAAAAAAAAAAAAAAAAACTGTAATTGAAATTAAGCAAACAATGATAATGAAAAGATAGCAGTATCGAAATTAGGGACAAAACAAAATGATGCAAGTTTTTTAAAAAAACTGAAAATAAATTAATTTTTTTAAGCATTAGAAGAATAAAAGCAACTCAATAAATAGCATGAGGCAAGATAACATCCGCATATTAAAAAATATCAAACTAAACATGACAAAGGTTGGAGGGACGGTAGTCGGTGGGCGACATAGATCAAAGAGATTGTAATCGGTGTGCGACAGAGATCAGAGGGGTTGTAATGGATGGGCAACGATAGTTAGAAGGATTGTAGTCGGTGGCCGATGGTGATTGGAGGGATCATAGTCTACGGACGACAGTTGGCAACCAGTGGAGATCTGTTGGTGATAGGCGGATGGGCAAATATTTGGTCGTTATAGGCTGACAAGTAGAGGTTCGGTGGTGATAGGCGGACATGTGGTGGTTTGGCGACGGTCGGCTACCGGGCAAAGGTCCGATGGCAGGACGGAGGTCTGGCAATGGTCGGTAGCTAGGCAAAGATCCGATGGCGGTTGGTGTTCAGCGGACGGTCGAAGGTCTGGCAGCTGTCGACATATGGGTTGTTGTCCGGCAGCGGCCAACTGTACGGCAGTGGTCAACGGACTGGCGGTGGTCCAATGATGGTCGACGGCCAGACATGTCTCATAGCTCTCTCCAATATTTTGTCAAAGGGTCCAAGCTTCCAAAGGTCAAAGCCATCTTAGTTGTAAGTTGAACTTCTCCTTTTACTATTTACATTCATCTTTAAAAGATAATATATATTTTTTTAAACTATGTTTAGGACAACAATGTAAAATTAATTTTAAAAAATGAAATTTTGTTTAGAGTGCCATGGGAAAATAAATTAGTATTTTTAATTATATTTAAAAATTATTTTCTTAAACCGGTGAGGAACAGAAGTTAAGTATCTTTCTTTCTTCTTAATCAATGTGCCAATGCTTCTTTCACATAAAAATCTATCATTATTAGAGCAATTTATGAGCCATACTACACCAATATCCTGAACATTAATGCTTCAATAATGCTGCCTTAGAATTTTATTAGTCAAGTCGTTAACTTCTTTTTTTCAAAACTTAACTTACTTACTATTTTATAAAATTATTATAGAGAAAATAATTTTTTTTAAATTATAGAAAGAAATTTCCTATAATATTTTTTTTTTAGTTGAGAAGAAGTAATGGACAAATATAAATTATGATTACTGTCTAAAAATTAAAGCCTTAATGTGAACGAAAAATAGTCAAGGAACCATCGAGTCGGGTCCCATCCAGAGTTGAAAAATAACCCAGGTTCTCCCATCAAAGAGGCTTTTTGTTTTAAGATTATTCTGAGATAACTATATTGTTGTTAAATTGTAAGTTTTATTTTTATCATATAGTGATATAGAAATGTTAAATTATTTTATTAAGAATATTTTTAAAATTTTAGTAAATTTTTATTGTCTTAAGTTTTTGATAGTAACAAAAATTAAAATTGTTATTCCTTAAAATAAAACTTCTTTATGTAGTTTGTTATGTATTTTCTTTGTAATTGAATTAGTTTTATATTTGCTCATTATTCTCCAACTCTAATTATAAATTTAATATTTAAATAGTTGCCAAAAAGTAGGAAATTTATATTGAATATTTGTGATATTATGCATAAATGATTAGGAAGTATTCATAGTAAGAACAAATACATGACCAGCAATAATAATATGGACGATGACAGTTGATAAGAAATCAAAGAGTAATGAAGAAATTGCAAGAACTCAAGCAAGCCCCTAATAAAAACTATCACAGACTCATCCAATAAAGCAAATTTGAAAAGCTTAAATACCTTAAACAAGTTATAAAGGAATCACGAAGACTAAAACCTCCTATCTCACTTTGCTTCCACGGGAAACCATCCAAGCATGTGAAATGCAAGGATATATAATCCTAGCCAAAACATCAGTTAGCTTCAATGCCATTGCTATTTCTACAGAACCAAATATTTGAGAGAACTAGCTCGAGTTTTGGCCTGAAAGGTTTGAGAGAAGTGGAGTTGAATGCAAGAGGCGGAATTTTGAGTTGTTGCCCTTTGGCTCTGGTAGAGTAAAGTGCTCGGGGATCAACTTACTGATGGGGATTGTTGAACTTGCCTTGGTCAATCTCCTCTAATGTTTTGATTGATCAATACCAAATGACATGAAGACTGAAGATATCAATATGGAGGAAGCTATTGGAATCACAATGCACAAAAAAATATGCATTTTGCTTGGTTGCTAAATCTAAACGGTGAGGAAGAAGCAAAACCTAATTATATATTTATATATGATCCTATAATTTTTCAAGATATTATAATCATGAAATTAAACTATCATATTGTCATATCATCCTTAATTTGTTGTTGCTAAATATAACTTGAAAGAAGATGAGAAAATTATGACAATTTTAACTTTATAAAAAAATTTATTTAATAATTTATTGTTTATGGTGAAACAAATTTGAGGGTTCACTCCGAATAATTTAAGTGTAATAAGGATCTCTCTTTAAGGGAAAGACAAAGATAAAAAAAAAATCAAAATTAATTTTATATTTAAAAAGCTTATCTTTGGTGTTGATATTTTTTTTTTTTGTCTTCTCATTTGATTGAATTAAGGATAGCTATAAATTTGGAAGTTTGTCTCTTTAATTTTGAAAAATTTGTATTTAACTTATTGTGTGGCTACTGGCATTCGGGCTGTCTTCATTAAGAACAAGTTGCGTAGAGATATTACTATATAAGAATGAACGAAGATATATGTGATACAAATTTGGATGAGAGCTTAATAATGATGAAATTTAGAGTAAATCTCTGATATTATATATTATATTAAAATTTTAAAAAGCTTTGAAAAAAAACTTTTTCCACTGAAGCCGTACATTGTTTTTAAAGAGGCTATTAATGGGTCCCACCTGTATTGTTAGTCAATTTTCTGAGAGTGACACTTTTTAAAATTGAATGTTTTTTTTTAATAATAATAATATTTTCTAACCTAATCCTCCAATTAATCATCTGCTATGACTTTTCAAAAAGCATTCTAAAAGAAAATCGTGATGACTCCGAGTCTCTGAGAAACTGCGCTATAGCTTCGGTAGAAAAGTTAAAATCATTAAAAAAGACAGAAATTATGATAGAAAATAAGTGATCGCACGATCTTTAAAGCTTAAATGATAGGCTTGCTCTATCAAGTAGTTTTATAGTATAAAATTTTTAAATTAAAAAACTGTTTAATATAACAACAACAACAACAACAACATCAAGCCTTTATCCCACTACGTGGGGTCGGCTACATGAATCTTTTTTCTCCATTGTGTCCTATTAAAAGTCAAATTCTCGTTTAAATCTAATAAAGAAAGGTCATTCCTAATATTTTCTAACCAAGTCTTTTTAGGTCTACCCCTACCTTTCTTAACATAAGTCAAATCTAATACCTCTACTCTCCTAACCGGGTCATCGCAAGGCCGCCGTTTTATGTGACCAAACCATCTAAGGCGACTTTCTCTAATCTTATCTTCTACTGGAGCTACTCCAACCTTTTCACGTATATGCTCATTTCGTATCCTATCTCTAAGGGTCAAGCCACTCATCAACCTGAGCATCCTCATCTCTGCCACACTTAACTTAGTATTATGCTTCTCTTTTAAAGGCCAACATTCGGCACCATAAAGCATTGCAGGCCTCACTACCATCTTATAGAATTTTCCCTTAAGTTTGAGGGGTGCATTTCTATCACATAACAAGCCCGATGCATTCCTCCACTTCAATCATCCAACTTGAATTCTGCTGATAATATCCCCATCTATTTCACCATCACTCTAAACAATAGATCCAAGATATCTAAAACGTGTACTCTTATTAATGACTTGATCGTCCAAAGTCACAATCCCCTCACTAGGTCTATTACTACTAAAATTACACTCCATATATTCTGTTTTAGATCTACTCAAGCAAAAACCTTTAGACTCTAAGGTTGACCTCCATAATTCAAGTTTACCTTCAACTCCCTCTCTAGTCTTGTCAACAAGAAGAATATCATCAGCAAAAAGCATACACCAAGGTACATCCTCTTGCAAATGTCTAGTGAGAACATCCATGACTAAAGCAAAAAGATATGGGCTTAAGGCTGATCCTTGATGTAACCCAATCGAAATAGAGAAATACTTGGTCAATCCACCTTGTGTTTGAACACAAGTAATGAAATCTAAGATTTAGACTTCTAATGTTTTATGGTGCACAATATTAGCCATTAAAAAGAAGCATAAAATTAAGTTGCATGTCGTAGGCATAAGAATGTTCAAGTGCATGAGTTGACTTTAGACTTAAAGGCAGAATTCAGAACGAGTATATATGTAACAAGTGTTGAGTAGCTTCAGTGATAAGATTATAAAAAGTCACATTAAATGATTTGATCACCTTAAATGATATCTTTTCAACAGTTTTCATCTGATCATAAGCGGTTTCGCACAAATATTATTTTTGCATCCGACTAAACCGGATGCAAGACCGGTTCACGGTTCAACCGGTTGAACCGGCCTGTCCATTCCAGTTTTTAAAACCTGGTTAAAAAGATTAGTTTTGAAAAAAAAAGAAGAACATTGACTAATAAAAAACTCATAGAATTTAACTTGAACTTTAAAATAATTTGAAAAAATATATATATCCCATATATTTTTTATTATAAATAGTCGTAAATTGCATCATCATATGAATCTGACGATGGAACAATTGGGCTTCTCCTACCTCCTCTTTCTCTCCCTCTTCCTCATATTCTCCTTCCTCTTACTCAACATCATCACAAAAACTAATACATCAACAAACAGAGAGGTCCCTCCAGGTCCATGGCGTCTCCCCATCATCGGTAACCTACATCTTCTCAATCTCAACAAGCTTCATCACTCCCTCATTAACCTCTCAAATAAGCACGGCCCTCTCATCCTCCTCCACCTCGGCTCCATCCCCACCCTCGTTGTTTCCTCTCGCGACATAGCCAAGGAGATCTTCACTAATCACGACCTCACCTTCTCCAGCCGCCCTCTCCTCACTGCACCAAACAAGCTTTCATACAACAGCTCCAGCATCTCCTTCGCTCCTTACGGCGATCTCTGGCGCCAAGCTCGCAAGATCGCCATGCTCGAGCTTCTCAGCTCTCGTCGCGTTCGGTCTTTTGAAGCTGTGCGAAGGGAAGAAGTGGAGAACCTCGTAGCCACTATCAAAGATCTCTCCATAGCTAACTTGAGCGAGTTGACGCTTTCATTCGTAAATAATGTGGTCTGCCGAGCGGCACTCGGCGGTTCTTTTAGAAAAGGAGGAGTATGGCTTCATCAGCAACTTTCAGAGACTCAAAGCCTGCTTGGTGGTTTCTGTGTTGCGGATTTCTTTCCCAGAATGGAATGGTTTGATCGATTAAGGGGCTTTCATGGGAGGTTGGAAAAGAATTTTACAGAGATGGATAAGTTTTTAGATAGAGTTATCGATGAGCATCTTAAAATGAGCGAAAAGGAAGAAGAGAGTGATGAGGAGGAGAAGGATTTGGTGCATGTTTTGCTAAGGCTCCATAAAGCTGCAATCCTTCATGGAGGTTTTCTGAGCAATGTAGATCATGTCAAGGCCATCTTAGTTGTAAGTTCAACTTTCTCCTTTTACTATTTACATTCGTATTTAAAAGATAAATATTTTTAAATTTATGCTTTGGACAACAAGGTAAAATTAATTATTAGTTTTAATTATATATATAACTTATTTTCATAAAAAAACAAATAAAGAAAAAAATATCTTTCTTTCTTCTTAATCAATGGACTAATGCTTCTTTCACATAAAAGTCATAATTAGGGCAATTTATGGGTCATACATCCTTATCATAAACATTATTGCTTCAATAATGCTACCTTAGACTACCTTAGATTCTTATAAGACAAGTCATTTATTATTTCACATTTCATTTGACACAATTTTCTTATTGTCTTGTAAAAATTTTATAGACAAAATAACATTTTAAAAAGTTGTTGTAGAAAGCAACTTAATATTACAAAATTTTTAAATGTTGAAAAAATGAGGGATAAATATTTTATTATTTTTATTATTATTTTTAAAGTAGTGAATAAATATAAATTATGATTACAATTTAAAAAGCAAAGCCTAATTATAAACAGAAAGTTATAAAGGAGCCATCATGTTTGATCGATCCCACCAAGAGTTGAAAAGTAACCCACGCTCTCTCATCAAAGAGGCTTTGTGTTTTAAGATTGTGCTGAAATGATTATGGGTGTTAAATTATAAGTTTTATTTTTATTATATAATGTTATAGAAATGTTAAATTATTTTAGTAAGAATATTTTCAAAAATTTTGTATATATATTTTTTTTTACTTAGGTTTTTGATAGTAACAAAAATTAAGATTGTTATTCCTTAAAATAAAATTTCCTTGTATTGATATTCTTTTTGTAGTTTTTATGTATTTTCTTTGTAATTGAATTAGTTTTATGTTTACCCTTTATTGTCCGGCTCTAATTATCAATTTAATATTTATATAGTAGCCCAAAAGTAGGAAATTTTTATTGAATATTTGTGATATTATGTATGAATGATCAGGAAGTATTTATAGCGGGAACGGATACATCATCAGCAACAATAACATGGACGATGACACATCTGATAAAAAATCCAAGAGTAATGATGAAATTGCAAGAAGAGCTCAACCAAGTCACTAATGGAAACTCTCATAGACTCATCCAAGAAAGCGAACTAGAAAAGCTTGAATACCTCAAACAAGTTATAAAGGAATCGCTAAGACTAAAACCTCCTGTCCCACTTATGGTTCCCCATGAAACCATTCAGGCTTGTCAAATCCAAGGATACATGATCCCCGCTTGTACACGAGTTATCTTCAATGTCGCTGCTATTTCCACGGACCCAAATGTTTGGGAAAAGCCGCTCGAGTTTTGGCCTGAAAGATTTGAAGGAAGGGATGTTGATTTTAGGGGACATGATTTTGAATTGTTGCCATTTGGCTCTGGGAGGAGACAGTGCCCAGGGATCAACTTCGCAATGGTGATCATTGAACTTGCACTAGCGAATCTCCTTCACTGTTTTAATTGGTCAATACCATATGGAATGAAGTCTGAAGATATCAATATGGAGGAGGCTATTGGAATCACAACACATAAAAGAGACGCGCTTTGCTTGGTTGCTAAATCTAAGTGGTGAGGAAGAAGCAAAACCTAATTATACATTTATATATGATCCTATATTTTACTAAGAAGTTAGAAGCATGAAATTAAAATATTATATTGTTTTTGTTGTGGCATATAGATTTTGCTACATGTGTTTCTGATACAAATTCTGATGAGGTCTCAAGTCTTGTGGAATCTAGAGTAGTTGAGAGGGTGCTTTCACTGAAATCTAGAGTAAAATTTATAATATTATTTATTATGTTAAAAACTTCATTATCTTATACTTAAATATATAATTATGATTTCTCCTCCTCCTAGCATATATCTACTATTAGTAGCTGCCGCGACAAAGAAATTGTGATGAGAGCTTGATATGGGAGCTAAGATTTACTTACCTCAAAATCAGTTTGGTATTGATGATTTAAGCTAAATATTGTGTAATCATTAAGATTTTGTTCGGGACAGCTTTTTTACTGCTTCTTAAAATAACTTTTTAATACAAAAATTAAAAATTTTATATTAGAAAGCTATTTTAAGAAGCAGTAAGAAAGCCGTCCCGAATGAAGTCTTTCAGCAGATTTTTTTTATTATTTTGCTTTTCAAATAGGAAACACAATTTTTGTTTGGCAATAATTTTTTCACAATTTTTTTTAAAAAATTTGTGCTAAGAAGTTACTTTCTTCAACAACTTTAAAAAAATTACTTTCTACACAACTGTTTTATAATCATACTTATAAAAAGCTATAAACATCCCAAATAGATCTTAAATATGAATTAAATCTTACAATCATTCAAGATTAATGATATTTATCTCCTTATATTACACAAAAAAAATTATCTTAGAAGCTTTCAAGGATCAAGAAAATATATATTAACAATTTGGGAAATTTACATACATACCACTTTATAACATCTTATTTATATATCTAACACCTAAAATTTTAATATCAAATATACCATTTATATTTCTTTCATACAACTCATATATTTCATTTCTACCACTCATATTTGATATGAAAATGAACTATAGGTGGTATGTATGTAATGTTAAAGTTTTATATGTTAAATATGTAAATAGAGTAGTATAAGGTGGTATGTATGTAAATCTCCCTAACAATTTAATATGAGCACTTTAAAATTGAAGCTCATAAAAAAAAAAAACTCTCTATAAATTTTGATCGACATCAACATTTGATAAAGATGAGAAAATTAATCATATATCATCTTAATTGATCTTTTCCCTACCTATATATTTTGACTGCAATAACTAAATTATATTTTCAATTATAAAAAATGTTAAGGCAAAGTTGTGTAATAAGATGTAAGTTGATTTTCCGATAAATTCATTTGTAAAATATGAAGAGTCAATATACATAATTTAATTTGCTAATTAAATTATAATAACTTTAGCAATAAATAGTAATTTATTCTTGCTTCATTGTTTTTTCTTATTTAAAAACTTTTTCATTTAGACTTTATTTGGAGTAACTTTCTTCCTGCTTTCTAAAGTAGTTTTTTAGTACAAAAATTTTTTAAATTAGAAATTTTTGTACTAAAAAGCTTATTAAAAAGCAATAAGAAAGAAATTCCAAAGTAAGCCTTAGATTTTGTATGGGACAGCTTTCTTACTACTTCATAAAGCAACTTTTAAGTAGAAAAATTTTAATTTTTGTACTAAAAAGCTGCTTTAAGAAGCAGTAAAAAAGTTATCTCAAATGAAACCTTAATCTTTTTTATTGTCTACTTATGATAGATTTAAAAGAAAAATTGGAACCTCAATTTATTTTTGTATTTTTTTATTTCATCACCGGCCCTCTCTTTAAATCTTAGTTCAAACAGTGTGCACATGTGATTTAATTTCAATATCTTATCAATAAATTTTAAATATCTGTCAATCGAACAATTCTATATATATATATATATATAATAATAATAATAATAATAATAATAATAATAATAATAATAAATATTTAATCTTTGTCATTAGACCTTGTTGGTTCTAACGTGCAAAACTACTTAAATGGGTTGTAGAAGCCTAATTTTCTTTGGACTCTAAACAAGACTCCTAGAAGAAATTTTCTTCATGATTAGGCCATAGTTGGAAAAAAAGTTGGACAAAGAGCTACTTATAATATATATATATATATATATATATATATATATATATATATATATATATATATATATATATATATATATATATATATATATATATATATATATATATATATATAACATTCAAAATTTTATCTTAAATAAATTATAAGATATTTTCTTCTATAAACTATTACAAAAAATTTTGTCTATAAATTTAATAGAATGTAATCTTTTAAATTATACAAAACACCTTATTATTTTGAAAAAAAAATTTATTGTATTTGTTATGCATGCTTATAAAGAGCCTTTGAACAAATTTATATTTGGATAATTCGACTATATATACGTACCTCATAGTAAATATAATTGGGCAGATATTTACATTATTTGTTTTGATAGGATCGACAAATATGATAAAGAAGAGTTCCTAATTGAGCTTAATTTGGATGACATTATCGAAGTGACCAACTACTTGTGAAGGAAAAGAGGAGCTTATAATAGAGCTCATCGGGGGGAAGGTATCGACTTGAGTAGGATATGTTAAAAAGGAGTTTGTTGGGAAAGGCATGATCAACATTATTGTTTAGAGGCTAGTACGATGAAAAGTTCGAACTGATTGAGTTATAACTAGGTCTGAATCAAATTGAAACAAGTTTGAATTTAAATTAGTTTAAAATAATTTTGGAGGACTTCAACGTCAACTTGAACAAGTAGTTTACCAATATAATAGGTTATCCCTCATTGTAGGGCAATTTTATCGAAATAAGCTTTCAAGTATATTTCTCTCAAAAAAAAAAAAAAAAAAAAAAAAAAAAAAAAAAAAAAAAAAAAAAAAAAAAAAAAACGTTTAGTATGAGATATATATGACCAAAATTTTCTTTTTTTTTTTTCTTTTTATGTTAACAAAGTTATGATAGCTTTATGTATATAAGCTCTTTAGTTCACACATTTCTTGACCAATCTCATATATAACTAATTGTTAATACTTAATACTATATAGTATAATAAATATTAATAAATAAAACAAAAAAAACATGCATGAAGACTGATTATTCATTAAGATATCCGAATATCTGATGTGAATATGTTGATCAACAATATGTGTTTCTTAAATTCATTAGAAGTTTTGTCAAACACAGAAAAACTTGCACAAATTAATATAACTCACTAACAACACTGGCCACCACCAACAATACTGACCACCACCACAACACCATTGTCGCTGTCGGTCTACCTGAGCCATTGCTTCACTAGCAACTACATCTACTACTTTGTCAACGATGACCTTCCTCACCACCATAGCAATCAATTTATTCAATATTCAATAAAAATTAAAGTAACATGTTAAAGATACGAAACATATACTCAAAATATCTATAAAAAAACAATAAATAATAATAATAATAATAATCAATACCAAATGGCCCTTAAACTATTAGAAAATATAATTAAACTATTATGAAAATCCAACTAAATTATTAGACAATTGTAATGAAAAGTATTAATTATGAATGACTAATGCTTTATTATCAAATAATTTTGATATATTTGTGTAATAATTTAGTTATAATATCTACTCAGTTAATTATATTGAGGGATAACAAGTAAATACCATAAATTAAAGACATATGTCACACCATTTGTCATCAAATTATGACTCTTAACATATTTGGCTATATATCCTAATTTTTATTGTAAGTAAATAGTACATTTTGGTATGATAGAAATTTCATGATCGATAACTTTTTCAATCTATCCCATTGTTAATTGCAAACTTCAATAATTTAATGTGACATGTATTCTTATAAGAATTGGTCAAAATTTTTTCTTAAATGCTACTGTTATTGTGCACATATTTCAAAAAAAAAAAATAGATTTTTTATGTGATTATTTGTAGAAAATATTTTACTAATTGTTGATAAGTAAGTACGTTGTTGTCGCAAAAAATAATAATTGAAGTGTCAAATGAATGACTCGATATGAAAAAATTATTACATGTGACGTCGAATGCATTCGGACGCTAACAAGAAGATGCCACATCATGTAATGTACAGTGCATTACATGATGTAGTGCATTAAGGAATGTGGTGGCTCCTGATTGACCTCTAGACGCATTCAATATCCGCACTTAATAATCTCTCCGACATATGAGATGCCACATCATGTAATGTACAGTGCATTACATGATGAAGTGCATTAAGGAATGTGGTGGCTCCTGATTGACCTCTAGACGCATTCAATATCCGCACTTAATAATCTCTCCGACATATGAGATGTATATATGCCAAATCTAAAACCTTTTCATGTATACCTGTGTGGATATAACTATGGAACAACAAGTCTTCTTCTATCTCCAACTCCTCCTCATCTTCCTCATCTCCTTCCTCTTGCTCAACATCCTAGCAAAAACTAATAAAACGGAGAAAAAGAAGGACCCTCCGGGTCCATGGCGTCTCCCCATCGTCGGCAACCTCTTTCTTCTCAATCCCAATAAGCCTCTCCGCTCCCTCATCAGCCTCTCAAATAAACACGGCCCTCTCATCCTCCTCCACTTCGGCTCCATCCCCACCCTTGTCGTCTCCTCCGGCGACATAGCCGAGGAAATCTTCACCAAGCATGACCTCACCTTCTCCGGCCGCCCTTTTCTCACCGCAGCTAAGAAGCTCTTATACAACAGCTCCAGCATCACCTTTGCTACCTACGGCGACCACTGGCGCCAAGCTCGCAAGATCGCCACGCTCGAGCTTCTTAGCTCTCGTCGTGTTCGATCCTTTGAAGTCGTGCGAAGGGAAGAAGTGGAGAAGCTCGTAGCCACTATAAGAGATCTCTCAATAGCTAACTTGAGCGAGTTAACGCTTTCATTCGCAAATAATGTGGTTTGTCGAGCGGCGCTTGGTGATGAGTTTGGAGATGGAGGGTATGGTGGAAAAGGAGGAGTATGGCTTCATCAGCTACTTTCAGAGACTCAAAGCTTGTTCGGTGGTTTCTGTGTAGCAGATTTCTTTCCTGGGATGGAATGGATTGATCGATTAAGAGGCTTTCATGCAAGGATGGAAAAGAATTTTGAAGAGATGAATACATTTTTTGATAGAGTTATTTATGAGCATGATCTTAAAATTAGAGAAAAAGAAGAAGAAATAAGAGGTGAGGAGGAGAAGGATTTGGTGCATGTTTTGCTGAGGCTCCATAAAGCTGCAGTCCTTCATGGAGGTTTTTTGAGCAATATAGACCATGTCAAGGCCATCTTAGTTGTAAGTTCAACTTCTCCTAATTTTTTTTCTATTTACATTCATATATTTATAAGGTAAGTATTTCTAAAATTCTGTTTAGGGAGACAAGAGAAAATTAAATTGTTTATAAATATTATGTTTTTAACCGGTGAGAAATAAATAAATAGCAAATTAAATATCTGACTTTCACATAAAAATCATAATTGGAGAAATTTATGGGCCATACATACCGTAATATTTTTTCAGAACTTGTTGCATTCATTAAGTGTGAAGGGGAAGCCATCATGGAACCATCAGGTCGGGTCCTACCCAAAGTTGACGAGTAGCCCGAGCTCTCCAATCAAACAGACTTTGAGGTTGTTTAATTGGAAGTAAAGTAGGCGTAAAATATTTTAAATGCAAGAATTTTGAAAATCTTAATGTTTGGTTTGAAGAAAAAATGAATGCAAAGTAAAATAAATATATTGTAAATCTTTTTAGTTCATTTTTGAGATAAATTAACTTGATTTTGAGCGATAATTATTTACACTGCAAGAAAGCTCACTTGAACACTGCCACCACATGCCGACCAACACTTTCAGTTAGTGCCACCAACCACCGGCCATCACCTACCTCCGACCGCCTTTACTTGCCGTTGGCCACCACCGTCGGCTGCTGCCACGTACCCACCGCCATCCCTCACAGTCGTCGGCCACCACCCACCGGCCACAAGCCCTGCTCCACCCACAGGCGGCCATCATCGATATCTGACCTCATCTTTGGACTTTATACTTCATTCTTTTTACTTCAAACAAAACAAAAAAATACATTCACATATATTTATATAATTTACACCCATCCAAGCAGCTTCAAAGTATTACTTTTGTAATGTATTCCTTTTTTAGCCAACCAAACAATCCCTTTGTATTTTATGATTGCCCTCTAATTTGAAATGCCTCTATTGTTGTTAAATTATGAAGTTTTATTTTCATCACAAAGAAATGTTACATTATTTTATCAAGAACATTTTCAAAATTTTAGTTTTTTTTGTCCTTAGTTTTTTTATAGTAACAAAAATTAAAATTGTAATTCCTTAAAATAAAACTTCTTTGTGTATTATTTGTGTTATATTATTTATATTTTATTTTTTTATGTGTTTTCTTTGTAATTGAATTATTTTTATATTTACTCATAATTATTGGGCTATAATTATGAATTTAATATTAAAAAAGTTGCCCAAACTTAGAAAAGTTATATTGAATATTTGCGATATTATACATTAATGACCAGGAAGTATTCATAGCTGGAACGGATACATCATCAGCTACAATAACATGGACAATGACAGAGCTGATAAGAAATCCAAGAGTATTGAAGAAATTACAGGAAGAACTTCAACAAGCCACCAATGGAAACTCGCACAGACTCATCCAAGAAAGCGAACTTGAAAAGCTAGAATACCTCAAACAAGTTATAAAGGAATCACTAAGACTAAAACCTCCTGTTCCACTTTTGGTTCCACGTGAAACCATCCAGGAATGCGAAATCCAAGGATACACGATCCCTGCTTATACACGAGTTATCTTCAACGCCGCTGCTATTTCCACAGACCCAAATATTTGGGAGAAGCCCCTCGAGTTTTGGCCTGAAAGATTTGAAGGAAGGGATGTTGATTTCAAGGGACATGATTTTAAGATGTTTCCTTTTGGCTTTGGGAGGAGAAAGTGCCCAGGGATCAACTTCGCGATGGTGATTGTTGAACTTGCCTTGGCCAATCTCCTCCATTGTTTTGATTGGTCAATACCAAATGGAATGAAGGCTGAAGATATCAATATGGAGGAGGCTATTGGAGTTACCACACACAAGAAAGAGGCGCTTTGCTTGGTTGCTAAACCTAAGTGGTGAGGAAGAAGCATAACCTAATTATATATTTATGTATGTTCCTATATTTTTCCATGATATTCCAAGCTTGAAATTAAGCTATCATATTGTCATATCAAGCTGAATTTATTGTTTCTAAATATAACTTAGAAAAAATTATGAAAATTTCAGCGCTTTAATATATATATATATATATATATATATATAATAATAATAATGTGTTTTTTTAATGGTGAATCAAATTTTAGGGTTCACTCCAAACAATTTAAGAGTAACAAGGATTTCTCTTTAGGGGGAAGGACAAAGATAAAAATAAAAAGATAAATAAAAATTAATTTTATCTTAACAAAGCTTAGCTTTGATGTTGCCTTTTTTTAGGGGTTGTTTTTTCAATTGATTGAATTAAGGATAGCTATAATTTTGGATGTTAATCTCTTTAATTTTTAAAATTTTGTATTTAACTTATTGTGTGGCTACTGGCATTCGGGCTGTCTCCATTAAGAACAAGTTGCATAGAGATATTGCTATATAAGAATGACCAAAGATAAAATGTGAAATAACTTTTGATGAGCTCTTAGTACTGATGAAATTTAGAGTAAATCTCTTGATATTATATATCATATTAAAAACTTCTTATCTTAAACCTAAATATAAAATTATATTTAAAAATTATTCAAATCAAAATAATGAGTATCAATCATATATATTTCTTAATAATATATTTATCATATTTTAAAATTTTTTTCTCCTTCTAGCACCAATTGATAATAGCTTTCACAGGACCATAACAAGAAATAGTAATGATGTTTATCATCTTATTAGATCTCAATTCAATCCTACAATCATTCAAAATTAATGATATTTATCATGTTAGACATAATTTTTCTCAAATTTTTAAAATTTTTAGCAATCCCAATTATCCCACACCTACTAATAATATAATTTTTTAGTAAAATATTCTAATTAATATGTAATTATATAGATGAACTCAAAACTCAAAAGCATGTATTTTTTTTTTCTTTGAATTTGTTAAGTTTATAAGATGACATGCATGATGAAATAAGCTAAATCCAAAACTAATTGCCAAACTCTTCATATGTGACCAATCTAATCCTAAACTATCAGATTTCTCTAATTTAATCTATCAACTACTCATGCTTAAATTGTAATAAAAGAACTAATCCTAAGTTAGTTCCAGAGGGATTATTTTGGAATCATTTTATTTAATTGAGAGATTAAGGTTTTATTTGGGACAGTTTTTTTATTACTTCTTAAAACAATTTTTTAGTACAAAAATTTTAATTTTTGTACTAAAAAATTATTTTAAAAAGCAATAAAAAAATGTACTAAATTGAAAAAAATATGATACATTGGGACTCAATTGATCACATATAGATAATTAGATGATTTTGTTTGGGCAGCTTTTTTAATATTTTTTAAAATAGCTTTTTAGAAATTAGTATGAAAAATATCAAAAAAAAGAGGCCGTACATTGTTATAAGAGAAGTTAATAAGGGGTCCCACCGCTATTGGTAGTCAATTTTGTGAGAGTACCAGTTTTTGAACCATCCAAATCCTCCAATTAATCGCCTGCCATGACTTTTCTTGTTTGGCTCTGAGAAATTGCGGTATAGCTTCGGTAGAGAAGTTAAAAGCATGTAGAAATTATGATAACAAATAAGTGGTTGTACGTCGGAAAAATAAAGCAGTAAGAAAGCTGTTTCAAACGAAGCATGACAACTTTTAGCAGCTATTTTGCCGGTGCTTTTAAGAAATTTTCGTACTAGAAAACTGCTATAGAAAGTAGCAAGAAAGTTAGTCTCATATAAAATATAAGAATGAAACCTATAATATTTAATGATGCAAAATATTGATCATTAAAAAGAAGCATAAAATTAAGTTACGTGTTGTAGGGATAAGGATGCTCAAGTGGATGAGTTGGCTTTAGACTTAAAGGTAAGATTCGAAACGAGTATATATGTGCTAAGCTTTGACTAGCTTTAGTTGTAGATAAGATAAAAAATAGTCACATTAAAGGGTTTGGTCACATAAAACATTGGCCTTTCAATGTATTTAAAGAAAGATAGAGGACCTAAACTTGGTTAAAAATTACTAAAAAAATATATTTTTAATTACATTTAATTATAGAATTTGACTTTTAATAGAACATAATGAAAAAAGTAATATTTTTTAATTATTACAGAAATCAACTTTCTATTACATTTTTTTTAAGTAGAGAAAAAGTAATGGCCAAACACAAATTAGGATTGAAGTCTAAAAAAAGCAATGAGAAAGCTATCTCAAACTAAGCCGAAGGCTTCGTTTTATTTTTATCATACAGTGATATAGAAATGTCAAATTATTTTATTAATAATTTTTTGAAACTTTAGTATATTTTTATTGTCTTGGTAGTAACAAAAATTAAAATTGTTATTTCTTAAAGTAAAATTTTTGTGTTGATATTCTTTTTGTAAATTTTTTATGTATTTTCTTTATAATTGAATTAGTTTTTTTTTTGCTCATCATTGTCTGACTCTAATTATCAATTTAATATTTAAATAGTAGCCCAAAAGTAGGAAATCTATGTTGAATATTTGTGATATTATGCATGAATGAGATCATGAAGCATTCATAGCGATAACATATACATCATCAACAATAATATTATAATAACATGGATGGTGAAAGAGTTGATAAGAAATCCAAGAGTGATGAAGAAATTGCATGATGAACTCAAGCAAGCCACTAAAGAAACTATCACAGACTCATCTAAGAGAGCGATATTGAAAGTTTGAATACCCCAAACAAGTTATAAAGGAATCACTAAGACTAAGACCTCCTATCCTACTTTTGTTTCCACAAGAAACCATTCAAGCATGTGAAGTCCAAGGATACACAATCCCTGCCAAAACACGAGTTATCTTCATCATTGCTACTATTATTTCTGCATATCCAATTGTTTGGAAGAAGCCAATTGAGTTTTTGCCTAAAAGGTTTGATAGAAGTGGAGTTGATTTTAAGGGGCAGGATTTTGAGTTGTTGCCCTTTGGCTTTGGAAGGAGAGAGTGCACAGGGATCTACTTCACAATGGTGATTGTTGAATTTGCCTTGGTCAATCTCCTCTATTATTTTGATTGGTCAACACCAACAAAATGAAGGCTTAAGATATCAATATGGAGGAGGCTATTGGAATCACAACACACAAGAAATAGGCACTTTGCTTGGTTGCTTAACCTAAGTGGTGAGGAAGAAGCATAACCTAATTAATATATCTATTATCATATATTTAAGATAAACCAAAATAAAATTTATTTTAATAAATCTTCCCTTTGATCTTGCCATTTGTTTTTTTTTTGTTGTCTTTTCAATTTATTTATTTAAGGATAGCTATACTTTTAATCATCTTTTTCCTCCTACCACCAAATTGTTAATAGCTTCTACAAAACCAGAACAAAGAAATAGTAATGATATTTATCATCTTCTTAAATCTCAATTCAATCCTACAATTATTCAAAATTAATGACATTTATCATCTTAGGGTTTACCTGTGACGCCCTAGAATCTTTCTCTAATCTTCTGTAATGTTTTCATTTGGATTTTTTTTTTGCCTTTTAAATTGATTGAATTAGGGATAAGTGGCATTTTAGCCTTTTAGGGTTTACCTGTGACGCCCTAGAATCTTATTTGTAAGAATTATTCTTTAATTTTTTAATAAATAACAATCAGAGCTATTTAATTTCTTTTATCAATATAAATACCAACGAAAATAAAACTATCAATCAAAACATCTATATTTATTTCTCAAAAATTAAATATATTACTCATGATATATACAATCAGATTATAATTATTATGAACTGAGCATAAAAGAATAAATAAAATAACAAGAATATGAACTTGAAGGATCATGGTCAATCTCTCACTCTTGTTTCCTTGTTATGACCTGAAATCATTTAACAAAATATAATGAGCTCAAGAGCCCATCAAGTAACCAAATCCTACAATTGAACTCAAAGCATGAAAAAAGAGCAATATGCATGTCAACAATCAAATCATAATAGTAATAGTATATGATTATGAATCTGTGCAAAAATAATAAATCTCATATGCAGTAGTAGTAGAATATGTAAACAGTAAAATAGTAGGTACAAAATGCAGTAAAGTAATACAATAGAAAAACTAGTAAACAATAACAAGTGTCGAATTGATAAAACAATCGTCGTAGCAGTTCTATCAATCAGTAAACAAATAGTATAAAAACGATTAAACCAAAGCATCATTAAAGTCTGTCAAAATCATATCAATGAGATAAAATTATAGAGGAGTGTACATGTACTATCTGGTTATTTTATTTCAGCATAAAATTAGTTATATGCTTAGTATTTCACATGCTTAATTAGTATTAGTACAGTGAATCAATAGTGTCAAATATTATCGATATCTATATCAGTAACAATCTAGTTATAGTACTAATAAATAATACACTAATAGTAAATACTTGCAGTAGCAATAAATCCATACACAAATAAAAATAATACCTCAATAATATGCATTTCAATTGCCACACTAAACAAGTACAAAGTTTTAGTTTAAGAGGTATTTTTTAGTATTGTATCATTATCAGTAAACTGTTGGCATAGTAAATAGAGTCATCATTCTTTACCCGTTGACACAATAATCATCTCTTTATACCTCCCAATTAGTATATCATGTGAATCAATCGAGAATAATATCAAATCACATATTTAAAGGAAAGCCCGTCGGCCAACCATCATGTACAAGTAAATCGGTCTTCAACTAACGTAAGTGAATAACCAATCTACTTATTTTTTCTCACACACACATTATTATTATAATATTATAATATTAATAACGACCACATATTCACCCTCATTTTCAATGTATTGTAGTAAATCATAATTAGGCTTAATTATGAAAGTGTCAAAATGTACTAAAGACAGACAACATAAAACCCTAATGAACAAAAATTCATATTTTCATAAATTTACTAAATTACAAGAGATCATACGTAAAAATATTCTAAAGCTTTAATTGAACTAAAACATTATTTTTAGATGTCAAAATAGAATTTTGAATTGATAAAAATTATTATTTTTTAAATCACCTACCAAAAAATATCAAATAAATACTCAAAATATTTATAATCTCAATCTCTATAACATATAAATAGTTACATAGTGAATGTTTTATCAATACAAAATTATTCTTGTTTTCGGTAACAAATACATAAACTTAATCATAAAAATACCAAATATATAAAATCATTGAAATCAGAAATAGTGTAATGATTCCTTATAGCGGTGATGAACAAATCTCCCAAGAGTTCAAACTGACAAAAATCACTTTACGGTCTCCAAATCTTTAATTTCTTTCTCTTACAGGAAAATTAATGGAATTAATAGATATTATGATTCATAGGAAGTTAAATATTTTGTGCATTCAGGAAACTAAATGGGTTGGAGAGAAGGCTAAGGAAATTGATAGTTTAGGATTTAAACTTTGGTATTCGGGTAAGAGTCGTACTAGAAATGGTGTAGGTGTTATTATAGATAAGAGTTTAAAGGATAATGTTATAAAAATTAATAGGATTGGAGATAGAATTTTAGCGTTAAAGATTGTTGTTGATGATAAGATTGTTAATATTATAAGTGCTTATGCTCCTCAAGTAGGTTTGGATATGAGTTCTAAATTAAATTTTTGGAATGACTTAGAAGAATTAATACAAAATATACCTCTTGAAGAAAGAGTTTTTATTGGAGGAGATTTAAATGGACATGTTGGTAGAGAGGTCGATGATTTTAAAAGCATTCATGGAGGCCATGGATTTGGAACGACGAATGAAGGTGGCAAGACCATATTGGATTTTTGTTTAGCTTATGATTTTTCAATTGCTAATACCTTATTTAAGAAAAGGAATGAGCATCTCATCACTTATAAAAATGGATATAGTACAACCCAGATTGACTATTTTCTTATTAGAAAATTAAATCGTTTAGATTGCAAAGATTGTAAAGTTATTCCGAGTGAAAATTTATGTACCCAACATCGATTATTAGTTTTGGACTTTAAGATAAAGGGGCATAAAATAAAAAATAAAGTAAAACAATTTTCTAGGATTAGATGGGGGCATTTAAAGAATATTAACAAAAATATTTTTGGAGATAAGATTTTAGATCGTAAGATTTTGTCTGTGCATGAGGATGCTAATATTATGTGGGAAAAAGTGGCTAGTGATCTTAAGAATATTGCAAAAGATGTCCTTGGAGTATCAAAGGGAAAAGCTCCTAATAGTAAAAATAGTTGGTGGTGGAATCCTAATGTGCAAGAAAAGATAAAAAATAAGAAGCTTTGTTATAAAAATTGGTTTAATTTTAAAAATTCCGATAATTGGGAAATATATAAAGTTGCTCGTAAGGATGCTAAGAAAGCCATATGCGATGCAAAGACATTAGCTTTTAGTGATTTATATAATAGATTAGATACTAAAGAAGGAGAAAGATATATGTATAAGTTAGCCAAACAAAGAGATAGGAGTAGTAAGGATTTAGTTCAAGTGAAGTGTATTAAAGATGAAGATCAAAAAATACTTTTCTTAGAAGATGATATTCAACAAAGATGGATGAGATATTTTGCTAACCTTTTTAATGAAGATTGTGAAAATAAGATTGACTGTAGTGACCTTAGCACCCTAAATGAAAATAAAGATTTCTATTTTTATCGGCGTATTAGTAAAACTGAAGTTAGAGAGGCTTTAAAGAAAATGAAGGGTGGAAAAGCTGTTGGACCTGATGATATCCCAATAGAGGTGTGGAAATGCTTAGGAGATGAAGGAATTTCATGGCTTACTAAACTTTTTAAATACTATTTTGAAGACTAAAAAGATGCCAGATGAGTGGAGAATGAGTATGTTAATTCCTATTTTTAAGAATAAAGGTGATGCACAAGATTGTGCGAATTATAGAGGTATTAAGTTAATGTGTCATACTTTAAAACTATGGGAGCGAGTTATGGAGCATAGGTTGCGGCGTGATACTAATGTTTCTCAAAATCAATTTGGATTCATGCCGGGTAGGTCGACTATGGAAGCCATACATTTATTAAGAGGTTTGATGGAGAAATATAGAGAAAATAAGGAGGATCTACATATGATATTTATTGATTTAGAAAAAGCATATGATAAAGTTCCAAGAGAAGTGCTATGGAGAGTTCTTGAAAAGAAAGGAGTCAATAATGCTTATATTCAAATCATTAAAGATATGTATGCAGGAGCTATTACTTGTGTTCAAACACAAGGTGGATTGACCAAGTATTTCCCTATTTCGGTTGGGTTACATCAAGGATCAGCCTTAAGCCCATATCTTTTTGCTTTAGTCTTGGATGTTCTCACTAGACATTTGCAAGAGGATGTACCTTGGTGTATGCTTTTTGCTGATGATATTCTTCTTGTTGATAAGACTAGAGAGGGAGTTGAAGGTAAACTTGAATTATGGAGGTCAACCTTAGAGTCTAAAGGTTTTCGCTTGAGTAGATCTAAAACGGAATATATGGAGTGTAATTTTAGTAGTAATAGACCTACTGAAGGGATTGTGACTTTGGGCGATCAAGTCATTAATAAGAGTACACGTTTTAGATATCTTGGATCAATTGTTCAAAGTGATGGTGAAATAGATGGGGATATTATCAGCAGAATTCAAGTTGGATGGTTGAAGTGGAGGAATGCATCGGGCTTGTTATGTGATAGAAATGTACCCCTCAAACTTAAAGGAAAATTCTATAAGATGGTAGTGAGGCCTGCAATGCTTTATGGTGCCGAATGTTGGCCATTAAAAGAGAAGCATAATACTAAGTTAAGTGTGGCAGAGATGAGAATGCTCAGGTGGATGAGTGGCTTTACCCTTAGAGATAGGATACGAAATGAGCATATACGTGAAAAGGTTGGAGTAGCTCCAGTAGAAGATAAAATTAGAGAGAGTCGCCTTAGATGGTTTGGTCACATAAAACGACGGCCTTTCGATGACCCGGTTAGGAGAGTAGAGGTATTAGATTTGACTTATGTTAAGAAAGGTAGGGGTAGACCTAAAAAGACTTGGTTAGAAAATATTAGGAATGACCTTTCTTTATTAGGTTTAAATGAGAATTTGACTTTTAATAGAACACAATGGAGAAAAAGGATTCATGTAGCCGACCCCACGTAGTGGGATAAAGGCTTGATGTTGTTGTTGTTGTTGTCTCTCTCCTCTTATTTCTCCTTATGATTCTATGTTAGCATAGTTAAGGAAGAGAATAAAAAAGCTTTAATAACTTGAAATATTTTATAATAATATAATAATATAATATTAACGCGACAATTTAATTTAATTAATTTTTAATATAAAATTCATATAATTTTTTTAGGGCTTCAAAAATTATACAAAATTTTTATAAAATAGTTCATTTTATTTAAAATTTTTTGATGAAATCGGTTTGCAAAACAAACACAACGATCTAAAATCCTCACTTGTACCGATAGGTCTTCATTTCGTAAGGATTTGCACCATTACCAAAAAATTATGACAAAATTGATGTAATTAATTAATTACTATAGTGTCTATGTTATGAGTAAGAAGGTTTGTGATTTGTACTTATAATAGCTCTTAAAAAAATTATTTGACTCGGTTAAAATATAGCATGTTACCCTATCGCTTTAGTTTTAAAAGATTTATCTTGACTTGTTGTGTTGTTGTTAGCATTTGGGCTGTCTCTATTAAAAAGAAGTGGCATAGAGATATTGCTAAAAGTGAGTGACCTAAGATTCATATCTGTGGTGGAATAAAGAGACTTGAGGGTGCTTTTAGCTTTGAAATTTAGGCTTTGTTTGGGACGACTTTCTTCCTGCTTCTTAAAGCAGCTTTCTAGTTCAAAAATTTTAATTTTTATACTAAAAAACCGCTTTAAGAAGCAGTAAGAAAGCCGTCCCAAACGAAACCTTAGCTTCTGTTTGGGAAGGCCGGAAATTTCTATAAAGTTTGTTGTGACGTTGATTATAAAAAGCAGCTTTCTGCATCCATTTTTTTTTTTTTGAATAACCAATCTACTTATTTTTTCTCACACACACATTATTATTATTATAATATTATAATATTAATAACGACCACATATTCACCCTCATTTTCAATGTATTGTAGTAAATCATAATTAGGCTTAATTATGAAAGTGTCAAAATGTACTAAAGGCAGACAACATAAAACCCTAATGAACAAAAATTCATATTTTCATAAATTTACTAAATTACAAGAGATCATATGTAAAAATATTCTAAAGCTTTAATTGAACTAAAACATTATTTTTAAATGTCAAAATAGAATTTTGAATTGATAAAAATTATTATTTTTTAAATCACCTACCAAAAAATATCAAATAAATACTCAAAATATTTATAATCTCAATCTCTATAACATATAAATAGTTACATAGTGAATGTTTTATCAATACAAAATTATTCTTGTTTTCGGTAACAAATACATAAACTTAATCATAAAAATACCAAATATATAAAATCATTGAAATCAGAAATAGTGTAATGATTCCTTATAGCGGTGATGAACAAATCTCCCAAGAGTTCAAACTAACAAAAATCACTTTACGATCTCCAAATCTTTAATTTATTTCTCTCTCTCCTCTTATTTCTCCTTATGATTCTATGTTAGCATAGTTAAGGAAGAGAATAAAAAAGCTTTAATAACTTGAAATATTTTATAATAATATAATAATATAATATTAATGCGACAATTTAATTTAATTAATTTTTAATATAAAATTCATATAATTTTTTTAGGGCTTCAAAAATTATACAAAATTTTTATAAAATAGTTCATTTTATTTAATTTTTTTTTATGAAATCGGTTTGCAAAACAAACACAACGGTCTAAATTAAAATCCTCACTTGTACCGATAGGTCTTAATTTCGTAAAGATTTGCACCAGTACAAAAAAATTATGACAAAATTGATGTAATTAAATCACTATAGTGTCTATGTTATGAGGAAGAAGGTTCGTGATTTGTACTTATAATAACTCCAAAAAATTTATTTGACTCAGTTAAAATATAGCATGTTACCCTATCTCTTTAGTTTTAAAAGATCTATCTTTACTTGTTGTGTTGTTGTTAGCATTTGGGCTGTCTCTATTAAAAAGAAGTGGCATGGAGATATTGCTACAAGTGAGTGACCTAAGATTCATATCTGTGGTGGAATAAAGAGACTTGAGGGTGCTTTTAGCTTTGAAATTTAGGCTTTGTTTGGGACGACTTTCTTCCTGCTTCTTAAAGCAGCTTTCTAGTTCAAAATTTTTAATTTTTATACTAAAAAGCTGCTTTAAGAAGCAGTAAGAAAGCCGTCCCAAACGAAACCTTAGCTTCTGTTTGGGAAGGCCGGAAATTTCTATAAAGTTTGTTGTGACGTTGATTATAAAAAGCAGCTTTCTGCATCCATTTTTTTTTTTTTTTTTTGAAATGGTGAGAAAGTAGCAAGAAAACACTAGTAGAAAAAAATTATTGTGATGATTTTTAAAAATGCAAAGTAGGGAGAAAGTTATCCCAAACAGGTCTTTAAAGTACAATAATTATTATTATTTATTATGTTAAAAATTTTATTAGCTTAAACTAAAATATAAAATTATGGTTTAATATAATTAAATTATAAAATTTATTATCAATCATATATTTATCATATTTTAGTCATCTTCTCCTCCTTGTAGTTCCTAATATTAGCAGCTCTAGAGCTTGTAATGGGAGCTTCAAAATTAATAATATTCATCACCGTGCACACAAATTTTATCTTAAGAGATTTCAAGGATCAAGAAAATGTATATTAACAATTTAATTAATATGATCAGCATTTTAAAATTGAAGCTTATTAAAAAAAAAGTATATCTCTACTAATTTTGATCTACATCAACATTTAATAATGATGAGAAAATTAATTATTTATCATCTTAATAAATCTTAACCCTATATTTTTTGATACCTAAGCGTATATTTTCCATAGTAAAAATTGTTAAGGCAAAGTTGTGTGATAAGATTGACATGTCACAAAAGATTATTATGATTGGGCACAAATCTTAATACATATGTTTAAATTATAAATTTTCAAAATTAAATTATGGACCATTTGGACTTTGATTTCGACAAATTTATAATCAAACTGAACGTCTTGACAGGATGAACCTAACGACATAAAAATTGATCAAATATGAGCCCAACTGAGCCAAAATTAATGACCAGAAGCATTTTTGAAAACTTCAAAGCATAAATTAGGTAATCAAATAAATTTGAATTTGACATGCTTATTGTTGAATAGAGTGGCTCAACGAGAAAGATCCAAGTAGTCCGATATCACTTAATTTTGATATCATTTAAGCACCTAATTGCTGAAAAAATGATCTATAATTAGAGGAATCATTAAGAGCCGTTCGACAAAATGCTCTGTATTTGTGCTAGATTTCCCCCATATTTATGGGGCATGTTGCTCCTAAAAATCTATAAATAAGCCCAACTCCCTAAATGAGGGGGACATTTGACTAGAGATTGAAGAGATTGAGCTCTGAAGTTTGAATAATCCTAGAGCTCCATCCGAGCACAACAGCCAGCAAACCATCTTTGGCTGATCGTCGCTATTAGACTTCTGCCAGACCTCTTCTTTATTGCCGGTCGTCAGATCTCCATTTGACCACCTTTGCTTTGACTTTCATCAACCGAATTGTACATGACTTGTATATATACATATATGCCAAATCTAAAACCTATTATTGTATACTTGCATGGATATAACTATGGAACAACAAACCTTCTTCTACCTCCAACTCCTCCTCATCTTCCTTATCTCCTCCCTCTTGCTCAACATCCTAGCAAAAACTAATAAGACAGAGAAAAAGAAGGACCCTCCAGGTCCATGGCGTCTCCCCATCGTCGGTAACCTCTTTCTTCTCAATCCCAATAAGCCTCTCCGCTCCCTCATCAGCCTCTCAAATAAGCATGGCCCTCTTATCCTCCTCCACCTTGGCTCCATCCCCACCCTTGTCGTCTCCTCCCGCGACATAGTAGAGGAAATCTTCACCAAGCATGACCTCACCTTCTCCGGCCGCCCTTTTCTCACCGTAGCTAAGAAGCTCTTATACAACAGCTCCAGCATCGCCTTTGCTCCCTACGGCGACCACTGGCGCCAAGCTCGCAAGATCGCCATGCTCGAGCTTCTTAGCTCTCGTCGTGTTCGATCTTTTGAAGCCTTGCGAAGGGAATAAGTGGAGAAGCTCGTAGCCACTATCAGAGATCTCTCAATAGCTAACTTGAGCGAGTTAACGCTTTCATTCACAAATAATGTGGTTTGTCGAGCGGCGCTTGGTGATGAGTTTGGAGATGGGGGGTATGGTGGAAAAGGAGGAGTATGGCTTCATCAGCTACTTTCAGAGACTCAAAGCTTGTTTGGTGGTTTCTGTGTAGCAGATTTCTTTCCTGGGATGGAATGGATTGATCGATTAAGAGGATTTCATGGAAGGATGGAAAAGAATTTTGAGGAGATGAATACATTTTTTGATAGAGTTATTTATGAGCATCTTAAAATGAGAGAAAAAGAAGAAGAGATAAGAGGTGAGGAGGAGAAGGATTTGGTGCATGTTTTGCTGAGGCTCCATAAAGCTGCAGTCCTTCATGGAGGTTTTTTGAGTAACATAGACCATGTCAAGGCTATCTTAGTTGTAAAAAGTTGAACTTCTCTATTTTCTATTTACTTTCATATATTTAAAAGGTAAGTATTTTTAAAATTCTGTTAGGGAGACCAGAGAAATATATATATATATATATATATATATATATATATATATATATATATATATATATATATATATATATATATTATTGCGTCCTGGAGTATTCGCGGCGGTAGAGAAATATATAGTTTAATGTCTTATCGTTGTACAAAGATCCAGCACACAAGCAGATAAGAGAGAGGGTGTAATATTCATAAGAGACACCAAAGTTTTTATGTGGAAACCCCTGAAAAGGGGAAAAAATCATGGGGTTTGGCCCAGTTTGAATGAATCCACTAGTATTTGCAGTCGATTAGAAATGAGGCCCCACCTTAGGAGAATGCCTTGACTTGATGTCACAAATATACATACTATAGAGCACATTACATTATGGGAGTTACATATACATGTTTGTTTGGTCGGCAGAATCATAGTCGATGGGATAGATGTCAGAAAGACCGTAGTTGGTAGGAGAGTGGGGTCAGAAAGACCATTGTCTGATGATGTAGGTTGAAAAGACTGTAGTAGACGACGGAGGTCGGAAGAACCATAGTTAGTAGAATATAGGGGTCCGAAAGACCGTAGTAGTAGGGCAGTACTCTGGTAGTGGTCCGATAGAAGCTTGGGCCTTACGTGGTGGTCCGACAGAAGTTTGGGTGTCAGGTGATGGTCTGGCAGAAGTCCGGGGCGTCAGGTAGTGGTCTAGCATAAGTCCAAGCCTCAGGTGGTGGTTCGGCAGAAGTTTGGGCCTCAAGTGGTGATCCGGAGGAAGTCCAAGCGTTAGGTGGTGGCCTGGTGGAGCTCAGGGCCTCAAGTGGTGGCCCGACGAAAGTCCGGGCGTCAGGTGGTGGCCCGGTGGAGCACAGAGCCTCAAGTGGTGGTCCAGTAGAAGTCCGGGCCTTAGATGGTGGTCCAAAAGAAGTCCGGGCGTCAGGTGGTGTCCTGGTGGAGCATAGGGCCTCAAGTGGTGGTCTAGCAAAAGTCCGGGCCTCAGATGGTGGTCCGGCAGAAGTTCGGGCGTCAGGTGGTGGCCTGGTGGAGCACAGGGTCTCAAGTGGTGGTTTGGCGGAGCAACAACGTCAGGCGGTGGTCCGGTGAAGGCGAGGGTCTCTAGTGGTGGTCCGGAAGGTCGAGGGCCTCAAGTGGTGATATGGCGAAACTCCAGCGATGGTCGAGGAGTAGCTTCTTCCTTCTCTTCTACATTCTCTTCTCTTCTTCTATTTTTGCTTGGATCACTTTCAAGAAAAATGAGGGGTCTATTTATAAATTTCAGGAGTGACATAGCCCATAAATAGATGAGAGATCAAGGGTAAATGGGGAGTGGTTGGATGGACGGCCGATATTGAATCCCTTGATTGTGAACCGTTTGTTGTCAGACATTTGAAGGTCTTAGTGATGTAGGAATTCTGTGATCTTGGGCTCGTTGGATTCGACTCGTCGAGCCGCTTGATTTGACTATAAGAACGTAATGTTTGGAAACCGTTTAGTAATCCAAATAGTGGTTTGATCCCTCCAACAGTGCTTTGGGCCCTTGATTTGGATCCATTTGGACTCGGATTGAGTCGATTTTGGTGTCGTTGGGTTCGTATTTCGGAGACGCTCAATTCGACTATAAGTTTGCTGAAATCAGAGTTCGGATGGTCCTAATTTTAATTTTGGAAGTTTCCAACTTGATTTTGCATCGAGATTCGTGCCCGATCAAGATAATTTTTTGATAACGTATCATGTGTGTGTGTATATATATATATATATATATATATATATATATATATATATATATATATATATATATATATATATATATATATATATATATATATATATATATATATATATATATATATATATATAATGTTTTTAACCGGTGAGAAATAAATAAATAGTAAAATATCTGACTTCACATAAAAATCAGAATCGGAGAAATTTTATGGGCCATACATGCTTTATTCTTTCTTCAGAACTTGTTGCATTCATTAAATGTGCAGGGAAGCCATCATGGAACCGTCGGGTCGGGTCCTACCGGAAGTTGACGAGTAGCCCGAGCTCTTCAATCAAAAAGATTGTGTATGCTTGATAGGGGTGTCAATTTTTGAGTCACAGGTCGAATTTTGGGTCGAATTCGAAACTAATCCTGCACTATTCGGGTTCGGGTCGACCAGACCCATTTTTGCAAACGTGCCGATTTTATGGACACGAACCCGACCCGCTTTAGGTTTGGGTCAAACCGACCCGACCCACGGACATGGCCACTGAAGCGTAACTGCCCAGCGACAGCAGTGGGTTGACGACCAGCGGTAGTAGAAGCCGGCGGAAGCGGGACGCGCTACGCGGAATTGACGCGGGACGTGCGCGAGTGTGTTACGCAGAACTAACGTCGACAACTGACGCGAGACGCGGAACTGAGGCCGGATGTGACGCTACTATGGCCTCGAGACGCGGCGCGATGCGGTTGGGCAGCCGGGGCAAGCGAGCAGGCGGGCGTGGGGCAGGCAAGGCAAGGTCATTCCGGGCATACGGGTTTATGTGTCTTTCTGGGTCATTTCGGGACATTCCCGAGTCAACCCGAACACGACCCGCTTCGAGTTGGGTTAACCCTAACCCGAATTTTTTTGGGTCAGATTCGGGTCAGCTTTTCGGGTCAGGTCCAATATTGACACCCATAATGCTTGATTTGAGGTAAAGTGAGTATAAAATATTCTATATGTAAGAGTTTTTAAAATATTGATGGTTGGTTTGAAGAAAAATGAATGTAAAGTAAAATAAATATAATGTAAATCATTTTTGACCTAAACTAGCTCGATTTTGAGCGACAACTATTTACACTGCAAGTAAGCTCGCTTGAACACCGTCTTCACATGCCAACCAACACTGTTAGTCGGCGCCACCAACCGCCGGCCATCACCTGCCTCCAACTGCCTTTACTTGCCGCTGGCCATCCCACCACCGGCCATCACAGTCACCAGTCACCACCCACCACAAGCCCTCCACCCGCAGTCATTCGTCACTAGTCTCCGACATCATCTTTGGACTTTATACTTCATTCATTTTACTTCAAACAAAACAAAAAATACATATATTTATATACATTGCACCCATCCAAGCAGCTTCAAAGTATTCCTTTTATACTGCATTTCATTTTTAGCCAACCAAACAACCTCTTTGTATTTTACGATTGCCCTATGATTTAAAATGACTCTATTGCTGTTAAATCATGAAATTTTATTTTCATCACAAAGAAATGTTACATTATTTTATTAGGAACATTTTTAAAATTTTTAGCATACTTTTTGTCCTAAGTTTTTTTCATTGTAACAAAAATTAAAATTGTAATTCCTTAAATATAATTTTTTTTTTGTGTATTATTTATGTTATATTTTTTTATATTTTTGTTTTTTATTATATTTTTTCTTTGTAATTGAATTAGTTTTTCTATTTACTCATAATTATTGGACTATAATTACGAATTTAATATTAAAATAGTTTCCCAAAGCTAGGAAATTTATATTGAATATTGGTGATATTATACATTAATGATCAGGAAGCATTCATAGCTGGAACAGATACATCATCAGCTACAATAATATGGGCAATGATAGAGCTGATAAGAAATCCAAGAGTAATGAAGAAATTACAAGAAGAACTTCAAAAGGCCACCAATGGAAACTCACACAGACTCATCCAAGAAAGCGAACTTGAAAAGCTTGAATACCTCAAACAAGTTATAAAGGAATCACTAAGACTAAAACCTCCTTTGATTCCACGTGAAACCATCCAGGAATGTGAAATCCAAGGATACACGATCCCTGCTTATACACGAGTTATCATAAACGCCGCTGCTATTACCACAGACCCAAAATATTTGGGAGAACCCCCCTCGACTTTTTACCCTGAAAGATTTGAAGGAATGGATGTTGATTTCAAGGGACATGATTTTGAGTTGTTGCCTTTTGGCTTCGGGAGGAGAAAGTGCCCAGGGATCAACTTCACGATGGTGATTGTCGAACTTGCCTTGGCCAATCTCCTCCATTGTTTTGATTGGTCAATACCAAATGGAATAAAGGCTGAAGATATCAATATGGAGGAGGCTATTGGAGTTGCAAGACACAAGAAAGAGGCGCTTTGCTTGGTTGCTAAACCTAAGTGGTGAGGAAGAAGCTTAACCTAATTACATATATATGATCCTATATTTAGTGGAAGGACAAAGATAAAAATAAAAAGATAAATCAAAATAAAATTTATTTTAATAAATCTTCTCTTTGATATTGCCATTTTTTGTTGTCCTTTCAAATTTTTTAATTAAGGATAGCTATACTTTTAATCATCTTTTTCTCCTACCACCAATTGTTATAAATAGCTTCCTCAGTACCATAACAAAGAAATAGTAATGATATTTATCATCTTATTAAATCTCAATTCAATCCTTCAATTAATGATATTTATCATCTTATACATAAATTTTCTCTTAATTTTAAAATTTTTTAGCAATCCCAACCATCCTACACCCACTTATATCATATTTTTTTGGTAACATATTCTAATTAATATGTAATTAATATAGATGAACTCTTTTTTTTGTTGAAACTCTTAAGGATTTTCATCAGTGTCAAAAAATTATGAAAAAATTTGCGTAATTAAATTACTATAATATCTATGTTATGATAAAGAATATTTGTGATTTGTAATTATAATAACTTAAAAAAATTTATTAGACTATGTTAAAATATGGACTATTACATTATCTCTTTAGTTTTAAAAGATTTATCTTTAACTTGTTGTGCGGTTGTTAGCATTTGGACTATGTCAAAAACTCATATTTACAATCGTTTCAAGCATCCCAAAATTGGTTGCTAAAAGCTTGTTGCAAAATAATTACGATCAACATAATGATCGCATATATAGACTGTGATAAAATGTTAAGGCTAAGATCTCAATCCAATAAACTCCAAATGAATCTTTGTGATTGATGCCAATCACAATACAAGTCTTAAAGACCTACATAATATTCCTACTCAATTCAATATTCAAATCAAAATAACGATCATCCATATCAAGTATACATTTTCACAAAATGTCAATGCAAAGCAAAGTTAGATTTTCATTTCACACGCACACACAAAAAAAAAGGAAGTGAAGATCAAGTTAGTTCAGTTACAAAGATATAATTTAGTAAAATAATCATAAAAGCAATCCACCTATAATTATTTTTACAAGAAGCATATACAACAAACTTGAAATGAAGTTAAAAAAACTTTTACTCATCATCATCATAGTCATCGTCAATCTAAAGTTTTTTTAGGAGCGCCTTGTTTTTATAGCTCTTTCAGCATCAACTGGACGATCTCTTCAACCTCCTGTAGTGTGATAGGTTTCCATTGATATTGACTCCCTTTTAATCTTTACAATGTCGATGGATACCAATGTCTATCCTCAAAACGACCTTCAAAGTTATACATGGTCTCCTTAGTAAGCCCTCTCGTAGCTTTTATAGATGTGTTTGGGTCAAATTCTTGCAAACTAAAACCCTATCATTATTTTGAGATTATAGCCATCTCATATTTTTCCTATATGAAATTCAATGCATATGATATAGATCAATATTTTCACTTCATGTCATATAGTGCTGGGATGAGAGTTGATTTAAACATCTCTCTTTCTTTTTGTGTGACATTTGAAAGAGCCCAATCTTTGTTGGAGGTTGCACAAGTTCTCTCTCATATGCTATATAACACATTAATTAATTATCATAATAAAATGCTCGTTGTAATAATTTAATAGTTTAAGTACTAAAAAATTTAAATTATTGTTGTATCATGTGATGCTCACATGCAACAAAAAGAATCGAGTCTCATGAGTGTTTTATGATCAACTCTTTTTTTAGCAATTCAAAGGTTTATAGTACTAAATAAATTTTGGCAATTCAAACTCACTAATGAAATTATCAAATACTTAGCAACCTTTATATGACAAATTAATTCTCTCTAACTGATTTAAGCATGATTCATTGTCATCAACATGATCAATTTAACTTGATCAAAGAGATATTAAGCATATATGTTAACCCCACTTTTGGATGTACTTCTGATACTTAGGTTATTCATGCCTTGCTTATTCTTTATAGGATTGTTTAGGAGATGTTTATCACGGCTACTGTCACATCCTAACCTGATAATACCCACAGATGGAATATGTCCTATCATGTTGGTTTGCAACTGACCAACTCGAGGGTCTAAGTTTTGAAAACTTTTTAAAATTTTCGTCCAATTTTAATTTTAAAACAAACAACAATCATAGAGCTACTAACAACATCTATTGTCCTAAAAATAAACTCATCCACAAATTTTTCTTTTTATTTATTATCAAAATAAATATACAATAATTACACCACAACATATGACTACAAACCAGAATACATAGCAGAGCATATTAAAAGCATTACTATATAAAATTCAAGAAAGAAAAAGAAATACCTATATAGGCTCATATCAAATCCTGAAACTGCTACTCAATTGGCTCTTTCCCACTCTTAGACACTCAAAGTAGAAGGATAAATAACTGTGAGCTAATAAAACTTAGCATACCATATTTACCAATATAAGTTTTCAAATGAATCTATTATTAAGTATTTAATTAAGTACTAAAAGCAACATAATAACTAATTATGCTGAGTAAAATATTAATTGGAGTTATCAAGAATTTAACTAATAGTTATAGAAAAAGAAATAAACTAATACGTCATATTAGACATAACTTAGAGAATTCTAACCCTTATGCCTACAACAAACAAAATTTAGAGAATTATGACTATTTTGATTTCCAATAGACAGAATGTAGAGAATTTTGACCCTTATGGCTGCCGATAGACATAATTCATATAATTCTAACCCTTGTCCCTCTAACAATAAATAGAGTGTGCATATAACACCAGAAAATGAATTTAGCATCAGAATATAACTTGCTTCATCCACTCCAGACCTCCTCAAATCACACAATTCAATCAGATATGCACATAAGTCATTGCTTTGCATAAACATGAATGTAAATAAAATTATTTTAGAAATTACTAAAATGTCTTAAGAGTAGTCAGCGGAATACACTGTTGTGCAAAAATTCACTATTTCATAATGTAACTCGAGATTGTTCTGAAAACTATTTAAAGATTTTAAATGTACTAAAATTTTATTTTTTAGAATTAGGATTATTTTCTAATCAATTAAAATAGCATAATTCTCAAAATTCTGTGTAAAATTAAAAAAAAAAACAACAACAAAATATTAATAATCTCTATCTCTATAGGATACAGAAAATTACAAAGCAAAAATTTTGTAAATGTAAAGTTATTATTGTTTTTAGGCTAAGAAAATATAAATTAAATTAAAAAATTCTACAAATTTATGTATTTTTTAAAAGTAAGGAAAGTGTCACATGCCTCAATTCAAGCAACTTTTATAAAGTTGTACTACAAGTTGAAAATGATCCAAAGTAGTCCAAATCGTCTCTCTCTCTCTCTCTCTCTCTCAGCCAGCATTCATAAGAAATAAATGGATTGGCATTTCAGTAAACATTAATATTTAAATAAAGAATTCAATTCCAGCGCCGCCACGACCCCCCTCTGAGGGCAAATTATTGCGTCAGGTGACCGAACGCAGAGATGCGTTCGGTCTCTCTCTGTCTACAGTAACCTGCGCTTTACTGTAACAGTGCTACAGTAAAGCGCAGGTTACTGTAGACAGAGAGAGACCGAACGCATCTCTCTGTCAGGTGACCTGATGCAATAATTTGCCCCCTCTGAGACCCCACCGTGCCACCACACTGAAAATTTTTTTTTTTCTAAAATTTCAGCGATCGATATACTTAGTTATATATCTTCATAAATTATACATATCATCTTAAGTTATCTTAATCTATTTAAGATCTGAGATACACACGCTCTCTACTTCATTGACCTATAACCCTTTGACACATAAAATTTGAATCAATAACTTCATTTGATTAGACATTATTTCATTGTGTGATAAAATAATTACGTGCGGTCACTGGACGTCATCCGGAAGCGAATAAGAACACGACACATCACCATTTTGCTGTGTATCGGATGATTGGTTCATCTCCGAAAGATCCGATGACCGTAGGTAATAATTTCTCCAATATGCGAGCCTTAAGTCACCTTGGTTTGCATGCACACTAGAATTTCTCTTTCCAGCCAAGTGCATCCTTGGAAATCATAGTCGACCAAAGGATTTCAAAGTCTAGTCTTTGTGCTCTCTATTTAGCTACGAGACTTATGGTTTGTGCCAAACTTAGCATATTATGCATCATCATTGGAACTTATTTTGAATTTCATGAGTTGATTCGTGAAGAAACAAGTGATGCAATAAGAACTTGGCACGGTCAGTGAATTGGCTTATGAGGAGTATTACTTCCTATAAAAGCAAGACTTCATGCTTCAAATTGGTCAATTCTTATTTCATACCTAAAAGAATAACAAATCTCTACATCATCACCGATATGAATTCTTTTTATATCACCAAAAAAGATAGAGCTCGGTGATACTCTCGACAATCTTTGACTTCTCAAATTCCAAGTCAGCTTAGAAGGCAAATACAAATTCCTTCAAACATGCAAAATCGATCATAAATGAAATCAAGGATTACATGCTTTACAACTTTAGAGCAACATCTCAAGTTAATCACAACTCTCTTACTCTATATATTTTCAACAACTTTATAACAACTTCATTGCCACATTCGAAATATTTGCTGACTATATATAAAAGGACAGAGAATAGTAGCATCATGACACATTCGAATTATTTGCTCAATACTATACTTTCTTAGTAGTCATAACAAAATCCTTAATTGTTCTCTTATTTATTGCTTCCTTGTTCTTCCTTGCAGCTTAGCATAAATTTGATCTAGCGAAAATTAATTGACAGATTCAAACTCCATCGATAAAGGGACAATCATCCTCAAAGATAAATTCCCAATCCAACCTCCTTTGGATTAGTTTCCACCATCCAAGGCGGCCTGATTAAATTCAGGAACAAAGATCAATAATATGATGCTTTTTCTACACTACAGAGGATACATCTTATATAGATTATGATTGTTGAAAGAATATTCAGCTGGAAAGATTTAGGTTGTGTTTGGGACGGTTTTCTTATTGCTTTTTAAAACAGCTATCAAGTATAAAAATTAAAATTTTTTAACTAAAAAATTGCTTTAAGAAACAATAAGAAAGTCATCCCAAACGAAGCCTTACTTGTTCATCACGAAGTTGGAAGTTCCCTCAGCTGCTCGCTCAAGTAGTTTCCCTCTAGCCTCCACGGCTATTCCCTCAGGCTGCATAATATAAAATGCAAGAAACTGAGACAAGAAAGAACAATCATGTAAATTAGTACACTTTTGAAATGTGTAGAAGATGCCTGTTCTGGGAACCAAACACCAGGTTGTGTGCCGCCCTCCAGAAGTGTCATGGCAAATGCAGCTGTTGCGTTCCCCACAGATCTGTTAAGAGAAATAATAAGCAATGATGCACCATGTAGAACAATAGAGATTTCAAAATAATATAGTTATACAAATAATAATGAAAGGTGTTAGCATCTTGAGGTAAATATAAATGCCCGATCTATGCGGAAAGATCAAGCTAGCATAGATAGGCGATTTACAAGGAAAAGGTTGCAAGACAAACAACAACGAAAAAAAGGAAGATTACATAAAACTTAGAGGATGGCTCAAAACAAAAATATCTATGGAACTTAGCTCAATACTTTCACTGTTTAGTTGTTTGTCAAATTTTGAAGTTTCTTGGAATCATTAATCTACACTAGGTTCTATATAGTCTATTGCAGGTTACTGGAATTTTATCCAGCACTTCTATCCAATGCTGTAAGCGGAAATTGGAAGGTTTGTGACCCGCAAGGACCAAGCAAGAGAGAGAAATTTGTTCACGGTTTGAATCAGGACTGATGACAACAGATAGATTTCATTTGTTTGTAATACAATCAAGTTTCCTTTGAGATAGACTAGCTAGTTTCCCATCTATCTTGGCTGAAAGGTTGAGATTTCTTTGAAGTCGTATTGCTGGCCAAAACCTGTATGAGGGATTGTTTACTGTCTATGTATTAGGAAACAAATTGTGAGTCGAAAATTCTGTTCAATTAAGGTTTTTGCCTGATTCTATCTTACCATAGTGTTCTTTCAATAGTAAACGGTATTACATGGCAGGCATAAAAGTTTCACAGATGATGATCCTCTTGCTTTATTTTATCGAAAATTGAAGTTCATTATGTGAAGTGGTACAAGATTGTATCATGCAGAGAAGAATGGTTCCTTGCCTACTTCCAAAAAGATTTCAAACTATTTGAAAGAACGAGTTCTATATCCCGTAATACAGCAAGTGCAACAATCTAGACTGGGCATTTCTCAGAACTTTGAGTAGCAAGCTTTCAGCTCATCCATTCCCAGTGCAGAATATCACTAGTGCACTAGATAATAGAAGAATATTTAAGTTATTAATTACTTTCAATTTTGAATGTAACATTGTTAGACATCAACAAATATTATTAGATCATAAAATGATACAATCAAATTGTGAAACATGAGCTACAAATATGGTAGACCAACCTACAAGCATAAAGTCTACCAAAGGAATAAAAAAAACATTCCACATTGACACTACAACAAGCAAATGACAACAATATATCTTTAATCAAATAAAGTAGAAACTAAAAAGTCTATACATATGTAATAAGTACTAATTTCTTTCTTTTATTCTATTTTAAATGTGTTAGGTAGACCAGTTCTATATTGTAATTTGGTCTATCCAAATATTATAAATACCCCTCCTATTGTAAGAAAAGGTTATGGAATGAAAAATTATAATTTCTCTTTTCCCTCATTGTCTCAGTCTACACCTACTAAAGGTGCCTACCCTTCTAGGATTTCCAAGAACCTAAACAAATGGTACTCTCATTGCACTAAAGCATAAGCCACCGCAAGTTCTTTCTCATCCTACAATCCATCCTACCATCCGCTCGCATCAGATTTCCGCACATTCAGTCGTTGGCTCCATCAGATTTCATACCGGCTGATTCCGTCTCAGCTAATTGAAAATATTCCAGCATATTGCATCCCATCTGAAAGGTTTCCAGGATAACCTGCACGCCACTAACATTTAAGTTTTGAATGCTTGGTAAACCAAGCTTGCATATTTGAATATTAGATTTACAAATTTCTTTATTATTCTTAGTTCGGAATGGTCACGCTAATCCCACATTGTTGTCTAGTTGTTCAAAAATAAATAGTTGTCTTGCAATATTAGGAAGCAAAATTGTAAAAAAGATGTACAAAAATAGTTTTATGAGCTCAAGCAATATTTAGCAAGAACAAATGAAAAATAGACATTACAAATTCAACCCAAATAGTTAGAATAAGGTTAATGATGATATATGAAATAAAATCAACAAAATCCAAAAAAAAAAAGAAGAGTTCATCTACAAAAGTCCATATGCCCATTAAGTCAATCAGAAGGTGAAAATACATAATGATGATTTTTTAAGCATATTTTTCATATAAATCAAAACTACTCTTTTTTTAAAAAACTAACCAGACTAAACAAAGCCTTACTCTATCCTGCATGTTTGTTAAAAAATATGCACTCTCCAGCAAAACGTATTTTGCAGAAGCGATAATAGTTTTGACATTAAGAGAACTTTTCTTAGGTGAAAAAGAGCTTTTAAGATCTAGAACTTACACGGAGAGTTGTTTGTGAGTAAACAATCCAAGAGTACTCCGTCCGTTGGTGCAATCGAGGTCCACCTATAAAAAATCCAAAAAATTTTCATCTATGATTTTTTATTAACCGAGCACATGTAGGAAATCAGTCCGGTATTATGCAAGTAGAACATTTCCCTAGTTCTCACTAGTAAATGCTCCATGTAAAAACTTACCCTCATTGATACACGTTCTCCTGCAATGCCATCAATGGCACGTACAAAAGGATCAAATAATCGAACCAACTGACCCACTTTCATCTTATCTCTAAGAATATTCTGGAGAAAGAGTGAATGTTGGAATAAATGTTTGTTATATGCTTACTAAGCAAGGAGAATATGGCTGCATACCACATTTATTTCAAAACAATCGCCAAAATATAAGAACAAAAAATTTCTTTGACAACTAAAACTAGATTGAAGATATGGGCATACAGCAGGAACAATACTTGCTAAAGCTTCCATTCCCCAATTCCAGAAGAACGGAGCTGTACCAAAGCGAGCACTGACAGTAGGTACTCCTAAGATCTCATGAGCGCTCCTAACTTCAGGCAAGTTCCTGAAAGCCATAGTTCAGTTAGGTGATAAACTAAAACATTTTAATTCTAAACAAGAAACTAAAATAAGGAATAAAATGTTGAAATGTCAAGTTTATCTGTGGTTCTAGAGAAGGAAATTGGTAAATTTGATCTCAGTTCAACAAAGAAAACATGGTTTCGAAGTATTAAAAAGAATTCTATTATATGAGCATGTAAAGTCCAAATTCTGACATTACAATGGCTGTATAAGTTTGTGTATACAATGTCTCAAAATAAAAATGATATAGATTACATCTTAAAGTTTCAGATTTTACAACGTCTTAGTTATGGTTTTTCAGGGACTATAAAGCAAGCTCCAATTTTAGAGCATAGTTCTTTAGTAACAAGCCAATATATACTTGGTATTAAAAAATGAAGAGGGAAAGGAAGAAAATAAGGATGAAAGCCAAAGATGAGCAATATGATAAATTATTGCGTCAGAAATAAAAATGAAACACTCATGCAAACAGAATGGAAAATGAAATGTTCCTGGGACCAATAAATGACAAGGGCATACAATTCTGTGTATCTGAACTTCTATAAAAGAGTAAAACTGACACATTTGATGATACATGAGTCCAGTTTTAATTAACGAATTAATTTAGGGATTTTTACATACATAACACCTAAAACCAATGTTTAAAATTGCGCAAATAGGTATTGAGGCGCTTTTTGTTCATGAGGTGAGGCGTAAGCCTCAAGGCGTTTTGAGGTGTAAGCCTCAAGGCGTTTTGAGGTGTAAGCCTAAAAATAAAATATTGCGTTAAGTGCAAATAAATGTTAAAAGTAAATTTTTATAATACCTAAATAATATGTTAAAAGATGACATATTATCTTTCTATTGAACGATGAAGTAACATAATGACATATGAAACAAAAAATTGCACTAGACATAAAGTGCTTGGTGATAAATTGCATGAATATAATTGAAATACAAATATTACATAAGCAAAAAATTATTAAATATAGAAACTGCATAAAGTTATCATATAATATTAAGTTAACTTCAAATTCTTTCTTTCTTAGCTCCCTACTTATCTACATTTAATTTATAAAAAAGGGTGAGGCGTAAGCCTCATGTCAGTGAGGCGAGGCGAGCCTCAAGACAGGCCTCAACAAAGTTGAGGCGCAAACCTCATAAAAGAAACTCGAGGCGTAAGCCTCGAGGCATTTTTCACTGGAATTGCGCAAAGGCGGGCCTCATATTGAGCAATTTTAAACAATGCCTAAAACTATTCTATTTACATACCTAACACCTAAACTATAATATTTACTTATCTACCACCTAAATACCATTCTGCCTGAATCTCTATATCCATCACACACACTTCTCGCTCTCTCCAGTTACTCATCTCAGACCTTCTTTACTTGCTTATGCTTCGCGCATTTAAACGTCGCACTTATACGCTCGATACTCCTCCACTCGTCTTCATCTAAAATAACACTCTGTTACCTCCAGTTAAAACTCCTATCTCCCTTCGCTTATGCAGGTTTTTTCGTGCCTTCGACTCCCACGTTCTTTAGGTTTGCTTTTTCATTTTCTCCATTTCTTCATTGTTGAGGCCTAAGTGCTTCGGACAGAGTCGCTCGCTCCGAGCTTCTCCGCCTTAGACGACGATGTTGTTGTTGTCAAATTGAAAGTGATCTTGTCGGCAAGGTAATGAAATTTCTCTCATTTGTCATGCTTCTTCAGCTAGATCCGCTAAGAAAGTCAATTTTTTTTTCTGTTTCATTGTTATTGCTAGGGTATATAAATGTACAGCTAAATCTGCTAACAGTTAATTCAAGCTCCAGCTCATCCAAAAGCAAGAACACTTGGAAGTATACTGTGGCAGGAACGACCCTCCTAATGTTTGTAGTATTTGTCAGTTGCCGTGTTTTTGTTGGCATAGAAGCCATTCATTTGATCAGAGGGAGGTAATTTCACATGCTGCATCAACTGCCCTTGAAGGAGGCAACGAATCATTTCCTTTGGTGAGGACGAGGTGTGAGATGGTAAGTTTAGGAGATGACAAGAAAAGGAGAAGATCGAAGTAGCCGACGGTGGCGGAAAATACCCAATCAGGTGACAAGAAGGATTCGATGTGGATGGGCGACATCGACTTGGAGGGTATCGGTGTAGGGGTTTCCTGGTGAAGCTAGAGGGTTGGGAAAAAAGAAAGAGAGGAAATGAGAAGGGACGAAGCGCTCAAACACCACAGGTCGATGCCTTTTGCGCAAATTGCATTTGACAAGAAAAGAATTATGAAGCTTCAACTGCTCGACGATTTCCTTCCCGCGAACGAAATGGAAGACAACGCTAGGCGAAATTTTTGACGGGGCGCAAACGGAGTGGTAGAATTGAGAAAAAGAGATGTTTTAGGTGGTATATTAGTAAATACAATATTTTGAGTGTTAAATATATATTTTTAATAGTTTCAAGCGTTATGTATGTAAAAACTCCATTAATTTATTATTATTATTTTTTAAGTCAAGTTTTAATTTATTATGCACCAACTCGAGACCAAAGAGAATAACATTTTGTAGGCATTTATCAGAAGTTGCTAGATAAAAATCTTTATATCCTGAATTTGTAGATTAATAGGAAAATGATATGATCTAATAATTTAATATTGAGATAAAAATCTTAAATAATTTATTAGTCTCTTAAAACCCTTAACCTGAGATTTATAATGATGGTTGCCAGGAGCTTTTGGGAGAAAGCTAAAGTTTTAGGTTTTGGAAGAAAGTTGAAGTTTTTAAATAACAAGAAAAAATTTGGTAAAACCGAGATCAAAGATCAATTAGCATGGATGCTAAGGTAAGAACATTTCATTGAAAATCCAGCCCAATTCTATGATTAATCCAAGTCTTGAATTCTGATATTTACATTCATATGATTTCCTATATTTTAACATCGAGTACGATCATACATGCATTTGAATGTGCGTTGTCATCATATAATTATAATTATATTGAGTTAACAATCTTATGAGGGTGAGAATAGTTCTATGATATAAATTTATAAATGTACTCAAGGGAAATGTTGAATGTTTAGGCTAGATCATATATATATATTAAAGCAAGAAGAGATATGCTTCATTTGACGGTTTTAAGCACCATAACATCAGTGGCAGTTCAAGGGACCGGTTGGGAGCTTGTAACCTTGCAGTGATACCAAATCTCACATTATACTTTCCTAGATGGCAATATTGACTTTATATAATGGTTTTTATTGAGTTATGAGGATTTTTGACCCGTGCTATTCCTTTCCGGGATAACAAGAATTCAAACATAATGTCACTGGTTCCTAAATTTTAGTTTAAGGGGACTTATTTCCGTTGTGGTGTTTGTTGTTGTTGTTGTTTGGACATATTTACATTGTGGTGGGTGAAAGACAGTCCAAAAAAAGGGCTGCATATGAGAATGCCGCTTTATGTGAGCCCATTTGCTATCCTACATGACAAATAACTAAACTTGCAAAACATGCCATTAATTGCATGAGTGGTTCGTAGCTTAGTAATTAATTGATAATGTTATTGCAGAAGAATGTCATGAACATAAGACAACCTTGTGACACTTGTGCATAAAAATCATTAATCTTAGCTGATGGATGAGCCATTTGCGGGCATATTGTTGATTGAAATATCATTTAAGTTTGATGTGTGATAGATGTATCCTTGTATCCCTCGGACAACTTAATAGGAAAAAGAAATCTTATAAGAATAATATTTATGAACTTGTCCTTGAACTCATACCTCAATAAAGCATTATGCGTCAAAAGACTATGATGGTTAGCAGCAGGATTATCCCAATTGAGCAATATTTTTCTCTTACAATCATGAATATATATATATATATATATATATATATATATATAATACATGGGATTAATGTGAAATGGAGATGAATTATCAGAAGAATATTTATCAGCTTGTCATGGCGCTCAATGGTTGGATGCCATATCCTTCCTATTAAGCTATCCTATCATTATTATTATTATCCAGATCATGATAATATCAGTCAAGTTGGAATTTGACTGGATAATTGTATCAGAGTTGTGCATCAAAAGTTGGAAAGATGAATATAATAAAATATTTTCCTGCTCTATGCTTTTGATTATGAATTACTATGTCTTATATTCACTATATTGGGGCCTAAAAATCCTGATGAAACAATAATTCTTCACATTCAATGCTAAATTAGAGAATGGTTAAAAACAAAAAGCTTCTGAGATTCTTGCATTTAGAGAATAAATAGGTAGCATAAACAAATGTATATATATGTCAAGAATGTATATTAAAAGTGCATCAAAATACAAAACCTAATTCTATAGAAAGAGTATAGGAATGTAAATAAACTGAGTCCACATTGCTTCTACTGGCTGAATAAGCCTTCAAATTTGCTTTGGAGAACTTACAGCAAGAATACATCTTTTTTGCCGACCCCTTTTCCAAAGTCAATAGTCAGCATACCACTGTAAGGCTTTAATTTAATTTGTTTGCCTGACAGGAAGAGCAAATGCCAAGGTCAGGTTCCAGTTTTCCTTGGGCATGTACAGAGATATTAGTAAAGAAAATAAACCATTATTATATGCCAAGACATCTTCTCCAAGAAGCAAAAAACTAGTAGCCAATATTGTCGGCCCAGCACCACCAGAACCTGCGGTGTAGTAAAAAAATCTGAAGGGCTCCCATAAGTACGAGAGACAAAGATTAGAATTGATGCTGAACAAAAAACTCAAGAATTCAGATATAAGTTAGTTGAGTTTAATAACTATAAAGATGCATCCTGACCACGCAGGCTTTTACAGTGCTGTGTCATGGTAATCAAATCATTGAAAGTTTATAAAATTGAGAATGGCTTTCGTTTTTCTGAGTATTTTAGCTAACTTGTGGGCTATTATTGCAAGCATTTGAGATGCCATGCTCATTACACTCCACATATTTGAACATGAAACTTGAAACATGACCATGTAGAGCCACAAAATTGAGCAGTTCTATATTTATGTTCAACAACAACAACATCAAGCCTTTATCCCACTACATGGGGTAGGCTATATGAATACTTTTTCTCTATTGTGTCTAAAACAAGAATGATAATAAACAATCATGCTTGGTCAGTTTCTTTTAGCCAAGCAGTAAAAGTATTTTTAATCTACAATTTGTGGTCGAACACCAACCTTCTGTTCTAACAGGATAAAATCATGCATGGTTATGATTCCACCGTTAATAAATTTTCAATTTCTAGTTGGCCATTACTATTGATGATATTCTTCTTGTTGATAAACCTAGAGAGGGAGTTAAAGGAATTCTTGAATTATGGAGGTCAACCTTAGAGCCAAAAGGTTTTTATTTGAGTAGATCTAAAACCAAATACATGGAGTGTAATTTTAGTAATAATAGATCTAGTAGGGTTAGGGGGATTGTGATGTTGGGCGATCAAGTCATTAATAAGAGTACATATTTTAGATATATTGGGTCTATTGTTCAAAGTGATGATGAAATACATGGGCTATATTATTAGTAGAATTCAAGTTGGATGGTTAAAGTGGAGGAATGCATCGGGTATCATGTGTGAATTGTGATAGAAAAGTGCCCCTCAAACTTAAGGGAAAATTCTGTAGGATGGTGGTGAGACTTGCAATATTTTATGACGCGGAATGTTGGACATTAAAAGAGAAGCATCAAATTAATTTAAGTGCTACAGAGAAGAAGATGCCCAGGTGGATGAATGGCTTCACTCTAAGAGATAGAAAACAAAACGAGTATATACGTGAAAAGGTTGGAGACTACAATGGCAGATAAGATAAGAATAGAGAGAGTTGCCTTAGATGGTTTAGACACATAAAATATCGGCCTTCCGATGACCCGATAGATAGGAGAGTAAGATTTATTGGATTTGGCCTATGTTAAAAAAGGTAGAGGTAGATCTAAAAAGACTTCGCTAGAAAATATTAGAAATAATCTTTTGTAATTAAATTTAAATGAGAATTTGACTCTTAAGAGGATACAATGGAGAAAAAAAAGATTCAGGTTGCCCACCCCAGGTAATGGGATAAAGACTTGATGTTGTTATTATTGTTGTTTGGACCTTGACATCTTGTATCATTAGCACCACCTTATATTAAGCAAGCAAGAGATAATAAGAAAATTTTAACAGAACAAAACTGTACTGTTTTATTTTACGATGTGCCATTCAAATTTTCCAAGAAAGAATAACAGAACAAAACTGTGCTGTTTTTGTTTACAATGTGCCATTCAAATTTTCCAAGAAAGAAACTCTAAATCCTAAATAACCATGTGATGCATAAACTCTTCTATAAAAATGACAGTGCTTCCTGCATATGGAAGAAAATGAATTTAGTTTAAATTCTTCCTCAAGGATTTGTAAAGCTAGAAGTAAAGGTCATCCTCCAAAACCTTCTTTTTTCTTTCCTGTTTTATATATATATATATATATATATATATATATTGTATTTTTCTTTTTCTATTCTCTGATTTTCCAAGTGAGCTTAAACTAATGATTTAGCATGAGGAACAATGCACTAACGTTTTCCTTTTTGCTTTATTTTCTCTAAGATTTTCTTTAAAACATAACCATGTGGATCTTTCGTCCGCATTAAAAAGTCGCTCACAAACTTCATGAACAAAAGTGGGCCAAGCTTAATGAAAAGGGTCAAGAATAATCTACATACTGATGCAAATATGGGGAAGATTATGTGAACCTAGCGTGAACATGGCTCAACTCACTCATGTTCATATTGTTTGCAATCCTATATAAGAAAAACCATTTAATAAAATGAATATTGGAATAATCTTGAATCTATGGCCAACACCACTCAATCTACAACAACCCAACAATAAGTAGACTCTAGCTTTCCACTTACAATAATCTAATAATCCATCAACAACAATTTTCCCTCTCTATAGCAATCCAAAAACCCGTGGACAATAGCATTCCATCTTAACTATATTGTTAATTCTAAATTTCAAAATTAAAGGCTGGTCTCCATATTTATTTCTTTCATTAATAGTTATCTCTCTATCTATTTAGGTTTGAATTCTCTCTATCTATTTAGGTTTGAATTCTCATCTTATTTTTCACATAGAATAAGGGAATCAAATTCAATCATTAAATCTCTTAAGCTTCATGGTGATTAATTGAATATATTTAAACTTGAATTGTCAAGTTTCCCCTGGCAGCATGGTTACTCCAATTGGCTTGAATTCTCGTGTGTTCTGGTCAGCCAATAGTCATGCCTCCTATCGATGGGTCAATTCCATAGAGTCAATGCTACACCTAATGAGCGAACTTGTATGAAATGGCCCAAACTCTTGAATCGATTGTACTATTTGGTATTGGAAATGCATTACTCACTTGCACACTCAACATTTTGAGCATATTGACTGCCCCATCAACTTCATATTTAGCTATAATTAATGTCGACCACCCTGAACATCAATTTTACCCTGATTCTTTAGAGTCGCACTTGGGTCATCTTTTGTTTATTCACAACCAGTGTCGCTCTCATATTTATCAACGACGAATGACATACTATGGCGTAAAGCTCCCCATGAAGCCATAGCACATAGTGCACAGCGTGACACACATCATTTTAAATATGATGAACAATATAAAATAATTATGAATAAATATATTTATTTATATATAAAATACCATTAAATTGAAAGATAAATTATCATAAAAATAAAAATAACCAAAGTGATATTTAAGTTCAAGTAATCGACCCCTCATTCTCTCAAAATTTAAAATATTATAATCATGTTCAATTGCAAATCTCGTTATTAGAAATCTTTAATTCAGAATGAAGCTCAGCCCATACTTCTCTTGAAGATACCGCCACAAACTTATTTGACATCATCACGCTTGTTGTAGGAAAGCTTTGAATGTTGTAGGTTGCCTCCGAAGTCACGATCGTCACAATTGAAGTGTGTACGAAAGTCTAATTGAACCAATTTAAGCCTATAGGAACCTTGTAATGCAATAGATTGCCTACAAATTCACAATCCTCACAATCGAAGGTTGTAGGAACCTACGATCAAACCGATCAAAACCTCTAGGTACCTTCTTAATGCTATAGCTTGCCTCCAAGCACTGTAGTTGCCTTCGATGCCACAATCAATGCATATAGGAACCTCCGATTGAGACGATGGAAGTCTAGGAACCTCTATAACGTCTGATCTAAGCCTACACCTCTCAATCAAAGCCTGTATGCATGACTCCCTCTGCCAAACTCTACCACATGTGCACTGCTCTTCCTAACGCATGTTTAGGAACCTCTGATTGATGCCTAGGAACTACTGTAATCTATGATACAAGTCAACACCATCTAAACCTGTACCTTTAGATCGAAGCCTGTACGCACAACTCCCTCTTACGAACTCTTCCGTGTGTGTGCAAACTCCTCTGTATGGATGTGTTAGAACCTCTGATCAAAGCCTAGGAATCTCCGATCCAAGCCAGCACTTCTCAATCAAAACCTAACCTCCTGATAGAGAACCCTGTGCGCACAACTCCCTCTTCTAAACTCTTCTGCACGAATGCCAACTATTCTATGCAGGTGTGGGTGTCAATTTAGTGTTAGGGTTAGGCATCTTAATTTATTAGATATATTAATTTATATATTAAAAGATAGATTTAATAAATTTAAATAAAAATTAAGATTAAAATTACTTTAATAAAATTACAAGTGTTATTTGCGCTTTGCACCAAACAGTATTGCTCTTTCATGACACAACTAATGTGTGATACTTCAAATTAATGCGTCGCGCTAAGCAAATAGTATTGTAGGCATGCCATTGACATTTATGACACGCTCTCTACAAATGTTGCTCTCTCCTACAAGTTTTCAAAGTCTTTGAGGTGTAATGATACCATTTTTTGCTAGAGGGAATCCCAAAATCCCCTTTAAGAGACAAAAATGCTGGTCCTCCGACAATAACATTTTTTACAATAAAAAAAGCAAGCTCTATTAACCTTGTTTTATACCTAGCAACTTTCATGTCTTCTTGGACAAGTCGAGTCAACTGCCCTGCCAACATATCCTTCGTTGTTGATGCACTATACTTGTTGCGAAAAGCATAGGCAAACTCTTCAAAAGATATAGTGGTACTTATACAGTTTATAAGCTAATGTGTCATCAAGCATTCCATATATGATCAATATCCTTGGTCGTCATGTAGGCCCCCAAGACCTTCATCCTCCCTAGCAAATAATACATGCCATTGAAAACCTTCTCCATATGCATTAACCAATCCTCAACTTCCAACAAATTTGTACTTTCCGAGAAATGTTGTGATTTCATTCTAGCGAATAGATCCAAACAAACATCATGTGCCTTGGCATGGTTATGTTTCATTAGCATTCATGTTTCTTGCATTAATGATACTAGAATTTGGGCCACAATCCCCAACTAGTTAAAAGCATATTGTGTTTTCATCATCATTGATGGTGTAGCCATTGTCTTTGTTGTCTTTCAATAATCGTCAATATAATTCACGGCGTCCCCATTATTTTTCCTGGGCTCCTATCAACTCCTAGGGTGGCAATACCGCTCTTCACTGCATGCTGACTCCATCATTATCATTTCTAACTCATGATGTGCCCTCAGAAAAATAGCATATCTTTGTATCCATATATAGTATTACTTAGTGCACTCTACAACTAATGGTTGGTGTCCTACAACTCTACCCGCACTCTTTGACTAGAAAAATACATAATATATGAAACATTTCTTTTAATAATATTTTCTTTCATGGCCTTAAAACTGACGTCAATTCAAGAAAGATTAGTTTGATTAGAACTGTCATGTCTTTTTAATTAATATAATTGTTTGGAAAAAAAGAAATTGGTGCATGAGAATAATTTGGATATGCTTTGTTGTTGCGTTGCGCTATGCCAAACAAAACAAAATGATCACCACTCACAAAGAGATGGATCAACTACTGTACAATCATGTTTTGATCATGAAGCCATGGAGGAGATACAAATGAAATATAAAGCTCTTTCTTGCTTTTTTTTCAAAAGTCATAATTTTGATATATTAGAGTTCTGAAAAACAAAACAACAAAAACGTAGCATCAAATGAAGCCTAAGAAACAAGAGACATAAGTTCCAAACAGTAGATATTATCTTTTCTTATAAAGAAGTGCCAATGGTGGCATTATGGTTTCTTTTGGAAAGAAAAATGAACAACTCAATCCACATTAATTTCCTTGGACTAATAAAAGGTTTCCACTAAATCATGATCTGTTGTTACCTGACACTTCAATATAGTACTAACCTTAGTCTCTCTGGTTCACCAATATTATCACTTCTGGCCATACGAACAAGCTCAGCTGCCATTACTGTCGAAGGGAGACACCATGTTAATATCATAGAAGAAACCATGCTAGAAATTCTAAGCAATATATCTGACTAGATTCAATAATACAATAATCGTTTGCAGCATTCAAATAGGAAATATAGTAGGCCGGTAGAATAATCAAAATGGTGTATTTTTGCTATCATATCAATTAATCGGTACCCCTTATATCTAAGACTTTAATTTTCCATTATACAGGACAATATCTCAGAAAGTGCAAGCTTATACTAGAAAAGAGAAGCAACACACCAAATTTAGCATAGATAAAATGGCTAAGGGTATTAATCTAAGGCAAATTTAAAAATTTACCACGAATATGCATGTCATAAATCCATAGTGACGATTTGATGCGGACATCCAACCATCCATGCCAATCCGAGGAGGAGCTGAAGATCGACGACCGAGATCACTTTGCTTTATTTTCGTTTATTAAGTGTATTTTAATTTAGTTTTGCAATTTCCCATTTTACCCTCTTGTTTTATGTAAGCCCAATGGGCGAATGTGACTTTTAATTTCTCTTGAGGCCTATATATAGAGGCCCCTTCTCTTGTATTTGGATGGATTATTACAACAACAACAACAACAACATCAAGCCTTTATCCCACTACGTGGGGTCGGCTACATGAATCCTTTTTCTCCATTGAGTCCTATTAAAAGCCAAATTCTCGTTTAAATCTAATAAAGAAAGGTCATTCCTAATATTTTCTAACCAAGTCTTTTTAGGTCTACCCCTACCTTTCTTAACACAAGTCAAATCTAATACCTCTACTCTCTTAACTGGGTCGTCGGAAGGCCGCCTTTTTATGTGACCAAACCATCTAAGGCGACTCTCTCTAATCTTATCTTCTACTGGAGCTACTCCAACCTTTTCACGTATATGCTCATTTCGTATCCTATCTCTAAGGGTAAAGCCACTCATCCATCTAAGCATCCTCATCTCTGCCACACTTAACTTAGTATTATGCTTCTCTTTTAATGGCCAACATTCGGCACCATAAAGCATTGCAGGCCTCACTACCATCTTATAGAATTTTCCCTTAAGTTTGAGGGGTACATTTCTATCACATAACAAGCCCGATGCATTCCGCCACTTCAACCATCCAACTTGAATTCTGCTGATAATATCCCCATCTATTTCACCATCACTCTGAACAATAGATCCAAGATACCTAAAACGTGTACTCTTATTAATGACTTGATCGCCCAAAGTCACAATCCCCTCACTAGGACTATTACTGCTAAAATTACACTCCATATATTCCGTTTTAGATCTACTCAAGCGAAAACCTTTAGACTCTAAGGTTGACCTCCATAATTCAAGTTTACCTTCAACTCCCTCTCTAGTCTTATCAACAAGAAGAATATCATCAGCAAAAAGCATACACCAAGGTACATCATCTTGCAAATGTCTAGTGAGAACATCCATGACTAAAGCAAATAGATATGGGCTTAAGGCTGATCCTTGATGTAACCCAACTGAAATAGGGAAATACTTGGTCAAACCACCTTGTGTTTGAACACAAGTAATAGCTCCTGCATACATATCTTTAATGATTTGAATATAAGCATTATTGACTCCTTTCTTATCAAGAACTCTCCATAGCACTTCTCTTGGAACTTTATCATATGCTTTTTCTAAATCAATAAATATCATATGTAGATCCTCCTTATTTCCTCTATATTTTTCCATCAAACCTCTGAATAAATGTATGGCTTCCATAGTCGACCTACCCGGCATAAATCCAAATTGATTTTCAGAAACATTAGTATCACGCCGCAACCTATGCTCTATAACTCGCTCCCATAATTTTAAAGTATGACACATTAACTTAATACCTCTATAATTCGTGCAATCCTGTGCATCGCCTTTATTCTTAAAAATAGGAATTAATACACTCATTCTCCACTCATCTGGCATCTTTTTAGTCTTCAAAATAGTATTAAAAAGTTTAGTAAGCCAAGAAATCCCTTCATCTCCTAAGCATTTCCACACCTCTATTGGAATATCATCAGGTCCAACAGCTTTTCCACCCTTCATTCTATTTAAAGCCTCTCTAACTTCAGTTTTACTAATACGCCGATAAAAACAGAAATCTTTACTTTCATTTAGGGTGCTAAGGTCACTATAGTCAATCTTATTTTCACACTCTTCATTAAAAAGTTTAGCAAAATATCTCATCCACCTTTGTTGAATATCATCTTCTAAGAAAAGTATTTTTTGATCTTCATCCTTAATACACTTCACTTGAACTAAATCCTTACTACTCCTATCTCTTTGTTTGGCTAACTTATACATATATCTTTCTCCCTCCTTAGTATTTAATCTATTATATAAATCGCTAAAAGCTAATGTCTTTGCATCGCATATTGCTTTCTTAGAATCCTTACGAGCCACTTTATATAATTCCCAATTATCAGAATTTTTAAAATTAAACCAATTTTTTATAACAAATCTTCTTATTTTTAATCTTTTCTTGCACAATTGGATTCCACCACCAACTATTTTTACTATTAGGAGCTTTTCCCTTAGATACTCCAAGCACATCTTTTGCAATATTCTTAATATCACTAGCCACTTTTTCCCACATAACATTAGCATCCTCATGCACAGACAAAATCTTAAGATCTAAAATCTTACTCACAAAAAATATTTTGGTTAATATTCTTTAAATGCCCCCATCTAATCCTCGAAAAACGTTTTACTTTATTTTTTTATTTTATGCCCCTTTATCTTAAAGTCCAAAACTAATAATCGATGTTGGGTACATAAACTTTCACTCGGAATAACTTTACAATCTTTGCAATCTAAACGGTTTAATTTTCTAATAAGAAAATAGTCAATCTGGGTTGTATTACATCCATTTTTATAAGTGATGAGATGCTCATTCCTTTTCTTAAATAAGGTATTAGCAATTGAAAAATCATAAGCTAAACAAAAATCTAATATGGTCTTGCCACCTTCATTCGTCGTTCCAAATCCATGGCCACCATGAATGCTTTTAAAATCAACTACCTCTTTACCAACATGTCCATTTAAATCTCCTCCAATAAAAACTCTTTCTTCAAGAGGTATATTTTGTATTAATTCTTCTAAGTCATTCCAAAAATTTAATTTAGAACTTATATCCAAACCTACCTGAGGAGCATAAGCACTTATAATATTAACAATCTTATCCTCAACAACAATCTTTAAAGCTATAATTCTATCACCAATCCTATTAATTTTTATAACATTATCCTTTAAACTCTTATCTATAATGACACCTACACCATTTCTAGTACGACTCCTACCCGAATACCAAAGTTTAAATCCTAAACTATCGATTTCCTTGGCCTTCTCTCCAACCCACTTAGTTTCCTGAATGCATAAAATATTTAATTTCCTATGAATCATAATATCTATTAACTCCAATAATTTACCTGTAAGGGAACCTATATTCCAAGTTCCTATCCTAATTTTAGTATCATGGACTAGCTTCTTTGCCCACATCCGTCCTTGATGCGGGAACCCTTGCCTATTTAACACTGCACCCGGGCGCCGGTGCAGCGGCCCTTGCACACTTGTCACTGTATTTAGGCCATACAGCGCGTCGCTTCCAGGGGACGCCCTAGCATTAACACAATTTCTTAAAGGATTCATGTCATTTTTGTTCGACAAGTTTTACGCTGGCTGTCGACTACCTAACGCAACCCTCCACTTTTCTCATCCAGGACTTGGGACCTGGCAACCCTTCACATGTCATTTGGATGGATTATTGATAATGAAAAATTTTCTTTTCGTGTTGATCTCTTAGTGAGTTCAGAAGGATCTCTTTGTGAGTTCCGACTTTCCCAAGATCTCTTTGTGAGTTCTTGAGGAGAGTTTCGCGGATCTCTATGTGAGTTCCGAGATTCTCAAGATCTCTTTGTGAGTTCTTGAGGAGAGTTTCGTGGATCTCTGTGTGAGTTCCGACATCCCTACAATCTCCTTTGAGATCTTGAAGTTTAATAGCGTGAGGTTAGAAATTCCTAGATTTCCCCAAACTTCTCATCCTCTACCAAGCTCGAGCTTTTCCTCACCAAGTTCTCCTTGCCGCCGGCCCTGTTGGCCCGTCCAGAAATTCACCCGCCGACCATCCCTTAGGCCGACGCCCACCAACCCCCCACCTCCCCCTCTCTTCCTCCTTGGATAAAGAAATTTCTTAATTAGGAGAGGCTCACAATTAATGACAATTCAAATTCAAAATTTGAATTTGAATTAGCATTAATTACTCCTTAAATTCGTCCCTCCAATTAAGCCAATAACCATTAATTTAAATCTAAAATTTAATTTCAGATTTAAATCAATTAATCATTTAATCCTCCCAATTAATGACAATTTAAATTCAAAATTTAAATTTGAATTAGCTTTAATTACTCCTTAATTTCAGATTTCTATTCTCTCTCCCCAAATTGATTTGGGCTTTAATTAATCTTGCTACCTAGGCAAGTATATGGCATTTACGTTTCACATCAGTTTGGTATCAGAGCATGGTTGCTCACCCGGGATGCGAACTCGACAGAATCGAGTCTTTTCCACCCCGGGAGAATGATGCGGACATACAACCGTCCATGCCAATCCGAGGAGGAGCTGAAGATCGACGACCGAGATCACTTTGCTTTATTTTCGTTTATTAAGTGTATTTTAATTTAGTTTTGCAATTTCCCATTTTACCCTCTTGTTTTATGTAAGCCCAAGGGGCAAATGTGTCTTTTAATTTCTCTTGAGGCCTATATATATAGGCCCCTTCTCTTGTATTTGGATGGATTATTGATAATGGAAAATTTTATTTTCGTATTGATCTCTTAGTGAGTTCAGAAGGATCTCTTTGTGAGTTCCGACTTTCCCAATATCTCTTTGTGAGTTCTTGAGGAGAGTTTCGCGGATCTCTTTGTAAGTTCCGAGATTCTCAAGATCTCTTTGTGAGTTCTTGAGGAGAGTTTCGTGGATCTCTGTGTGAGTTCCGACATCCCTACAATCTCCTTTGAGATCTTGAAGTTTAAGAGCGTGAGGTTAGAAATTCCTAGATTTCCCCAAACTTCTCATCCTCTACCAAGCTCGGGCTTTTCCTCCCCAAGTTCTCCTTGCCGCCGGCCCTGTTGGCCCGTCCAGAAATTCACCCGCCGGCCATCCCTTAGGCCAACGCCCACCAACCCCCCACCTCCCCCTCTCTTCCTCCTTGGATAAAGAAATTTCTTAATTAGGAGAGGCTCACAGTTAATGACAATTCAAATTCAAAATTTGAATTTGAATTAGCATTAATTACTCCTTAAATTCGTCCCTCCAGTTAAGCCAATAACCATTAATTTAAATCTGAAATTTAATTTCAGATTTAAATCAATTAATCATTTAATCCTCCCAATTAATGACAATTCAAATTCAAAATTTGAATTTGAATTAGCTTTAATTACTCCTTAATTTCATATTTTCATTCTCTCTCCCCAAATTGATTTGGGCTTTAATTAATCTTGCCACCTAGGCAAGTATATGGCATTTACGTTTCACATCAGTTTGGTATCAGAGCATAGTTGCTCACCCGGGATGCGAACTCGACGGAGTCGAGTCTTTTCCACCCCGGGAGAATGATGCGGACATCCAACCGTCCATGCCAATCCGAGGAGGAGCTAAAGATCGACGACCGAGATCACTTTGCTTTATTTTCGTTTATTAAGTGCATTTAAATTTAGTTTTGCAATTTCCCATTTTACCCTCTTGTTTTATGTAAGCCCAAGGGGCAAATGTGTCTTTTAATTTCTCTTGAGGCCGATATATAGAGGCCCTTTCTCTTGTATTTGGATGGATTATTGATAATGGAAAACTTTATTTTCGTGTTGATCTCTTAGTGAGATCAGAATGATCTCTTTGTGAGTTCCGACTTTCCCAAGATCTCTTTGTGAGTTCTTGAGGAGAGTTTCGCGGATCTCTTTGTGAGTTCCGAGATTCTCAAGATCTCTTTGTGAGTTCTTGAGGAGAGTTTCGTGGATCTCTGTGTGAGTTTCGACATCCCTACAATCTCCTTTGAGATCTTGAAGTTTAAGAGAGTGAGGTTAGAAATTCCTAGATTTCCCCAAACTTCTCATCCTCTACCAAGCTCGGGCTTTTCCTCCCCAAGTTCTCCTTGCCGCCGGCCCTGTTGGCCCATCCAGAAATTCACCCGCCGGCCATCCCTTAGGTCGACGCCCACCAACCCCCCACCTCCCCCTCTCTTCCTCCTAGGATAAAGAAATTTCTTAATTAGGAGAGGCTCACAATTAATGACAATTCAAATTCAAAATTTGAATTTGAATTAGCATTAATTACTCCTTAAATTCGTCCCTCCAGTTAAGCCAATAACCATTAATTTAAATCTAAAATTTAATTTCAGATTTAAATCAATTAATCATTTAATCCTCCCAATTAATGACAATTCAAATTCAAAATTTGAATTTGAATTAGCTTTAATTACTCCTTAATTTCAGATTTTCATTCTCTCTCCCCAAATTGATTTGGGCTTTAATTAATCTTGCCACCTAGGCACGTATATGGCATTTACGTTTCACATCACGATTATTACAACTATCAAACGTAGATAATCAATACAGATTGAAACAAAAATATAGCAAGTATATATTAGAATCATTTGATTACATGCGGACAAATTATACAAAATATAGCAAGTATATATTAGAATCATTTGATTACATGCGGACAAATTATACATAGCTTAAGTTTGATAAATCAACCAAAAAGGGTTATGGAGGAACAAATAACCTGCAGCCTCATGCTTATATAGTTAAATTGCACTTTTCTTGGAGTAAAAAAGCACGCCTATAGCAGCTTCAATTTACACTCCATCCAAATTATTACAATATGTTGACATGAAGTGAGTTCTTCTTGCTGAAACTAATCACTTTAAATTTAGTCGAGCAATTGCATAGGATAGATGGTTGTTGATCTAAATTTAAAGTGATTAGTTTCCCAATAATTTTTTTGTGATTTGTAATTTTTTAATCTTATACTTTTATCTGGAACCCCAAATAATATGCATTGGGATTTGGAGACATTTTGTAGGAATGGCTCCAAAAATTTGCGCCTCAGTTCTATTGTGAGAGTTTAGGTGTTTTATGGGTCAACATTTTGGAAGTCATGTTAGATTGAAGATAAGATACTACCTATAGATATTTCACTTTCATTTTAAGAGGGCTTTATGATTTGGTTCTAATTTTTTTATAGGTTCAAATCTCTATGGTTAATTATCCCACCCAATGATAAGAGAGAACTTTTGATTAAGATCTCATGGCTCCGTCATCCCAAGTTGTTATGGTCCCTAGTCAACTTAATCAAAGACCTAATTTGATCGAAAGATTCTTGTTTGCACAATTAGTTATTTAATTTAAGAAAATCATATAAATCCGAGGTGGATGGTTATCCAAGGGGGGGAGAAACTCAAGTCAACCTTAGTTAACGGATAGTTTTGTGTTTTATCAAGTGCATCTCATGATTTAATACTTACAAAATTTTCCGGTTATTGGAGAACTTGAAGGCTTTGGGGGAGGGCATAATTTAATGTCCATTTTGCAACAAAACCACTCTATCAAAGAACCCTATTCATAACCATTAATGTGCGGTGTCATTTGGCGGAAAAATCACCAATTAGAGGCCATGAGTCATGTCCTAACGGGCAAGAGATCATATGAGAGTGAATTATAATGACACATTCAACAATACATTGGCTATTTATGTGGGAAAAGTTTGCCATTGTGGTTTGGTGATAGATGGCTATTGGGATGTTTTAAGTGAGGATGATGCAAGTAGTGGAGTGGTTGATTTTAATGAGGATGTGAGGGATGAGATGTAATCGGATTTGGCTCTACGTTTGCAAGATAGAGATGCAAGGGTAAGGGGAAGTTTGGAGCGCGTGGGGCATTTGGCGGCGAGAGGTTTTGGGGTTCAGCAAAGGGAGGACTTGTGGTTATCTTGGTTCACCAGCATGAGGGATGTGGAGGTAGAGGCTTGGATCGCAAACCTTAGCTACTACACTAACCTCTACATTTTCATCGCTTTGATGTCAAGGAATATAGCATCAACTCTTTGAAGTGGGGTAATTCCAAAATGCATAATCCTTTGGATTCCTTTAGTTTTGGACATTATAAGTACCTGGAGCCATAAGATATCCATCCCAATGAAAAGCATGTAAATGTCATCTTAAGAATTTAAAGCTCTAAGTACAAGCTTAAAGACATCGAGAATAAGCTTATTTTTTGTCCATTTGACTTGCAATAGCTTTACCAGCTTCTTAATAAGGTTTAAAATTTCTTATCATTTGAATATATGAAGTGTAATTTTAGTAGCAATAGACCTAGTGAGGAGATTGTGACTTTGGGCGATCAAGTTATTAATAAGAGTTCACATTTTAAATACCTTGGATCTATTGTTCAGAGTGATAGTGAAATAGATGGAGATATTATCAGCAGAATTCAAGTTGGTTGGTTGAAGTGGAGGAATGCATTGGGATTTTTGTGCGATAGAAAAGTCCCCCTCAAACTTAAGATAAAATTCTATAAGATGGTGGTGAGACCTACAATGCTTTATGGTGCCGAATGTTGGCCATTAAAAGAGAAGCATAATACTAAGTTAAGTGTTGTAGAGATGAGGATGCTTAGGTGGATGAGTGGCTTTACCCTTAGAGATAGGATACAAAATGAGCTTATACGTGAAAATGTTGGAGTAGCCCCCCAATGGAAGATAAGATTAGAGAGAGTCGCCTTAGATGGTTTGTTCACATTAAACGGAGGCCTTCTGATGACCCGGTTAGAAAAGTTGAGGTATTAGATTTGATATGTTAAGAAAGGTAGACGTAGACCTAAAAAGACTTGATTAGAAAATATTAGAAATGATTTTTCTTTATTAGATTTAAATGAGAATTTGACTTTTAACAGGGTACAATGGCGAAAAAGGATTCATGTAGCCGACCCCATGTAGTGGGACAAAGGCTTGATGTTGTTGTTGTAGTATTAGTAGAGTTAACTCCATCTATGTCAATGCACTTCAATTTGCAATGAAGGCATTAATTGCCAAGCATATTCGGAGGCACTCATATAAGAATGCCAAAGCTGCAATGACATATTGTCGTAGTAAAATAACAAGAACGATTGCACCAACACAACATATGATGATGATTTAATAAAGGAGAAATTTAGGTTGATTTTTAGAGCTTGTTAGAAATTGGATGATGTGTCAAGCAATTAATTTTCTAAGAGAGTTTCAAAGCAGCAAAGTTGCCAAGGTTCAATCATCTTTCTTCCTTTTTTTTAATGTTAGATGAATGCGATGATTTGATTTCCGACATGTTCCACCATTTCCTCAATATAATGAGACCAAAGCATTCAAATAATGCCTTCTCAATGGAGACTATCATGGCTCTTGTCATACAAAATTGGTTCCTCATGTCCAAATTGTAATACAAAATTGGCCCCAATTAGTCAAATGACTATACAAAATCGATCATAATTTAGTGATCGCGAAATAGATGGGGATATTATTAGTAGAATTCAAGTTGGATGCTTGAAGTCGATGAATACATCAGACTTGTTGTGTAATAGAAAAGTCCCCCTCAAACTTACGGGAAAATTCTATAAGATGGTCAATGCTTTATGGTGCATAATGTTAACCATTAAAAAAGAAGTATAATATTAAGTTAAGTGTTGCAAAGATGCAGATGTTCAGATGAATGAGTGGCTTTACTCTTAGAGACAAGATACGTAATGAGCATATACGTGAAAATGTTGTTGTGGCTCCAGTGGAAGATAAGCTTAAAGAGAGTCACCTTAAATAGTTTGGTCACATAAAACGGAGGACCTAATTAAGAGAGTAAATGTATTAGATTTGGCTTATGTTAAGAAAAATAGAGATAGACCTAAAAAGACTTGATTAGAAAATATTAGAAATGATTTTCTTTATTAGATTTAAATGAGAATTTGACCCTTAACAGGGCACAATGGAGAAAAAAGATTCATGTAACCGACCCAACATAGTGAAATAAATGCTTGATGTTGTTGTTGTAAGGAACTAAATTGGAGAAATATAATACACTTGGACTAAAATGATCACATACGAATAATCAGTAGACAATTTTGGGATTTAGCCCTATTTAGTTTGAATTATTTTTAATATTCATTGTGTACCAGTTCAATATAAAAGATGAAATAGAGCTGTAAAAACAACTGAAAATTACTTAAATTTTCCTTTAAATTCGCAAGCTCTTCTCATTCTCTCCACAATGTATTTTTTTTCATTTTAGTTTGAGCCTCATTGAATATGCATTTAAGGCCCTATTCTATTAAAAGAATGTCCTAGAACTATAAAAGCAACTAGATTGACAATTACTGAATGTTGAAATAAATATTGAGGTTTTAGATTTCACCCTAAAGCCACAAGCTATTCTCTCTTCCTTCTATTCATTAGTTAATCTTTTATTGTTTCAATATATTGATATATATATATATATATATATATATATATATATATATATATATATATATATATATTGAAGTTCAAGCATCAGTACATGAATAAATCGAAATTTCAGTAGGCAAGTTAATGTACAACAGATGATCATGAAACAGAGAAATAACCATCAGAAAATTTATTTTAATTTGTATTGGAAGGAGATCATGGTGCCGTATCCTAAGAATTCCAACGGATAGCTACTTATAATTATGCTGCACAATCTATTCAAAAATACAAACGCCGTCAACATATAGCAAGGATGACTGCCAGGCTTTGTTAAGTTGGATTAAAAGCATAACTGCGTGACTAATAAACCTCTGAATCCTCATATTATTCAGAAACTATGATATAAATAATACTGAAATTAGCATACCATTGCTTACTCCAGGATAGATTCCAGAAGTTGTCAGAGCAGTAACACCAGCGGCTACAGCTTTTTCGTGGAAAGATTTGGCCCTCCATGCATAGTTAGTATCATCACATACATCTAAATATGTCGTCTGTTTAGCAGATACAGTAACTTATTGGAGCATCCTTAAAAGGAACGAATTGAAACTACACGAGCAAGCATAGATTCAAAGATTCTCACCTTAGAGAAAATAGCAGCTTCTAGAACATTGCACTTCTCTTCTTGTTGAAAAGGACCAGCAGAATGAACAACAAGATCCATGCCTGAAAGTTAAGCACAGTTAGAATAGAGTGAAAAAAAAAAAAAAAAAAACGAAAATGATCAAGTACAAAAAAAGCAGAACAACAGATATAAGCGCGATAGTAAATGTTTATCATTTTGCAGAGTAACATGTACCATCAAACTTCAACAGGAATATCTGAATAAGATTATCATCTCCAAAATTATGCGCAAAAGCATATATGTAAAACATGGCTTCAGCTAATATCAGTCACAGGAGACTACACACTTAAAAAGGGAGAGGTTATGAGTTCTCCAAAAAACTTTGCCACTACAATTTATTCAGCATTGTACAGCATAAAAGATAGCCTCATAAATAACAAGGGTCATGATTCTAGAAGTAGAATATGGAAACTAGAAGACTAAAAGGCATACAAATTACAAAATATTCTATTCTAATTATTATTTGGTAACGGCAACAAAAAGACATTGATCACTTTGCTCTCCTTAATAATATGCAAGTAAAGTTGATAGAAAGTACTTTTATATTTCAAATAAAACCTAACACTATTGGTAAAAATAGCAAAAACAATCCACAATTCCAATGAAAAACATCAAAACAGTAATTTTATTGCAAGGCATTAAATAGAGCGGAAAGAAAATACCAAGATACAATTGATCCTCCATTCGAGGGGAGGATCTATCTCTCCCAAATCTCTAGACGCCGCTAGAGCCAAAAAAACCTATGGCCTAAAAGATATCAAATTTCAGTCAAATTCAAGATGTCATAACCATAAGAAAACAAACTATTTAATGTATATAATCAAAAAGGAAATCTCTAAACGGTCCCTACATTCAAATTTCCCTCCTAACTCCCTAAACAATCCTTCCAAAATGGCTCCCGTGGAACTTGCGGCTCGCGCAGCTCGTACAGGGAGGCGAAAGTCTTCCGACATTTTGTGCGGTCTCGTAGGACTGGCTAAACCGGTCAAATAGACCAGTCTAACAATACTCCCCTCCCAAAGATCCACCTTGTTCACAAGGTGGAAAGATGACACCCTCCTCCATACCTCCTTCATCACAAACGGTAAGAACCTGAAGAGTTCGGTCCTTACACCTATGCCCTGACATATACCTCTCGTCACATCTGAAATAGATCACCTTCGCCTTCTTCTCTTGTAATTCTGTTTTTGTGAGCTTTTTGAAGTTATACCCAGGTCTTCCTCCAACAGTCTTCTCTTTCGAAGTCTCCCTAAGAGTACCCAATGTTGGCTCATTGCTTTCCAAAAAGGTGGTGGTCATCCTGTAGGAGCCTCCTGAACTGCTGCCCCTGCTCCTTTATCCAGGTGCCTCTGATCCTCCACCAATTCTCATACCTCTGAGTGCTGCTCGGATTTTTCGTTTCAGACCCTTCATAAAGTTCCCCTCCAGTACAGTCTCTGGAAGCCGATCCAATCGACTGGAAAGGTACTCAAATTGCTCACGGTACTCCATTATTGTCCCCTCCTGCATCAAAGTGAAGAACTGCTCGTAGAAGTCCCCTCCCTTGCTGGTTTGGAAGCATTCCAACATGCAATCCTTAAACTCCCTCTAGGTCCTTATCGGTTGACTCGTATCACTCCATTGGTACTATGCTAAAGCTTTCCCTTCCAAGCACATCCCAGCTGCCGTCAACTTCTCCTCCTCCGTCAACCTATTGACAGTAAAGTACATTTCCATCATGTAGATCCACCCATGTGCATCATCTCCCTCAAAGATAGGCATCTTCAGTTTCCGCGCCCTCAGATCGCCCTCGTTCCCTTTATTCCCTCATAATTTCCCCTTACTAAAGGGGGTGGTTCCCCCCAAGTGTCTCAATCATCCCTTCTACGTTCATACCTAAACCCTTCATCGCAAACCCAACTCCCCCCTTCAAATTCAACACCCCTTCGATCATATTCAACCCCTCTCCTTTCAAATACAGCACCTCTTCCATCATAATCAAGTCCTTGTCTTTCCAATTCAACCCCTTTTCTTTCAAATTCAACATCCCTCCACTCATGCCCAACCCCCTCACGTCTCTCCACATATCCTCTTTCAGGCTCCTTCCTAAAAAAAGGTCCTAGAGAAGGCATTTTTCTGTTCCCTCCAAAATCTCCACCTCTTGATCTTCCTTTCATCTGATTGGCTTCGGATTTTCCCACTTTCGTGGCTGTCGGCGCCTTCCTTCACCTCCGACGGCGATATTTTGGTTTGGCCCTCGAGCATTTTCTTCAACATCTCCACGATAGAAAATTTCGAATCAAACTTAACATAGATGGCTAAAACATCTTTTTTTAAAATCCTAAACTATATTTTGGAGATCTGAAATTTCAAATTTCATTTGTCTAATCTCCACTTCGAGGCGTTACTCCAACGCATCCATTTTCTTCGCCGCCATTGATGCCCAGATTTTTGTAGAAATAAAAATCTAGACTTCGACCTTCAAAAACAACTTTCTTCAAAATTCCAAAAAAACAGCCGCTGAAATTCACCAAAACAGCCCACCAAAGGTCCCAAAAATAGCTCTGATACTAATTTGATAGGAAGTACTTGAATATTTCAAATAAAACCTAATATTATTGGTAAAAACAACAAAAACACAACTCCAATGGAAAATAGCAAAACGGTAATTTTATTGCAAGAAATCAAATAAAGCGGAAAGAAAATACTAAGATACAATGATCCTCTATTCAAGAAGAGGATCCATCTCTCCCAAATCTCTAGACGCCGCAAGAGCCCAAAAAAAAACCTAAGCCTAAAAATCTCAAATTTCAGCCAAATTCAAGATGCCCTAACCCTAGGAAAATAAACTATTTAATACATACAATAAAAAGGAAATCTCTAAACAGTCTCTATATTTAAATTTTCCTCCTAACTCCCTAAAAAATCCTTCCAAAATGGCTCCCATGGAACTTGCAGCTCGCGCGGCTCATACAGGGAGGTGGAAGTCTTAAGCAATTTTGTGCATGGGTTGGTCCCGTAGAACCGGTCCAATAGATCAGTATAACAAAAGAATAATAAGTTTGTTTCATACTCCCTTAATAATATGCAAGTAAAACATTAAAAATAATTTTCATACTAAGAATAGGGTCTACCAGCTTTACTTTCACCTCATTCTACTTCCTAAACATACTGAGAACAAAATTATAACGTGCACATATACTATAAAAAGTTTGAGTTTATATGAAGAATAGGGTCTAGCAGCTTTATTTTCAGTAAGTTTTTCTTCATGCTGCTCCCAATTCTCATGGTCTTTTAGTATGTCTGAATGATGGAAGAAGGCTAGACCTAGTTTTCAAAGTTGTTGCTTTATAATTGGTAGGTAGCCAAATTCCACCATTATAACTACAACAATAACACCAATGCCCTGTTCAATATTACCGAAAGGGCTATAACGCATCATAAAACTTTCCCAACTCTTCCACATCTATTGAAAGCCTAGCCTAACCCCTGTTGTTCTAATGGACTGGCCGATTGGGTTTTTTGGAGGGGGGGATCATGAAGTTTCCTAATCAAGAGGGAGCTGTTTAGGATGTTCTTAATCAAAGGGGAATTTTCTTCTTGTTGATAAGACTAGAGAGGGAGTTGAAGGTAAACTTGAATTATGGAGGTCAACCTTAGAGTCTAAAGGTTTTCGCTTGAGTAGATCTAAAACGGAATATATGGAGTGTAATTTTAGTAGTAATAGACCTAGTGAGGGGATTGTGACTTTGGGCGATCAAGTCATTAATAAGAGTACACATTTTAGATATCTTGGATCTATTGTTCAGAGTGATGGTGAAATAGATGGGGATATTATCAGCAGAATTCAAGTTGGATGGTTGAAGTGGAGGAATGCATCGGGCTTGTTATGTGATAGAAATGTACCCCTCAAACTTAAGGGAAAATTCTATAAGATGGTAGTGAGGCCTGCAATGAATGTTGGCCATTAAAAGAGAAGCATAATACTAAGTTAAGTGTGGCAGAGATGGCGATGCTCAGGTGGATAAGTAGCTTTACCCTTAGAGATAGGATACAAAATAAGCATATACGTGAAAAGGTTGGAGTAGCTCCAGTAGAAGATAAGATTAGAGAGAGTCGCCTTAGATGGTTTGGTCACATAAAACGGCGGCCTTGCGATGACCCGGTTAGGAGAGTAGAGGTATTAGATTTGACTTATGTTAAGAAAGGTAGGGGTAGACCTAAAAAGACTTGGTTAGAAAATATTAGGAATGACATTTCTTTATTAGATTTAAACGAGAATTTGACTTTGAATAGGACACAATGGAGAAAATGGATTCACGTAGCCGACCCCACGTAGTGGGATAAAGGCTTGATGTTGTTGTTGTTGTTGTAGTAGTGGTTAATTTGCATGCGTTGAAATTTCGTTAAGTGCAATACAAGGTATATTCCTTGTCATAGTGTGAAATTTGATCATTGCTAAAATTTTATGTATTCACTATTTCATAGTGAAATTTCATATTTTTGCAATTATTAAATAATTGTTTTGAAAGAAAGAAAGAATGTGTTTGCTATTTTTATATCAAAAGTCGTTAATTCTTACTAAAGCTAAAAGTTTGGAGCCTGCGATTTGTGGTTTTTTTTTACAAATTTTCATCATGCGTCTCATCCTAAGTTGCATTAGTAAACTCTAAACCTTAAACCATCCTACATCACATCTCAACTTATTTTACTCTATTTCTTTGCAATCCTTTCACATTAATTATATTTATTCATATTTTTTACTCATCTTCAATGGTTTACTATGCTAAACCACATGTTCATAGCCTTCAATATGTGGTACTTTCAGCACCTCTCAAATTAACCATTTCAAGATGCACACTTTATTACTTTATTATGCATATGTATTAACATTCTCATTTCTACCACATTCCAGGTAGTTGTTTTTGTCTTTGGTGCCGAACACTCAAATCAACATACAATAGTTACTGTGATTGCAAATTTATAAATTCCCTTTTTTTATAATCTCCTATGACATTATACTCCCTCAACGTTTTTCCATAGGGAGGTGAAGTTCACTTTATAAAAGAAACATCATTTCAATGGTGTGCTGAGTCCCACATTTTATGGTAATGCTATGTCCTCGAGCATGTGATAGTTCGTATATCATGTCAATATCTATGCTTCATAGCTCCTTGTCTTCAAAAAAGCTCCTCAATTGTTAAAACTTATAAATTACATTAGAGAATACTCACCTAGCATAACCAACTCATCATAAAAGAGAAGCCTAAGGGTTCAAATTAAAAAATTTATAAATAATCACATTATAAAGTTATCACAAGCCCACACACAAAATGATTATACGCACAACTTAACCAGAAAACATAAAAAAAGACCAAATTTACAAAACCAAAAAAAGGTGCTAAAATTGAAAAGAGATCGGTTTCATAGACACAAAACCCATCCCACATTCGAAGAGCATGCAGAACCATCCATACATCTCCATTTAATCAAAACCAGATAAACATAAGCAAGGATTGTATTTTAACGAGAATGAACCTTCTAAAGCGGCTTGTATGCTATAGATGTCATCAACGTTCACCCAGACAAACTCGGCGTTCTCCCCGAGCTTAGAAGCAATAGCAGCTCCCTTCTCCCTACCAAAACGCAATGACCTTAAACTAATATACCAAAAAATAATAATAATAAACTGGGGAATAGAGATGGATAAGGACCGGTTTCTTCCGGCCACGACAAGATGAGCAGAAGGGCAGAGTCGAGAAAGCGCGGCGGCAGTGGACGCGCCGACTCGGCCGGTTCCACCGAGTATGATCACCCTGGGCTTGATGGATGGAAGAAAGGAGGGGGAAGGAGGAATTGGATTAGGGCTCACGGCTGCTCCCGCCATTATCTATTGCACTAAAGTTCGTGTGTTATCTACTCCTTGGTGTAGTGCTCTGATATTTTGATTTGCCCTTCTCCAGCCCTTTCTCCATCATCGCGATACTGCTCGCTTGAACGGGCAGTGTGGACGCTGAGGCGGCAACGTGTTTGCTCTCTGGGTCTCTCTCCCTCTTATCTTTATCTTCCGTTTCATTTTGTCGTTCTGTTTCTAATCGTGCATTTATTTTCAATATATATATACAAATATATTGATCGGTTCAATATTTGGATCATATCTACCCTAATTTTTTCTCTAGTTAAAGCTTCATTTGGGACTTATTTTCTATTGATTTTTAAAATAATTCTTAGCATAAAATTTGTATACTAGAAAGTTGCAGGGTCAAGAGGCAGTGCCTTCAAAAAAAAATTTTTTGATTGTGAGGATATTTTTGGATTGTCTTTGCTATTTCTTTTTGTATTTTGTTCATCGTATTCTAACAATAACATATCTACATAATATGTTTAATTATGTTGGGGCAATTGCCTAAAGATCATAACATTTTAAAACTTTTTTTTAGTTTGGGGGGGGGGGGGGGGGGGGGGCAATTGTCTAAAAATCCTTATAATAAAGAATAAAAAATAGATTGAGGGGAATAAATTACCTTAAGAATTATATAATAATATTTTTTTAAGGGAGGGCAACTGCTTAGATGAACTGCGTGTGTATTTTTGGAATCAGTCCAAATAGACTCTAAGCCTCTTTTGATGCTAAGGGAATGCTCTTTGACGTACTCAGGCTTCATTTGAAATAGTTTTCTTACTACTTAACATATCTTTTAGTACAAAAATTAAAATTATTGTATTAAAAACTATTTCAAGAAGAAGCAGCAAAAAAATCGTCTCAAACAAAATCTAACTCTCAACTAGTCCAAACCTACTTGACCGTATTGACCGGTTCGAAACGTTATAATATGTTAAAATTTGAGCTGTTCCCATGCTAAGGGGAGAGATTTTAGTATTCTTATTGCTCAAGAAAGAGAACTATGTGGTATGCATTTAGTGATGTCCCTAAGGCTTGAGCCAAATTATTTGCAACTAAGAAAAATTGAATTAGTGTTGTTATAAGAAATTTAGAAAATAATTATAAAATTAAAAATGCTGTCAAAATGTCTCATAAAATGTATGGAGAAGTTGATAAAGGCTTATGCATTAAAATTGGACATATATTATTTCTATTATATTTAAATGTAAGAAATTGCATGATTTTAACTTACAATTAAATTTAAACTATAAAGAAGATATTTTCCTATAAAATGTATGATAAAATAATATAATATTAAGACATTTATATGTCAATCAACAGAGAAAATACAATATTTCCCAGAGTTTTAAGGCTATTCTAATAAAAATTAGATCATAATATCCTAACCTTATTTTTTTTTTTGCAACCGAAACCAGTGTGCTTTGTCTGTTTCGAAAGAAATTATTTTGTACGGTCACTAGACCGTATCCAGAAACGAATCAGAATGCACCATATTATTTTTTTTGCTGTGCACCGATGTTGCGTACGGGATGATATGATATATCCTGATTCGCGTCTAAAACCATTCGGTACCTACACAAAATAATTTCTCATGTTTAGAACGACCTCCCTCTTTTTTAAAGCTTTTGGTTGAATGGAAGTGGGTTGGTATATCGACAATTTAACAACACTGGGAGTTGGGGTGGAGAAAGAGCAGAGAGAGACCTCAGGATACCAACTAGATATAATTCCTTCCTATTTAACCCTTTATGCAAAAGTTTTTTTTTTTATTTTTGAGACATTTAGGCCATTTAAGGCAAACTCACACACACAACGCATACACATGGACTCGAACCTTGGACCTCTTAGTTGGAAGCCTAAGCTCTCAACCAATAGGCCAAGGGGAGTTGTGTGTTTATGCAAAAGTTGGAAGAGCTTGCTTACCAAGCTCACATGTCAGGTCAGCTCTTAAGACTTCATTTGAGACATTTTTATTTCTAATTTTCATAGCAATTTTTTTGTATAGAAATTTCTTGAAAAGAGTAATAAAAAATTGTCCTAAATAAAACTTAAGGTTTCGTTTGAATCTGTTTTCTTACTGATTTTTAAAGCACCTTTTTAATATAAAATTTTCTTTAACTAGAATTTTTTTTAATAAAAGGCTACTTTAAAAAGTAGTAAAATAATTATTCCAAATGAAGCTTTAAGGAGGGTTTCTTATTGCTTTGTAAAGCTAATTTTAATAAAAAAAACTCTTAAAATAAGAAAAAAAAAATCTAAAATTGTCCCAAACAAAGCCTAAATCATCTGCAGATGATGGAAAGCAAAACCCCAAGTTAAGAACACTAGATTAGCACATGAATCTCCATCAACTCATAAATACTTTGACTTGATGAACAAAGATCATTACCATCGTTACAATAAGAACTCAAAACATACTTTCAGTTTTACTATGATTTTCTTTGTCTATTATGTGAATCTTTACCATCTTCTTCTTGTTTGAAACCATTCATTAAACATCATGCATCAGAAGCCCCCTCAATGTGCAGAAAAATTATTAGGTGCAGAGTGCGCACCGTCCGCACAAGTACTGGGTACCTAGTTGTACTCAACGGTACCGAGTGCGGGTACCGCTAGGTACCCAATACTTGTGCGGACGGTTCTCCCCGTCCGCACTCCGCACCTAATAATCTCTCCAATGTAGAACCCTTGTGACAATACTTATTGTTGAAATTATCTCAACAACATAGGATGATAGAAACTATCAAGACTCATAACAAATAAGAACTGCAAAACGTATTAATCACTCGTTCATAGTTGAATCATTAGCTCTAATAGCGTTTGTTATGAAGATAGAGTTTATTAAACAACAAACTGTATTATGATATTATCCACCATACGACAGAAATGAAGGAAGCATACTCACAACAAGCTCAGCGAACCTACAGCAGCTCAAAGATAGATCAAATGCAAATGTTATTGTATCAATCCAAAGGCTGGCAGCCAATAACTAGGCAATGAGGAATGGAAGCACAGTTAACATGAAGGATTCATAGGTGAAAGTCGCAGAGCCAGTGTACATTGTGTCCTTCTCCTTGAATTTATCAGTCAAACCCTGCCAAATTCCAACACAACACACACAATTACTTAGCTCCGTGGAAAAGAAACATACCTTAGTAAGGTTTCGCTTGGGACGGCTTTCTTATTGGTTCTTGAAGCGGCTTTTTAGTACAAAAATTTTAATTTCTGTACTAGAAAGCCGCTTCACGAAGCAGTAAGAAATCTGTCTCAAACGAAACCTAAATCAGTGATTAAAAAAATAAAGGCATTACCTTAACAGTAAGGCAGCATCTGTATTTCAAAATGGAACATGCAAAAAGGAGGCACATTAGCAAACTTGTTTCATAAAGATGGAGAGGAGTGAGGACAAGGATCATACTCGATGAAGTTGTCATATTCGATGGCCTTGATCTTGCCACTGCTTTTGTCATACTTGGTGAGAAGCAGATCAAGCACGACAGGGGAAACTGAGTATCCCAGGCTTAGAAGGGCTTCTCGTAGCTCTGATGCGTCGATCCTGCCGCTGCGATCACGATCAAATCTCTCAAAGATGGCCTGCAGTAATACCCATTGATGAACACTATGGACTGTCCAAATAGATTAGCAAAATAAATCTACTGCATGAGAACTTTTGTTAAGGAAAATAAGATGGCTACCCTCCAGTTCTGAAGGCTGTAGAATAATGAGGTGAATTCTTTTGGACCTGCGAAAAAGAACAGCAATACATGAGGTTTGAGGGGCCAACAGATTGCAAGCGATGTTGCATCCACTCTGTATTCAATACTAATAAATTACAAATATCTGAATTCATTATTTTTGTCATTATCTTCAGTGTAATCTTCAAAAAAGAAAAGAACATATGTTAAGAAAATGATAAAATTTTCAAGCAAAAAAGTAAATGAAGACAATATAATAATCACACAAAGATTTCAAATTCAGGACTCATATACGTAGCTCAATCAAATTCAACCAAGTCCATAGCCACACAGAGAAATTAATATTCCACTAGGCTTTAAAAGTAGTACATACAAAGAGATTACATTTCATATGAATAAAGACAATGATATTATACACTTGCATATGTCTTCACAGGTATTTAGAAGGTAGCCAGCAAGTCATGAACGCCAGATATGGTTGGCCCAAATCAAGAACTCGTCTAACAATTCGATAGACGTTGATCGCCAGGAACATGTAGGACATCTTGCCCTGCATGATCAATCGACGGTACTCGTTTGGGCTTACCAAGGAGCTCAGCCATCTACAAGGTGAAGCAGGAATTTCTTGTCAAGTTAGCAACTCGGCACCCGCCACGTATACATAGATCGCCTCGCTCTCCCAGAACGATCATTTTCATGCAAGTTCACCAAGCTTAGCTACAGGAAAACGTTTATTCACGGGACCCTCAGATCATCTTATTGCGACCATCCAACCTGTAACCTCTCCCTTCCCACGAAAACATCTCGCTCTTCTCTCTTTCTCTCCTTAGGCGATTCAAGATCTCTCACACAAGTTGCCAACAATATTAGCAAGCTTGTTTGTTGCAGGTCTCCTTATCTCAACACTCGCCAACATACTCAATCAAGTTAGTTTGCCAACTCAGCACCACTAAGGTTGCCCTAGAGGTAGTCATAAAAAGGCTATTCAACCTTGCCCTCCTGCAGCCAATTGAAGGGTGACAAATGTCTATTGTAATCTCTGTAGCATTATACGTGTATTCTATGTAGCATTGTATTTTTTACTTTTTTTTATGTAGCCTTTCCTCTAGCCCTCAAAACCCTATGAATAAGGGGTGGTGAGGAACAATCTGAGGCTTTTTTTTTACTGTTAACAAATTATGAGGGTTTTAAGCTAGTTTGAGATTTACAATTTCCTTAAAAATTTTTTATGGATTCTCTCTTCTTCTCTAGTTCTTTTCTCTCTCCCTCCACCCTTTCTCCATTCACTCAAGAGTTCCCAGGTCATCCACTTGTAAGGATAGGTTTCATTCACAAAGAAATATGGATGATGGATCAAACATCCTCTCAGGTGCAATGAATGTGGATTGATGCCAGTGACGGAAAGACAGACCCTACTCGACGAGAAGAATCAATAAGAGCCCTCTTTAAACATGCAGAATGTCGAATACACAACTCGTCGTGATCTGTTGGAGATGAAAAAAAGAACAATGAAGATAATTTAAGACGCTCTGAATTGTCTTCAAGTGTGAAGCCGAAGGGAAGGTACCCTGGGGGTTCTTTTGACTCAGTTGTTCGCTGCAGGACCCCAAAAGATAGAGCTCAACCTTGACGCCCATTCTTAATCCCACTCGCATGTTGATGAGTGAAAAGGATTACAGCTCGGCTACTCTGTGAGTTAGAATGATCTAGCTTGAACTCACTAATGCTTTCTTGAGAGAGATCACCAAGGCTAAGCCACCTCCCAAATTTAAGGTGCCACACTTGAATTTCTATAATGGGAAGACTGATCTAACTAACCATGTGGTGACCTTTGAATCAATGACATCTCTTTTGGATATTAACGAATCCCTCAAGTGTCGTCTATTCTTTACTACACTCAAGGAGTCGGCGCCAAGGTGATTAACTCACCTGTCGTTTGGGGTAATCACCTCTTTCTATAAGTTAAAAAAAAATAATGTTTGTAATTCAATTTGTTAATGCTCAGAAGCCCAAAAGATCTCGTAAACTCTACTGAAGGTGAGGCAGGAGCTAGGAGAATTCCTAAGGAACTTCATAGTAAGGTTCCAAAGCAAGATGCATGAAGTGAAGAACTTAGAGCCTACAATCGCCTAGACCGCACTGACTCAAGGACTGAGAGAGGGCACGTTAAGATATGTACTTGGCTTGTAGCAGCCAAAGTGATGTAGGACTACGTGCAAAGGCAAATACAATTGATTAGAAAATTACACATACATGAGTAGGGCTTTGCAATTAATTAATCTTCTCGCGTTTCTTAGCAAAGTTTTAAACCAACAAGATAGAGATTAAGCTTAGACAATCAATTAGAAAAGATTAGGATCATAAAATAGTCACATCAATTTAGACCATGCTAATGTGGGGGTTTCAAAAGAGAATCCCCAATTAAACAATTAGAATAGATACTATAAGGTTCCCCTCGCTAACACTCTTAATTTGGGCCTATTTTAGGAAGGAAAATTCAAATTCAAATAATTGGAAATATGAAATTATAACTTTCCTAATTTGAAATATCATAAAAGGAAAGAATTAATTTTGTGATTTGAAATTTGGAGGTAAGGGAGGGTGATGTGGCCAGAGGCTAGGAAGGGTTTGGGTGGAGTTTGGGCCGGCAGCTAGTAGGAGGGGAGGGCTTGGGGCCGACAGCTAGGTGGAGGGAGTGTTGGGCCGGCGGCTAGGTGGAGGAGAGGATGTATGGCCGGTGGCTAGGAAGGTTTTGGGTGGAGTTTGGGCTGCCAGCTAGTAGGAGGGGAGGGCTTGGGGCCAGCGGCTAGGAGAGAAAGGGAGGGGGGGTTGGTGGACGAGGTGAACCACGAGCACGGATGCTTCCTGCAGCTGGTGGTAGTACGTTGCTCTTATCTAGGGATCTCAAACAAGCTCTCACAAGAACTCACCAAGAACACAAATGCTAAAATTTTAATCATTATAATCATCATCCTCTCAAAGGAGGGGAAAGGGGCTATAATAGCCAAACTATAATAACATTCCTAAAGACAAAAGTACCCCCTGGGGTCAAATAAATCTACTCTCTCAAGTGAGGGTAAAAATGGAAAAGATACATAAATAAATCAAATACAAATAATAGATAAATATAAAGTGGCCTAGTCGTGGTCGTTGATATCTGGTTCCTTCTCTGATAAACTTTATACGATCGGATGTCCTCATCACAAAGACTCATGCTGAATTGTTAGAGCTAGCCAATAACCATGTAAACATTGCAGAATACAACAAGCTGGCTGAATCTTCCTCAACCAATAGCCCATGCAAACTCACCACTAGGAGAGAGCAATAATAAAGAAGCGAAAGAGAAATAATTCATCCCAAGGATAGGAGGGAGAGAAGTCCTATCCTACCGTGAAATTGTCGTTGCCCTAAGCATCCACAAGCACCCATACAACCAAAGCTGCTGAGAATTTTAGGACCATCTGCGCTGATGGTAGAACTTCCTCATGCCACACGCCCATACCACGAATAAGTCACACAATGTCCGCCGACCTATCCCTCATATACTCCGCTGAGAGTGTCTATGGCCAAGCATGGTGAGACCATCTAGAACAAGGAGTTCTTTAGGTATATGCAGCCAAAAAATATGAACGCGCACACTCGAGATACTTGAAGATATTATGCCTTTCACAAAGATCACGTCCATGACACAAAGGAGTGTTGCCATCTGTGGAGCCTCGTGGTGGAGCTCAGCAAGGTAGGAATATTCAATGAGTGTACTCATTGACTCTAGTCGACACCCACGAATGGCTCCCATAGAGGGAGGCAACAACGAGCCCAGTCTAGCTTGCTCAATGCATATCGCAGGAGTCCTGCCCACACTCATGGGCTGCGAGCAAGCAAACTCCATGACAAGTGCAAAGAAAATTAAGGTCAGGGAGGTGAACTCAGCATCTACTTTATGAGATCTCACAGTAGACATCACCCCAATTACTTTTTGTGAAGTCGATAAGCATGCGGGAGCAAACCCATACAATAATGTTGTAATCTTCATTGCCTAATCGTCAATTATCAAATTGATAAAATCTTGATAGACATATGGAATTCTATAAATTTTGATGTTTTTCACCAGAGTATTCTAAATATGATAAGCTATTTATAAATATTTTCTATAATTTTTATAGCCAAAGATTTGAAGATGTAAAAAGATTTATAAAAACTTTAGGCTAAAAAATAAACAATTTACATAATTCCAAATATACTTTTAACTTATTTTATTATAAAAATCAACTCCCACTTCAGGAAAGCACTCATTCATTTTATTTCATCTTCCTATATTGTACAGGGGAGAAAAAGAAAGAGGTGAGAAGAGATAAAGATAGATTTGAGGCTCATAAAGCCGTTTTCACTGAACGGGTCAGTTGGGAAAATTGTTCATCTCAAGATAGACTACAATTACCATACCATTCATTTCAATAATTTCATTTTTTGTATTTTTTCTAAATTTTAGTTTGATCAAAACTTATAGAAGTTGCAATATATTAATTTATGGCAAAGTCTTACCATGTAACTATTAGTATATAATAGTTTTAATCATTATGCATATATTGATAAGATCATATTGACTTTTCACTAGGTATTTCTATATTTTGGGAAAAATATTATAGTTTGAGTAATTTAAAAAAATTTCGAAATTTGATAAATAATTGTAAAAATTTATTAATAAAAGTGTATGATGTGTGTTATAATTCATATATTATAGTCATATCCATGTAAAAAGGTTACACTGAATTTTCTTATGGATTTCATTATTCCTGATTTATATGTAAATTTTATATGCACTAAAATTGATATAATGATTTGAATATTAAATATAATATCATTTGTTTATTATGTTATATATGCCGTGAAATATGTGCATGCAAAGAAGGATGATTATTATATGATTCAGGATCAAGTATTTATGACACCCTGCACAGGAGGGTAGCCTGACGAGCTTTTTTTAAATATGGTTTAGTAGTGTGAACTTGATAAATAATGAGAAATATAGGGGAAAATGTGATATGATTTTGCCACCAAATTGTTCTTATTTCTTATTTATATGACATTATATAATACTATACCACAAGATGTAATGATTGGTAAAGGAAAAACATCACATGATATGATATGGCGTACCACTTTCAATAGTTCAGATGCTGCTTAATCCATGATTGAAGCAGACGTTCGAACGTATTTCAAGTGTCCCCAGCCCAGAACTTTCGCAACCCATCGATCTCGTTTTATGCATAGTGCCCCGAAGCGACGTACGACGCCGCAGCAGATCAAGACAGAGGTTTGAGCGCCCTTTGGGTTATTTTACTTAGCTTTCTCTTATATTTTGAGTATGTAGACATTGAGAATGATGCATGTGAGAAGAGAAGCAATGAGAGAGTGAGAGAGAAGAGAGATTTGTATTTTTTTCTCTCAATTTTCAAAGTGGGCTTCTTGGTGTGATGTGACTGTGGTTTTTTTTCCTATTTTGAATTTTTCTACACTAAATTATGGTGTCCTTTACTTTTTCGTTGCTTTTAATTTCTTGATTGTTTCGTCATTGTGGTGATTACTCCTCATCATCCCCAACAAAAACCTAGCGTTCTTTCTTTTCTACTGTATTTTCAATTTCTTGTTTATTTCATTGCCTGTTTTACTTCCCCTCTCCCCAACATTTAATTCTAATGATCACCTGATTAATAACATGCATATTATTTTATTTATGTATATTGAATACAGTTGTAGGCTTCGTATAACTTACTGGATTGTTTGTTCATTATTCATTATATCTATAAGTTCCAAAGAATGGTAAGATCCCAATGGAGTTTTGTCATGGTTTTGTTGTTAGAGATACTCTTTTCAATAATAGATTGATTATTTTGTAAACATATAATTTTTTTTTTTGGAATTATTGGAAAATCATGATCATTGTATGTATGCTATATATATATATATATATATATATATATATACACACACGTGTTGGATGGTGTCTTCTATTTTATTTCTATATACTGATAGTTTAGTGGCTTTGTGTTGTCAAAATGGATGATAAAAAGAAATTCCTTCCGAATAGATCTCAGGCAAAATCTCTATTTTGTACTCGACCTAATATAACATATAATAATATATGGGTTGTGATGGGTTGGGTCATGACATCGTTTTGTTAGAACCCCTTGACAATAAGCCTCTTTATACCTTGTAGTTTTTATATATTCTTCATTCACTTTATATATCAACTTATTTTGCAATGCCATCTTGTCTTTGCGTAGCTTGGTCAATTTCCAAGTTTCATTCTCATAAAGAGATTCCATCTCTTCTTTTATGGCAATCTCCCATTTGACATATTTCTTAACTTGTATAATTTTATTATAGCACTCAGACTCTCTTAAATTTATAAACAACAAGTAAGAAAGTGAAGTAGAATAACGGTTAGTTAGCTTCTGAGTTTTTCCTGGCCTTCAAACTTGGGTTGCAAGTGTATTGAGCTCAGACTGCTCTCGAGTTTCATGACGTGTTTCCTATTTTTGCTCTGGAACAAATACATCCTCTAATTCAACTTTATTCTAGAATGGAAGTGTATTTTATAGTCGTATTTGACCTATCTTTGTATAGAACAAATTTATTAAAATTAACATTTCTACTTTTACAATTTCATTAACTTCAATATCTTAGAATTTGCATCCAAACTCATCTCCACAATATCTAATGAAAATATGAAATAATACTTCTTGTCTTTTGGGTCAAGTTTATCTTTGATAATCTTATTAATATAAACATATAACAAACAATGCAATGAATTTTAAATGTGATAAATATATTGCATTTCCTATCCAAGCCTGAAGTTGAGTGCAACAAATGGTCCTCAACTGATAAAATGTCATGTTGTGAAGTAAACTAATTTACTCGTAGGCTTATATAGGGATTGTAGTATTACAGACTAAAGGATCTGCATTTGCAAAGCATCAGTGACACACCAATGCTTTTGTTGCAGCCCTTGGATCACAGTTCTAGGCAGATCACTTATTTTGAGAACTAAAAATAGCAACATTTCCTAATAATGGTTATAGGCATCGCATTAAATCAACATAAGCATAGGAGAGCCGTGGCTCCTTGAGTTCGTGGTATTTTACAAAAACAAATAATACATTTTCACGAACCAAGAGCATACAAATTATCTTTTGAATCAGATCAAACAATTTTAATTAGATTTGACTTTTCAATTTGGTTTGAATAACAATTAAAGAAAACAGTGAGCTTGCCAAAATGGCCCACAATTGCTTAGCATATTCGTTTAGTTGGGGATAAATGAGGATTAAGAACACTTACCAGCTTAATCTAACCAATTGATCCACACATAAAAAGAACCGATCAAAACTAATCATAGTTTGTTCAAGCGTCTCAAATGAAACCACCATACTCTCGGTTCTTTTTAGAGAAAAAATTGGGTTGTCACAAAAAAAAAAGGGTTTAGACATCGTGACATATTTTGCATGATGGACCTAAATTCCCTTAAATTTACTCTGAAATTAATACTTACAAATGATGTCGTAAACTCTATTAATTTCAAAGGAAATTGAAGAACGTAAAGAGCCCATTTGACTTAAATTGCAACAGCATTTCCTTACATTTTTTTACCCGTTTACTGCATACTAGTGGACTAAGCTTGCCGGATCAAGGCTAGATTCACAAAGAATAAAACGCGTGCTTTCTAATACAGATTCACCTCCATACCCACCAAACACAAAAATTGAGTAAATGTAATTAAAATCAAACATTACTTTAATAGTTTTAGGTCAACTCGGAATCAAACAGGATCATAGCACATCGCAGAAGTAAATAAACCGATCGGACCAAAGAAGCATCTCCATGAAACACACCGAAGAAAGGGACGGGACTTATTCGTAAACTCTACAACTTAAGTACGCATAAGGCCGAAATCCAAAACCGTACGCTCAGGGATTTCTCCTTTACAACTCCCGAGCAAAACAATATCCAACCGGATCAAAGACTAATCAAATCAGGGTTTTGAGGAAGAAAAGGGGCGAGAAACTCTTACCAATCTTGCGGATGTTGGAGGAAGTGAAAAGGTACATGAGGAGGTGAACTGTGCGTAGGCTGAAGCTCTGGTCGTAGGAGGAGAGAGCGCGCTGCAGCTCCTTGTCGTCTATCAGGCCGCTCCCGTCCTGATCAGCCATCTGGAAGCACGCCACCAGGCTTGGGTCCGATCCTGGCGGGAATTGCGACGGCAGAAGTGCAGAAAAAGGGCTCGCCGTACCGTACCCTGCTGCTGGAGGAGGATGCTCGTATCCGACTCCCTGTGTCTTTCCAGGTTTCTCTGGCTTGGAGTAAGGCGCCGATGGTTGAGGAGCGCCGTAACCGTGCGGTTTCTCTGGCTTGGAGTAAGGCGCCGATGGTTGAGGAGCGCCGTAACCGTGCGGTTGTGACGACGCAGCTCCATATGGTTGAGGAGGTGCGGCTCCATATGGTTGCGGAGGTGCGCCTCCATATGGTTGCGGAGGTGCGCCTCCATATGGTTGTGGCGGAGCAGAACCGTATGGATTCGCCGGCGGCGCGCCGTAGGGATAACCGGAGCCCTGTGGATAACCAGACATTGAATACGGAGAGAGAGAGAGAGAGAGAAGATCTTGCAGTCGGTCGGACAGTTCAGAGTCGGAATGAAGACGCGGGCGAGTTATTAGTATATAAAATAAATATTATATAATAAAAATAATATATTTATTTATTAAAATTTTTAAATATATTTCTTTTAGGAGAAAAAAAAAATTGTCGCATCTGCTAATAGTCATTATGACTCTCTAAAATTATGATATTCGACATTTAAAATTAAAATTATGAATTTAATTAAAGAATTTAAATTAAAATATTACTATAAATAATTATTAAAAAAGCAAAAATATGTGAAGATATTTATATAAAATAAAAAGTGATAAAATGAATTATAAAAATCATGATAATAATTAATTCTTCTTATATAAATCATTAAATAACTTTGTATCTCCAAAACACAATATGTAACAATACTTTTTTTTAATGATATTCATAATTTTGATCACCGTTCGCTCAGCTATTGTCGTCTGACCTCCGATTCTCAACCGTCGTCGAATCTTCGTTCAGTTTTTTTCTTCGAACCTTTATCTGGTCTTCACATTGAACATATGTTCTTCATTGCCACTATCACATGCTCATCTGTATCCACTTTGGTTTTTACCTGGTTATCAATGTTGGCCCTGTGCCAACCGCAATCGACCTCATCCATCAAACAACCACCCTCAAACATGAGGCTATTCACCCCTAAAAACCCTTACAGATTTTTGTCAATTCTCCATATTTTCTGACTTAATTGTTTCCAAATTGATGGAGGGCCAATTACTATAAATCACTATTACATAGTTCAATCATTTTGGTTGGGCAATATTTTTTCCATTACAAGTTTTTTCACATAAAAAATTTATGACGATTTCAATCTCTTTCATTTATCAAATTTTGTTTTGGACATTCGTGCACCGCTAAGATGTACAATATTATTGATACGTCGTCAAAAAATTAGCTTGATCGGGCACGAATCTCAAGGCAAAAGTTAGTTGGAAACTTCAAAAATTAATTTTGGGAGCAACTCCGATTTCAGCAAACTTACAGTCAAACTGAGCGTCTCGGAAATACGAATCCAACGACACCAAGATCAATCCAATCCGAGCCCAAATGAGTCCGAATCAAGGGCTCAAAGCGCTGTTGGAAGGTTCAAACCGCAATTTGAGTTACCAAACGATCTCCGATTTTGATGAGCTTATACTCGAATCGAACGGCTCGACGAGACGAATCCAACGAGCCCAAGATCACTGAATTCCGACATTACTAAGGCCTTCAAATGTCCAACGAATGGTGCACGATCGTAGGATTCAATATCGGCCATCCATTCGACCACTCCTTATTCGCCCCTGATCTCATGCCTTTTTACGGGCCATGCCACTCCAGAAAATCTATAAATAGAGCACTCATTTCTCATAAGATGGGGGGCCGAAGCAAGAAGGGGAGGAGGAAGAGAAGGAGGAAGTTCCTCCTCGACAGCCGCCGGACCACCGCCGGACCACCGCAGGAATCTCGTTGGACCACCGCCGGACCACCGCAGGAACCTCGCCGGACCACCACAGAACCTCTCCGGACCACCACCTTAAGGCCCGACGTTCATCCCCGACGTCCTGTCAAAGACCCGACGTCTTGTTCAAGGCCCGACACTCAGTCCCTACATCCTGCCAAAGACCCGACATCTTGTTCAAGGCCTGACACTCAGTCCCTACTTCCTGCCAAAGACCCGACGTCTTGTTCAAGGCCCGACGTTAAGTCCCGACGTCCTGCTGAAGACCTGACGTCCTGCTTAAGACCCAACGTCCTACTCAAGGTCAGACCATCAACATCCGATCTTCCAAGTGACACTGGGACTAACCCCTGACTCCTTATCTCCTATCGCCTACAGTCCTTCTGAACACTGTCGCCTACTACGGTCCGTCCGACCTCCATCACCAGACAACGGTCTTTCTGACTACGGTCTCCGGCCGACTACGATCTCCTGCCGATTACGGTCTCCGGCCAACTACGGTCTCCTGCCGACTACAGTCTCCTGCCGACTACGGTCTCCTACCGACTACGGTTTCCTGCCAACTACGGTCTCTGGCCGACTACGGTCTCCTGCCGACTACGGTCTCCGGCCGACTATGGTCTCCTACCGACTACGGTCTCCTGCCGACTACGGTCCTTCAGGCCAAACAAACCTGTATCTGTAACTCTTACCATATAATGCAATCTATATGATGTACATTTGCTACATCAATCCAAGGCCTTTTCCTAAGGAAGGGCCTCATTTGTAATCGACTACAAATACTAGTGGATTCATTCAAACTGGGCCAGGCCCCGTGGTTTTTCACCCTTTTTTCAGGGGTTTTCCACGTAAAAATTTTGGTGTCTCATATGAACGCTACACCCTCTCACTTATCTGATTGTGTGCTAGATCTTCGTACAACGCTAAGACGTTAAACTATATATTTCTCTACCGCCGCGAATATTCCAGGACGCAACAATTATATCTCTACCATCACAAATTTTATAGCCCATGACAATATTTACTTGATTTGTTAAATATATATTTTTAATTAAAATATGTTCAAATAAAAAAAATTGAAAAACAAATTAAGACCTAGTCATTTGATCCCGATTTAACCAAATTTTGACCCAACGACCCGTTCAGGTTGCCGGCCATTGAACGGGTCTATCGTCTACCTGACAACCCGCCAAACAATTTTAAATGACTTATTAGTTTTTTTTTCTTGACTTATTAGTTTTTATTAGTTAGAAATTAGAATTCAAATTAATGTGAAAGAAAGATTTGAGTAAGGGTTCTCTTCCAAATTTATTTTACAACAATTTCGTTATTATTCACTCAAAATGTAATTAAATTATTACAAAAATAATAATTTTATGTTTGCATTTTTTTGCCTACGATTAAGTGTTTTATTATCATGTTTATTGTAATACTTACAAGAGGTCATTAGTTTTAATTTTTCTGTTAAACAACAATTTTATTTTCATTATAAAAAAATTTATCGTAATTGTTTATAATATGATTAATCAGTAATTATATTATCAATATAGCAATATAAATTAAGTACATATATTTATATAAAAATAATGATATTACATATCTTACATATCATGTGAGGTCTTAATCTCTACTCACAAAGACCATTTCAAGTTCTTCTTATGCTACGCCTCAGCGTTGTGGTGGATCAACTAATAATATTGATTCTGCCTTATTATTTTACTTTTATTCTATAAGAAAATTCTTAAAATTTATATTATAATTAGTAGTAATCCAAATGCAAATGAAAAGTAGGGTAGGAAAATATTATCAGGTGTTTATAATATTTTAAAATTATTTAAATAAATATAGATAATTACTATTTTTTTTATTTGACTTGAAATAAAATGAATGTAAATATGTACTATGAAGCTCTTTCATGATGTGCCACTTTAAGCTTGACTCGATAACGAGCCCATGCGTCAAATTTATCGAGTTTCGACCTCAGATTAGGAGCTCGTTGGATAATCGAGCTCGAGTTCGATTGGGCTGCTCGACTTGTTGACTCGTCGAGCCGCTCGAGTGCGGAAGGCGGAATAATGAATGCAAAAGACGGAAGCGTGGAAGGCGAAAGCGGAAGCAGAACGTAGAAGGCAAAAGTGAAAGGTTGAACCCAAAATTGAAATTGGAAGCAGAAGCAAACACTGGCCCGTTTTTCTTACGCTTCGCAAGCTAGCTCCATTGCCACCAGCAAAGCTCGAGCACGCCATTTAAGCTTTAGTCGAGTTCGAGCTCGAATTTGATCATTCTTCTGGAGCTCGATTATTGATTCTGCCTTATTAAAGTTTATCAAGATTGTCCTTTTCTTGATAGAGCAACACATGAAGGCCACTAAGGATAGCTAAGTCAATTCTCCCCTTATAGTTAAGACAATACAATAATGGCGGATGAAAAAAGCAATGTAGGAAGGTTATGGAGGCCATTGATGATAGTCAATCAAATCATCCACTTAGTGGTAAAGGTGCCACAAATTTTGTGGTATTAGACCAAGCGGCAGATGAAGGTTATGGAGGCCACTAAAAATGGTGAGGTTGGTCCTAATTTTGAAGGTAAGAGAGACACAATCTTAGGGTTGCAATAAAATGACGTTGAAAGGTAAGGGAGGTGATTGAAACCAATCAAGAAGATCCCTCCCTTGAGAAATTATTCTGTGCGGAGACCCGACACAGAACGCCGCCCGGAGACAAACCAGAATGTGCCACTCAGCAGTACCGAGCCACGTTACCGAGCGGTATCGAGCCGCAGTACCGAGCATAGAGGTAACGTGGCACGTTCTAGTTGGTCTCCAGACAGAATTCGGCGTCTGTAGAGAATAATTAATCCTCTTGGAGGCAACAATATCTAAAGGTGACAGAGGAAACATAACCATGAGGGTCATGGATACAATTGAATGTGATCAGGTCGATTTTTGGACTGACAGACAATAAGAAATATTAAAAGTCAGAACTTCGAAATTCTATTATGATTCAATAGTTTACAATATCATAAAGAAACAAAATAGAGGTCTATAAACAAATTTTAAGGATGGTATTTCATCTCTTATCAGAAATATGCTGAAATATTCCCCAACAACAAATGGACCAAATTGCAACCTCTTACAATAACAAATGGTTGGCCAATATTACATTCATTCAGCTCCCTGCTGTAGTTCAGGTGTGAGATTTAAATTTCAATACTTCACAAATGGTTATTTACCTTTTAGAACTATTGAGGCAGAGGTTTATTTACATCAGCTACATTGCCATGGTTACTGGAAACAGCCTGTCCAGTAGGGTGTAAATGCCACCACCCAAAAGAAGTGCTCCGCTGCAAAAGCAATTATGATTTAGGTTTTGTTTGAGACAGCTTTCTTACTGTTTCATAAAGCAGTTTTTTAGTACAAAATATAAAATTTTTCTACTAAAAAGCTACTTTAAGAAGCAGTAAGAAAGTTGTCCCAAACAAAGCCTTAACCAGTAGAAAGAAATGGAGGTAAGTCAAAGGATAACATTTTAAGGAAAACAAATATACAATCCTTAACAAAATCTAGTGTTTACCACATTTTCTGCTGGTTCAATTGCAATTTTAAGGAAACTGGCTTTAACAAGTAGATAAATAGGATATCAACTTCCTTTTGGATGTATATTGTATAGTGAGTAAAAAGTGGCATGACCATCAAGAAGATTAAGGCTTCGTTTGGGACAACTTTGTTGTTGCTTTCTAAAACAACTTTTTAGTATAAAAAATTTTTGAATCAGAAAATTTTATAATAAAAAACTGTTTTAGGAAGCAGTACGAAAGTTGTCCAAATGAAGCTAAAAAAGTATTCAGATATGTTTGAATTGCTGCAGGTAGGTTTTCCTCCATTGCATAGAAACAATACTCATTAAACTCCTTGCAGAGTCATGATGTGTAAGGTTTTAATAAAACAAGTCTAAGAGATGCAGGACAGAGGTTGGTATGTTTGGTCCCTACTGGAATAAAAATCTTATGAGCATAGAATAGGATATTAAAACTTCATATCAAATTGACATGTGGGCATGGAATTAAAATCTGGCTGCAGTCACTGCAATCCAAAAATTTCTTGAATTTTATTTAATTTTCTTTATTTTCCTTCAATCCAAAAAAAGCCTTGAATTTTACCTTGCTGGGTTTATCCATGCTGAGAACTTCCTAAGCGATAGTAAACCCTGAAATAAAAAAAATTAAAGTTAAAAACGATAAATATGCTAATGTTGTCACAAGAAGATAAATTCTGGCTAGCTTAAATAGTATTGTTCCTTCTAGTTCTGGTCTATAACCTAGTTCTAGAAATTGGGTGATAGGAAACACTTGTAGATCTCAAGTATTTCCTATCAATCTACGAAAAACAGCAAGTATTCTCGACAAAAATCCACACAATTACACAAAAACAGGAAAAATAGTAAATATTTTGTATTATTTGATGAAATAGAAACAGGAAATAGCAAGATACTGTTAATCCTCAATTCGAGAGGAGGATCGATCCCTCTCAAATCTCTAGACGCTGCTAGAGCCAAAAAAAAAAAAAAAATCTAAATCTAAGATGTCTCAAATTTCAGCCCAAATTCAAGATGTCCTAATCCTAGGAAAACCAACTATTTAATGCATACAAATCAAAAGGAAATCCCTAAACAGTCCCTACATTCAAATTTCCCTCATAATTCTCACAAAAAACCTTCCTAAACAACTCCATGGGATCCGGCGGATTGCGCGGGGCGTACAGGAGGCGGAGATTTCGCCCTTATTCGCCTGGCCGGTACCGTGTGGACTGGCTAGACTGGTCAAATGGACCAATCTAACACTGGGATAGCGCATTTTCTAAAGCAATAATAGCTCATGAGCAAGGCTAGATGTTCAAACATTTCTAGCTTGTACCATCAAGATATTGTTCCAATGTAATAGCAAAAAGCAAAAGCAGAACTAAACCGCTGCAGAGCCTACTGACAGTACATTGAAATATTATAAGAGCTATATTAATAAAAAGAGGTAAAAACCTGCAGAGCACCAGCGAATGAAGCTGCAAGCAGAAGAGGAGAAACATATCCCACAGTATATGTCAGCAGCAAGCTCCCACCAACCACGGGATCCTAATACAAGGCATCTTCAGTTAGAAAAACTGATGCACTGAATATGAAATAATTTCATCTATCAACATAAATAAAGACTAAAATCTCATTATTAGTCTCATCGCAACTATTCAATGTTGGCATTACAACTTTTGATTTTTCATTTATTCATTTTGAGTGTTTTTGAGGTTTTAAAACTATTCTTCACAAATTACTTTGAACAGCTTCTATTAAAATAATTGTAGTTCTATCAGTTTTCATTCCTAATCATTTGTCTCAAATTTTATCAGCTTGTTTAATAAGTGCATTTTCTACTCGTTGTCCACATCCAAACCACCTAAATTTATTTTCTTTATCTTAAAAAAAAATCACTCTAACGTTTCCTCTAATATAAACATTTCTTAATTTATCCTTCCTAATTTTGTCAGGCATCCATCCCAACATTCTCGTTTGTATCACACTCAAGATATCAATGAATTTTTAAAGCCCAACAGGCGGATTCATGTAACATTATTGGCCTAAAGGTAATTTTATAAAGTCTTCCTATCCTTTTATCACACAAAACTCATGAGACATTGCCCATTTTAACCATCAAACTAAACTCATTTATTTCTCTAATCTTCTATATGATAGATCCAAGATACACGAATTTATGACACATAAATATTATCATACATTCTGATAATATTAAATGATAAGTATTACCATTATGTTGTTAGACCGGTCCAAGAAGGATCGGTCCAGTACTAGGGCCGGCCCCTAGTTTACTCCAGGCAGACCAAACAATCGCTAACCCCCCTTGTGGGACCCACTATTTGAATACAAAATTAAAGAGGGGGCGGTTTAGGAGGGAATTAAATTTGGTAGGATTTGTTTAGTAATTATAATTATGAGAAAATGATTAAAATGATCATCAACTCTTTGTAATGCAGTCAAAAGCATCGCCGTTGATTCCTAGGATGAAAACAAGATAAAAGGAAATTCAGAAGGACGGTGATGAATTGGAGAGTGTTTTCCATTAAGGACCGCCATGTGAGGCTCCGTTGGTGGGTGGATCGGGATATTTCGAAGGGAGGACAGCAAGGAGGAGGGAGGTTGAACCCTTTGGGAGACCACCCGGGCATGGGGAGAGGTGGAAGGGAGAAGGGAATGGTTGGGGAGAGCCATAGGGTCCAACTCAACCAAGGGAGGAAGGAAGGGAATCACACTACCACTACACGGGAGGAACCAACGGAGGAAGAAACCATTGGGGTATAGATGAGAGATCGAGAAACCTAAAGATGTCGGTCTTTGAAAGGGAGGATGCTCAGGGTTGGTTGTATTGGGTAGAACGTTACTTTGCTATCAACGGATTAACTGAAGGGGAAAAACTCATGGCGGCGGGGCTATATTTGGAAGGGAAAGCCTTAGCCTAGTTTCAATGGAGGGAGGCTAGGTATTTGATCTACTCATAGGGAATATTTAAGGAGTGCTTGTTGGAATGTTTTCAAGCCATTCAGGAAGGAGACCACCACGAACATTCTACGTCCTAACTAGGGAGGCGATAGTTATGGAGTACCGAGATAAGTTTGAGCTACTATCAAGGAGACTAACAAGAATCTTTGAAGAAGGATTGGATGAGAATTTCATGAAGCTTAGGGAGGACATACAGGCAGAGCTTAGGGTACTGAGGCTTAGAGGGTTGAAAAAGATGATGAAGCTTGCTCAGATGGTGGAATATAGGAGGGAGAAGGCCAACATAAGCAACATCATGGGAGGGGCCTACAGGAGTTCCTCTACAACTCTAGCACCTACGATAAGGTGTTTCTCAGCTATTTTTGGAGAGAGCTATTCAGGCTGCAGGGAACAACTCTAAAAAGAAGCACCACTTACCACCCTCAAATAGACGAACATACGGAGATAGTAAATAGGGGCCTGGAGACTAACCTGTGGTCTTTTGCTTCAGAGACATCTCGATTGTGGGCCAAGTGGCTAGCATAGGCAAAGTACTGGTACAATATTTCATATCATTCAGCTTCCCATATGACTCTTTTCAAAGTGTTGTACAGAAGAAACCCTCCCCACTTTGTGCATTTTGGGCAGAGGAGCACACCACACTCTTCAGTAGATTAGTATTTGGAGGAAAGAGATAGGGTGTTGGAAGAAGAGGCACTTGTTGAGGGCAAAACAAATTATGAAGAAGAAGAAGATGGATGGACACAGGTAGGACATCCAATTTGAAGTGGGGGATAGTGTGTTCTTAAAGTTGTGACCTTACAAACAGAGGATGATCTCCAATAGAAGGAATTAGAAGCTAGCCCCAAGGTACTTCGGCCCATATGAGATATTGGAGAGAATTGGAGCAGTGGCGTACCTCTTGAGAATACCATTGACCGCTATTATATACCCAATGTTTCACGTGTCACAACTGAGGAGACTATTGGGGATCATGCAACTAGTTCAGAGTTATTTGTGACACTGATAGAGGATTTAGAGGTGTTATTAGAACTACTGGAGTTGAGAGGAGTTCAACAGGAAGAAGAAGGGACCAAGGAGGCTCTAATAAAATGGAAGAACTTACCGGACTATAATGCCACCTGAGAGCCATACTAGAGGGCGAAGTATCATTTTTTATCCTTTCACCTTGAGAACAAGGTGATTCTTTGGAGGGGGATTATAGACCGGTCCAACACCAGGGCCAGCCCTTGGTTTACTCCAAGTGGACCAAACATCTGTTGGCCCCCTTGTGGGGCCCATTATTTGAATACAAAATTAAAGAGTGGTCGGTTTAGTAGAGAATTAAATTTGGGAGGGGATGTTTAGTAATTATAATTATATTTGTTTTTTTTTTAATTATATTTATATTCTTTAAATAGATGGGAAAGGTTAAGGTTAGGGTTATCTTTGTTTTAGCTGAATTTGGTATTTATCTTAGGTTTGTTTGGGCTCTAGCCCCCGGCTAGGAATTGGGAGAGCCAGATATTCCTCTAGAAATTGAAGATCAATTGTATATTGTTTGTTTTCTTCCACTTTTTATCAATTATCAAGTTTCCCTAGTGTTTTGCCACATGGATTTATCTCAAATTATGCTTGAACTTTGCTGAAATTCCAAATTTCAGTAGCATACACCCAATAAAATTACATATCATATACTCGATCTTTGTTTTACTAACTCTAAGACCTCTATCTTTTAACTAATTGCTCTATTGTTGTAATTTTGTATTAAATTCACTGAACATCTCACAAATGATAACTTTATCACATACAAAATACATAAACCAAGGTACCTTAATTTTAATATCCTTTATAAGCCTCACCATAATTAACATAAAAAGATATGGATTCAAAGATGATCCTTGATGAAAAATTACAATTAGAAACTCTGGAGTCACTCTACAACTATTAATACTAGTCAATACTCATGATACATATCTTAGACATATATTTCTGCCTTGACACACCAAAATTAATTATCATGACATTCAATCACAAGGCTTCTTAAGATCAATAAAAATGATATGAATATTCTTTCTTTATTCTCTATATACCTTTATTAACGTATTCATAGAAAATTATCTTCATAGGAGATCTTCCTAGCATAAAACTAAATTGTTCCTTTGAAACTGAAATAATTTTTCTGAGCTTATATTCCATTATTTACCTCAAAGCTTCATTGTATGACTTATAAATTTAATTTCTCTATAGTTAGTACAATCTTAAACATTACCTGAATTATTAATTATTGATATAAAAAATACCCCTTCAATTATTTGGCATCATCTTAGTCTTCAAATTCTATTTAAAATATCAACTAATTCACTGCAATAACCGCAATAACTCTCCAAATATCAATAAATATCATTTCAAGGCCAAAAGTCTGCTTTTTTATGCATTATTTAAAGCCAACTCCACTTAATTTGTAGTAGATAAATCTCTAATATAATTACTACATTGATCTTTATGCTCTTCTAAAATAATTTCTAATTTTCCTGGGTGTCTTCATCTCTGACCAAGGTTTATTATCTTCAATTTTAATGCATCAAGCTATTATATATCTCCTTTTTCAAAATTTGTTGTTTTTCGAAGAACTATTTCATTATTTTTAGCCTAATAGAAAAGAACATTTAATTTGTTTGCATTTAATTTCCATATAATCTAAATATGCCCCATGATATAGTGCAGAGAAGCTTTAGTTATATACTAAAGTTACTTGGAGAAATTTTGAAGAAGTCATATCCGCTTATTATTATATAAATCACCAATAAGCAAAATCAGCACAATTCAAAATTTGATACATACCCGGGATGCAGCCACATATCCCAAAAGAGTAGCAAGGACAGGTGTGCTGCAAGGTGAGGCAGCTAAGGCAAAAGTTAGACCAGCCAAGTATGCCTGTACACCTGAAATTTGGATTTCCGGATAAAGCAGTAGCAATGTAGAGCAAAGATGCAAAAACCAAAACTCCTCGTAGTTGAATACCAGAAGGGAAATTCGATGCAGCAGCACGGGGATCAAAATTGTTAAAGAATGATGGCAGCTTTAATTCAATAACCTGCAGTAGTGAAAGTAAAAACATGACATTAGGAAATAAATGATAATTAAAGTGGGGAGTACTCCAGTAAGCGACTCCTGCAAAAACAAATAATAGGAAAAGAAACTCCTGTTTGAACTGATCAGGTCTATGCTAAAAGAAAAAGGAACAAAAGGTTTTGTTCCTGATTCTTTCAAGAGGGCAACTCAACGCATGATTTTCATAACATACTAAATTACCGTTTGGTTTGCTAAAACAAGGAATGCAAAATAATCAAAATACAGAAAAAAATTAAATTTTGGGTGTTTGGTTTACTATAAAAAGAATGCAGTACAAAATTTTAACATTTTTACTCTCCACTTCATTTTTTATATATTGTAAACTCATCAATTTTGGCTTAATTCATTTTTATTGCAAGATGATTGGGTTCTTGCCGCCCACCGCTAACCATAGCCACCTATCACAACTGTCACCACCGCCGGCGATGGCCTCTAGTCCATCATCCAACTGTCAGCAACAGCCTCTAGCCCATCATCGCATCGCGTCCGCAAACTTCAATTGAATTTGATTACATTGCATTCGTTTTACTTTAAGCAAAATTAAAAAAAAAAACGTCTCATCCACTCCTTTTAGACTCACCCAAACAACTTCAAACATTTCAAATCACCATATACTTTTACACTGCATTACTTTTTTAGCAAACAAAATAATCCCCAAGGGAAATTTAACATGTCAGTTTTCTTATATTGAAAGAAGCCCTTCCAACACTATCTCGAGAGACAAAGTAGGTGACAAAGAAAGAGTTAATAAATCAGGAAAGAAAAAGAGAAACAAAGATGAGAAAGGAAATGCAAGTAGGAGAAAACAAGAGGACAGGAAAGATGAAGCAATTATAGAGGAAGGAGAGGTAACAGAGATGTTGAAGCCAAAGATGTCAGAGTAGAAAAGAGATTGTTTAACAGGAAACACTTGTGTGAGACAAGAAGAAGAATTCATATGAAGGAAATCGTTGCAAGAGCAAGCTGAAAGAAAAGCCAGCAAAGAAAGCTGGCTGAACTTTAGATACTAGGCACCCATTGAGAAGACAAGTGTAAAGTTACAAACAAAGACAGAAAATATAGTTTCGGGATGACTACAAGGAAATCAGCATTATTTATACCAGAAAAAATCAACATCCATGGTAGAAGGCTTTGTAGCTTAATCAAAAAGCAGTAACTACTTTTTTCTATATCGTTCAGGATGTAAATAAGTTTTGAAATATACAAAGCATATCACATGAAACATTCTCCGACAATGGTCAAAAAATTTTCATATAGAAATGCCATTAGTGGTAGTTTCAAATGTGGTACTCAAGATAATTATATATATATATATTAGTACTCAAGATAATCATTATACCATTAGATGTAATCGGGTTATAGGATGCAGGTTTTAGGAAAGGGGACTCCTAAATGATAAAAATAATAATATAAATAATTGATACAAGATCTCTTTATTTTCAAAATGAGAAATGCAGAGTATGATCGTACAGCTTAATAAATCAAAGTCACGGATTATAAACTCACCTCCAAAAGATTCAAACCCATAAGAATTGCCAAGCTTGAAGCAGCCAATGGAAGTCCTTTTCCTATCTGTCCATAAGCCTTTCCAGCAAAAGAAGCTCCAATGCCTAGAAGGGCTAATGTCGTTGCTAACCCCAATGAAAAAGCAATTGAATTTGCAATACCCTAAGTATAAAAGAAAAAAAAATGAAAGAACTAACAATCAAGCAACAACAACATAACTGAACTTCTTGAAACATTATCTATAGGGAATTCCTTACCGTAGGGAATGATGAAGCCGTCCATTATCCAAGTGAAATAAACGATGGAAGGTGATCCACCATTCACTACAGTGGATTTTGTCCCAGAATTAAAGTAATAGAAGTACATGCTTCTCCTACTTAAATAATAAAGATATGAAAAAGCTGTTTGTTGGCGTATGATATATATTAAGGAAAGCTTTGTCAAGAAGAATTATATTAGGAAAATATATGCCACCATTATTTGTTTCCTTTTGTATTCATTATGCATGTCTTTATATAGGAGTCTCCTCAACAGTCATATCAAAGTAAATACGCAAAACCTAATGCATAGATATCATATTTAAAAAGCAATTTTCTCTTTCTGTTAGTTTTTTTTTTTAATGAGAGCTGAAGAAATGCTCCTCATTGTTTGTTAACTTTTTTATTCTATCTTCCAATCTAAGGGTGAGGATATAGCCAACAACTAAAAGTTTTAATTCATATGCTCAATGACCCCTATCAAGATTGTTTGTCTTGTAGATCTCTCGATCATTCAACAATATATATATATATATATAAAAGATGGAAATCGATCCCAAATATTTAATTTAACATAAGGTAGCCACAATATCAATTACAAATTTACGCTCGCTTGAGGTACAAGAGAATTCCTACATGTTGAGTCCATTTTGTCTCAACCTCGAGACCTTTGTCTTCAAAACTAAGGACCATACCGCCTAAGTTAAAGCCATTTGGTTGATGTCAATATATAAGAATGGTAAACTAGCATAAATTAGAGTTTAATGGGTTGATTAATAATGAAGTTTTTATTTGTCACCTGAACATAAAATACCAAGAAGAATAGCTCATAGTGCAACAAAGTGCACCTTGCACTATCACTAATGCAAGATGCGGATGATCAAAATATTGCACTCTATTTTGCTCAATTTTGGACATGTGATGAGGATAAGAATATTTTGGTTGACAAAGGTGGCAATGAAAATGATTTTTATGTAGAAGCTTATAAAGAGAGAAAATGAGGCCATTTTAATTTATGATGCTATATTTTGAGGATGTGTAGTTTAGTTTTTAAATTTGAATATGAGATTTGAAAAAAACTGCCACATTTTTTTAGTAAGTAATGTAGTTCATAGGGTCGGATTTCTTAATGCAGCTATATAATGTAATGCATCAAAATTACACACATGAACTTAAAATTTACAATTCACATATTATCAATTTAATTAAATATTCATCTCTTCTAATACAAAAATAGAAAACATGCAAAATCATGCAATTGATAATTTAATGGCATTTAATAAAATTTAACATAGAACTTCAAGTTCAAAGATGGTTATATAACAATTGAAAATCATATCAAAATTAAGAAATTTAGATAGTATGAGTTTTAACCAACTTCAATCACATAGACAGACCAATAACTAAAAATTTAAAGAAAAATAATATCAAGAAAAGAAATCACACGTCAATACAACAAGATGCCTTTCGCCAAAAGTTGGTTGTCATTAATTGCACTAGTTGGAAAACTTCAATCCAACTGGCACTCATGCACAAAGAGGAACTAGGACTTAGCATAAAGAGAAAGCAAATTATCATTGATATTATTTTTGCATGCTTCAAATAACCCTTTTTTATAGTAAAAAATTCCCCTTAAAAACGAATCAAGCTAACCACCTTGAACCAAATGCTCGTGGGATGATATAAAAGATGCGAAAGCCTTGCACAAGATTGCAGACCAACAAAACCTATTGGAATCACACATTGATGGGAGAGAATCGCATGCAAATGCAAAATCTAATGCAACAGGTATCACAACAATAGTCCCATGCATTGAGCAAGACCATGTAATCATTACCCTATCAAATAACATTAACAAAAAAATTAGTACATAAAGCTTCCAACTGAAGGCCACAATAGCAAAAGCCCATTTAAAAGGCCCCAAGGCAAATCATAGCAAATTATTAAATAGCCTAATTAAAGCCTAAAAAGCAATCCATAGAACCACACTGAGAAAAAGAGCACAAGTTTTTGTATATGAGGATATAATAGGCATGTTTACCCAAAAAAACACTAAACTAATAAAATAGCATAAATAATAAATAAACTAATGAAATTAATATTCAAACTATTAATCCACTCTTCTAGACACAATATGACATATTTTTAAAAAATATAAACTTTACAACTTACATCAAATCTGCTTGACTTGAAAAGACTTTGAATTAACCATGAAACATTCATCAATCAATTTCGGCATAGTTGTTGTCCTTCATATGTATTCAACCACAAATCATTATATTTAGTTTTGTCACGCCAATGCACAAGTTACGTTTGTTATCTACAATTAATAGTAAACATAATCTAATCATCTAATATTGACTTTGAAACAATATGTGTAGAGAGCTTCGTAAAGCATTGGATATGAAATTCCAAGGAGTTTAATAAGAAAGAAAAATTCAATTTATTGATAGTCAGCTCCTAAAATAAATTTAAATCAAAGATTAAACAATACAAAACTTCCCAAAATTTTCAGTTTATAAGCATTGGTCGCAATCCACATAAATTAATTGTTGGACCAATCAAATAACTGAACCAAGGAAAAGAACACGACATGTTCGATACAAGGATCATCACAAGCATGTTTATGAAAAAAACACTAAACTAAAAGAATCACATAAAACAACTAACAAACTAATAAAATTAATGCTCTGACTATCATTATGCTTGTCTCGGTGCACATGCCACACATGTTACACATGTCCTGCGATTTTAATGAGAATAATCTTTGAGGTTTGCATCAATAAGCCTAGCCTTATTCTAATATCCTTAATCCAAGCTTTAATATTTTGCATTTTGTCTAATATTATGTATTGCTGCTACCATGATAGTTTCATTTATCAATCTAATTGCCTTATTAGCAATGATGCTTCATTTGTCTATCAGTATTAGATATGATAGCTTCATGCATGTCAAAGTTAGATAATGTTTTGTTCTACATGGCATTCTATTATTTAAGCTATTTTTCTCTTAAAATTTTGAATATTCCTGATTTTTTTTTTTAAATGGCATGTGCAATGCACTGACTCAAGAAAATCCTATTTATTATTAAGAAGTATAGCATAACTTAATCAAATTCTTCTTAATAAATCTAACATTTTAATCTTTTTTTTTTGCTCAAAATTATAATATTATACAAAAAATACAAGAGTTTCCCAAGTTGACCCAAGTTAGCATAACTAATCTATCATTTTCCATAAATTTTTAAATGAAAACCAATTAAAAATATTTTAAACAAAAAAAGATTACTTTAGCAGATAGCTAATTGCAAAAAAATTAAACAGTCATTACCAGCCATAAGCTTATGAGATAGCATGACAGTTGATATTAGTTTGCACCGCAACATGAACTATTGTGAAATAAGTAAGCAAGTGTTGACTAAGATTAAAACTAATATTAGATTCAGTAAATAAAATTTAGAGACTTAGATTAGAAAGATGAGAATTAGTGAGTATAAATGTATAATAATTAAAAGAAATGATTAGACAAAAAATAACTAATGCATGCTTACTATAAACTAAACTGAAAAGATAAAAATACAAGGACATTAGTTAGGGCAATGCTTTTGAAGTTGTATTAGAATATAGTTAAAAAAAAAGTTTTAGGAAAAGATTATGAATTGCTAGTGTATAAGTGAAGCAAAAGGATGTTTATTGAAGGTGACATAAATATATATATATATATGCTCTTGTAGGATGGGATTAAGAGGACGCATGGAGTGTACAACAACAACATCAAGCCTTTATCCCACTATGTGGGGTCGGCTACATGAATCCTTTTTGTAAAACCCGAAACATTGAATCGTAATGTAACGACGCATTGCGATGCACCGCGACAAAAAGGATCAAATTTTTGAAGTTGTCGGATTTCGACAAAATAAATTTTATAAAATTGTACATTTAATTTCGATCAATTCGATATAAAGAACTTATTAAAATTTTTGCACGGTTTGGGAGATAAAAATCACCGAAGTTTTATAAACTAAAATTTACTTAATAGCCCCTCATGGTCTTAAGAGAAATTATTCAAGAGAGGGTAATTTGGTCTTTTAGAAACCCCTAAGCGTAAGAGGCCGAATGAATCAGTCTCTTCTCATTTCGCCTCCCACTTCTCTCGGCCAAACAAGGAGAGACGGATAAGGACGATGGAAAGGCTTCTAGGGCAGCGATGGCGGCAATTTCCGGCGGCCAAATTTGGGGGAAATTATAGAGGGAGATTAAGGGAAGACTAAGGTATGTTTTTAATTACGAAATTTCTCCATTTTCACATAGATTTCTTAAGGAGAAAATTCTAGAGTTTTTCAAAACCTATAACTTTTTCAATGAGATTAATAGGGAATGTATAAGGAAGGATTTTAGTCATAAAAATAAAATTTTTCTTATATTTTTATTACAACAACAACAACAACATCAAGCCTTTGTCCCACTACGTGAGGTCGGCTACATGAATCATTTTTCGTCACTGTGTGCGGTTAAAAGTTAAATTCTCATTTAAATCTAATAACGAAAGATCATTTCTAATATTTTCTAACCAAGTCTTTTTAGATCTACCTCTACCTTTCTTAACATAAGTCAAATCTAATGCCTCAACTTTTCTAACTGGGTCATCGGAAGGCCTCCGTTTAATGTGACCAAACCATCTAAGGCGACTCTCTCTAATCTTATCTTCCACTGGAGCTACTCCAACCTTTTCACGTATATGCTCATTTCGTATCCTATCTCTACGGGTCAAGCAACTCATCCACCTAAGCATCCTCATCTCTGCAACACTTAACTTAGTATTATGCTTCTCTTTTAAAGGCCAACATTCGGCTCCATAAAGCATTGCAGGTCTCACCACCATCTTATAGAATTTTCCCTTAAGTTTGAGAGGGACTTTTCTATCGCACAATAAGTCTGATGCATTCCTCCACTTCAATCATCCAACTTGAATTCTGCTGATAATATCCCCATCAATTTCACCATCACTCTGAACAATAGATCCAATATATCTAAAATGTGTACTCTTATTAATGACTTGATAGCCCAAACAATCTCATCACTAGGTCTATTGCTACTAAAATTACACTACATATATTCACTTTTAGATCTACTCAAGCGAAAATCTTTAGACTCTAAAGTTGACCTCCATAATTCAAGCTTACTTTCAACTCCCTCTCTAGTCTTATCAACAAGAAGAATATCATCAGCAAAAAGCATTCCTCAATTTTTATTGAGTTTTAAAAATTAAGGTTTTTCAAATTCTTGAATTTTTAAGAAAATTCTTTAATGATTATTGTTCATAATTGTCTTAAGAATATTTTTAATGAAAAACTTTATGTTTTTTAGCAAAAATTTAATTTTCTTAATTTTAATTCAAATAAATCCGAAAACACATTAAACCTAATTATTAATTAGGTGAAGGGAAAGTTTTGACATACTTATAGGAAGAAAATAATGAAAATATTATTTCCAAAATTTAGGTTTAAGGAAAAATCCGAAAATAAAATTAATTTTAATTTACATTAAGAAGAGGGATATTATTAAAATAGAAAAATTATGAATTTAATCGATAATATGATTTTTTAAAAATGAGGATTTAATTAAATCCAAAAATTTTTATATTGAAATATTGATTTAAATGCATTATGATCATTGAGTTAGTAATAAAGATTTTAATTACTTTAGGTATTGGTTATAGAAGAAGAAATACGACACAAGACTAAAAGACGTATTTTATTCGTATAGGTTTGACTATTATTTATTGACGTAGGTACTTGTATTTATGTTAATTTTATGTTTCTGATTCTTTAAATTTTATGAAAGAATGCATATGTTTTAGATATTTTATTCAGTTAAAAAGTTGCATGTTAGTTCTTTTCATATTTTATTGCAGCAAGAAATATATACAGTATAGCATATTTCTTTTAATTGTTTTAAAATGCATACATATAGAATTTGCATAAAAACAATGCATTAGATAGACACATATGATTGTATGAATGATCTCATCTCTCCTACGATAAATATTGATTGAGTGTGTATGTTGATACAAAGTATCATGTGATAAAGGTAAATAGTAAAGGTAGATGATAACAAGCAAATATGGCTCCTCGGAGTAGACAAAAAATGAAAATAATGGCCAAATTGAAAGTGTACTTGATCAGTATAAAAAAATCTTAATATTTCTGTTACGAGTATATAAAGTTATGAATAAGTATTATATGCATAAAAAATATCATAAAGGAAAATTATGAAAAGAATGATAAATGAAATTTACTGTCATATGAAATAATAAAGGAAAAATGGGCATATATGATGTCATACAGAATATGCAAACCCAATCTCAATTCATGTCATTTATAGTTTTTCTTTTTTAAGTTACTTAGCACTGAAATATGAAATTACATGCATAATTTTTTCTTTTTCTTGCCTTATAGATTAATAGAAATACTTGTTACATGCTGAGCATTAGCTCACCCTGCTTGTGAAAATATTTTTCAGGAGAACCTACTTAGCATTGATGGCTGATAAACCTGTCACTTATCATCGTAGAGAATCCAAATGAGACAGGTTCTTTATGGTTATTATATGTAATGTGATGGACTATGTAGTGTGGTGTACTTGTAGTAGTTTTATGTTTATGAGTTGTTACTTTTGTTATATTAAAAATTATGGGAATGAAAGATTAGTGGCTCTTTTTTAATTGTATGTGAATAAATATTTAATTATGTTAATATTAAAATGAAAGTTTTAATTTTTTCGTAGGACTGTCTGTTCCCACCTCATCAACTCGAGCTTATCGGGCTGAGTCGTGACACTTTTTCTCCATTGTGCCCTGATAAAAGTCAAATTTTGTCACGATCCGGCCCGATAAGCTCAAGTTAACGAGACGGGAACAAACCATCATATGGTAATTATTTAAAACTTTCATTTCAAATTAACATAATCAAATATTCATATAAATACAAATAAGAAAGAGCCACTAAACTTCCATTATAACAAATTCTAATACATAAAAAACAACAATAAAACTTAAACCAATAAGACTACTACAAGAAGTTCATAATACACGGGACATAAAAACATCTACAAAGAACATGTCCCCTTGCGCTTCTCTACGACGATAAGTGAAAGGAATTCTATTAGTCATCACTGTTTAGCAGGTTCTCCTGAAAATAATCTCACAACTTGGGTGAGCTGACACTCAGTAGGTAACATGCATTTTTATCAATTTTATAAAGCAAGTAAAGAAAAATACATTATGCATGTCACTTTCATACTATAGTATATAAATAACTATAAAAAGAAACAATACAATTTTTATAAAGTAGTATGTTACATGCTTATTCTATATGTCATTCTAAATGACCATTTTTTTCTTTTCATATAACATTAGCCTTTTTCATTCATTCTTTCATCATTTTCTTAATGTTTTTTATGCATATAATATTTATCCATAACATTTTTTTCTTTCATCATTTTCTTGATGTTCTTTATGCATATAATACTTATCTATAACATATACACCCGTAATGGAAGTATAAAAAATTTGTACTGATCAAATACACATTCAATTTGGTCATTGCTTTTATTTTCAGTCTGTTCCGAGGATTTATATATTCCTTTACTAGTTGTTTTTAACATTTGTCTTTTACCATATGATACTCCGTATGAACATACACATTCTTTTATGCATTATCGTAAGAGAAATGATAACATTCATTTAATCATATATTTATATTTAATACGATATTTTTTATGCATTTTTACAAGTATAAATTTCAATAGACCTAAAAGAAACATGTTACAATATCTATCTTTTCTTACTGCATTATAGTACGAAAGAACAAATATGTTATTTTCAATTGAATAATAATTAAAAAAACTAGAACATATGCATTTTTCATAACATTAACATTTAGAGAATAAGAATTATAAAATTAAGAGAAATACAAACACCTATCTCAATAAGTAACCATTTATTCTTATGGCATATATCTGCTCCTATATCCAACACCTAATAATGAACACCTTTATTATTAACTCATAACATAATACATTTTCATTAATTAATATTTTAATATTAATTATTGTCGGATTTAATTAAATTATTTTCAAAATTCATAATTTTCCTATTTTAACATTTTACCATTTCCTAAAAAAAAAAAAAACTCTATTTTCGGTTTTGCTTAAAAACCATAATTTTGAAAATAAAATTTGCATTAATTTCATCATATTAACATGCCAAAACTTCTCCATCATTTAATTAATAATAAGGGCTTAAACATTTACAGATTATTTTAAATTAAAAATTAGGAAAATTAAAAATTTGTGAAAAATCTTAATTTCTTCCATTAAAACATTCATAATACTATTTGGAACAATATTCATTAAAGAATTTTAATAGAAATAAAAAATAGGAAAAACTCTAATTTTTGGAAACCTAATAAAATTTGGGAAAAACTTCATTTTCATGGTTAAAATCATTCCCCAAACTTTCCTTATCATTCTCCTTGAAAAATTCTAAGTTTTCGGAGGAACCCTAGAATTTTCACCTCATGAAATCCAAGTAAAAAATAGAAAATCTAAGTTAGAAACTCACCTCTTTCTTCCCTAAGTCTCCCTTTTCAATTTCCTCCATAGAAAGTCGTCGGAAAACCACCATAGTCTTCACCTTGGAGCCTTGCAGCCGCCCCCCTTCTTCCTCTCTCACGTTCGGCCGAATGGGAATGAGTAGGAATCGAAAGAATTTGGTCCCTTTTAACTCCTCAGGTGGTTAGGGATTTGCCAAAAGTCCAGATTGCCCCTTTACATGTTTTATTTCATGAAGACATATAAGGGTTATTAAATAATTAACCTTTATAAAACTTTGCCTATTTTTAACTTTCAATCCGAACAAAATTGACCCTATGTTCTTTATATCAAAATGATCGAATTTAAGCGTAGAATTTTATAAATTTTTTTGTCAAAATCTGACAACTTTGAAACTTTGATTATTTTTGTCGTGTTGTGTCGCAACTTGTCGTTACACTACGATTCAATATTTTCGGGTTTTACAAATTTTCATTTAAATCTAATCAAGAAATGTCATTTTTAATAATTTCTAACCAAGTCATCTTAGGTCTACATCTATCTTTCTTAACATAAGTCAAATCTAATACATCTACTCTCATAACTGGATCATCGGAAGGCCACCATTTTATGTGACAAAACCACTTAAGGTAACTCTCTCTAATCTAGTTTTTCGCTAGAGCTACTCCAACCTTTTCACGTATATGCTCGCTTCGTATAAGTCTCACCACCATCTTATAGAATTTTACCATAAGTTTGAGTGGTGTTGGTGTTTTCTATCACACAACAAGCCCGATGCATTCCTCCACTTCAACCATCCAACTTGAATTCTACTAATAATATCCCCATCTATTTTAACATCACTCTGGACAAAAAATCCAAGATATCTAAAACATGTACTCTTTATTAATGACTTGTTCGCCCAAAGTCACAATCCCCCACTAGATCTATTACTACTAAAATTACACTCAATGTATTTAGTTTTAGATCCATGCAAACGAAAAACCTTTAAACTCTAAAGTTGACCTCCATAATTTAAGTGTACCTTCAACTCCCTCTCTACTCTTATCAACAAGAAAAACATCATCAACAAAAAGCATACACCAGTCTACATCCTCTTGCAAATGTCTAGTACGGACATCTATGACTAAAGCAAAAAAGATATGGGCTTAAAGATGATTCTTGATGTAATGCAACTAAAATAAGAAAATACTTGGTCAAACCAACTTGTGTTTGAACACGAGCTATAGCTCCTGCATACACATCCTTAATGACTTGAATATAAACATTATTAATCACTTTCTTTTCTAGAACTCTCCATAACAATTCTCTTGGAACTTTATCATGCTTTCTCTAAATCAACAAATATTATATATAGATCCTCTTTATTCTCTCTATATACTACTGCATCAAATCTCTCAATAAATGTATAGCTTCTAAAGTATACCTACCCAGCATGAATCCAAATTAATTTTGAGAAACATTAGTATCACGACGTAGTCTATGCTCCATAACTCTCTCCAAAGTTTTAAAGTATGACACATTAACTTAATTCTTCTATAATTCGCACAATCTCTATAATTCGCACATGGAGTGTGATGAATAGAAAATTTAAAACATAATGAGAGAAGCTATATTTGATTTCTCAATAACCTATAATGTTACAAGAGCAAACACACATGAAGAAATTGATGATAATATTTATATTTACAGGAGCCACAAAATCATAAAGTGTGCTTTTAAAATGTAAGGAGAAGAAGTGTGCTTTTAAAATGTAGACAAAATTAAATATTGCTAAGTTTAAGATAATTATAAGAAAGGCAAGGGTCTTGCAAAGGGTGTCATGACCAAATTAAAAGCTACAATATTTGATGATTTATATAATAGGTTTGGTACTAAAGAGGGACAAAGTGAGATATATAGAATATTTAAAGCAACAAATAAGAAATCTAGATTACTGTTGTTGAAGGTAAATCAGGTGCTCAACTATGTTGGGATTGACAATGCGAGTCCACGTGGGCATCATTTACCAAGGTTTCACTTGGCGAGCATCTTTCCTTTAACGCATCAAACATTAAGGTGAGCGCCTTGCCTTAATTTAAGAGATGGGTGATATTAATTCAAATGTTGAAGATGCGGTAATTTATTTTAAGGATAACTTGACCTATGATGATGTAAAAAAAGCATCAAAAAGTTACAGAAACAAGAACACACCCTTAGAAAAAAAGTTAATAAAATGTAATTACAAGACTTCATGTTATAACATGATAAATCATTACGATTAGGAAGATGAGACAAAAAACTAGAGAAGTGCTGGAGAGCTGCAAATGTAGTAATAGGAAGAAAATAAGCGGCGCGTGATTGACTCACTAGAATCAATAAATATCAAATGCCCATTTTCTAGGAGCATTTTTAATTGCTGAGTGCTGACCAACCTAACATTTCAATTTTTTATTCGAATAATTTAAAGTTCATTTTATTCAGCTATAAGAAACTTCACAGGAACACTATAGGTCGTACTTTACCGGAGCAATACTAAATCTGAAACCCAAGTGAAATTTTATAACTAGTAGTTACCTCAGCTTGACTTTTTCCAGAGCCAAATGCTCCTGCAAGATATTTCACAGGCATCAATGTAATAGCCAAAACAGAAATATTTTAATGAGATTCAGGAAATAAAATCAACAATCACATTCGAACAGTTGACTAAGGCTTCGTTTGGGACGGCTTTCTTCCAGCTTCTTAAAACAGCTTTCTATTAAAAAATAAATTTTTTGTACTAGAAAGTCGTTTCAAGAAGCAGTAAGAAAGCCCTCTCAAACGAAGACTAAATTTATTATATTGACTTTACATACCAATGTAACCTAATGTCAGTGGTAAGACACTCAGTGTGCACGGAGACAAACTAGTTACAAGGCCTGCGCCAAAAATAACCGCCAAACTGCAACCACGAGTTTCAGAAACATGACAATAAATAAAATAACAGAAAGGCCCCACATTAAATCCCAATAAAATGAGCAAATGCTGCTTGAAGTGAATCACTGAACCTAGTGACACCGAGAGAAGATAGCTGATCTTGGACAGCTACATTAGCCTGTTGTCCAGCAGAAAATAAGAAACCTCCGAGCCAATCACCAACATTTAAGTCACCCAAAAATTGGATGGGGATGTCCTGCTGTTATCACAAACTATACCTCTTTAGAATAGAATTTCTACCGAGATTTGTAGAACAATGCTAACAATTACATACATACTATGTACACAGATATATGTAACAAGATGTGCGAGTGGATGCTTGTGCATGTTCGAGTGCAGCATCATTTTGCCGGATTGTTCAAACAAATTTAATTTTGGATTATAAAGTAAGAAAATACAAATAATGTTGTAAATATATTTTCTCAAAATATAAAATACAAATTGTGTTTCAAATCAAAGTTGTTGATTCTTCAGATCTGCATCATGATTATTGACATGACAATCAAATCTTTAAAAGGAGTCTTGTCATCACCCTAAATCAATTTGGGAACTTCGAACAATGGCTCGAGAAACCTTTTTGATGAAATCAAATCTATTGGTTATGGAACTTAGGAATTCTGTAGAGTTTTTCTGCACTAGTATTCTCAAAAGGAATTCTTTGGGGTCAGACCTCTTTCCTATCTTTCTTGCAACTTGGTCCAATTCATTTCTCTAGTAAGTTAGTTCTAGGCTATTTTCCTCGAAACAATTTTGGATCCAAAATTAGACCCCTTATCTCTAATATTTTTTTTATCCATTATCTTTCTCTTACTTTAAAGCACTCTCTATTTTTTGGAAAATAGCATATGAAAGGCATCTCATTGTGAAAGCCATCTATAGGCATCTCAATGACAACTACAAAAATAATGAGTATTCATAATGGAATTTTTTTTATTGAGATTGGTAAATCTATGGTTCATCTGAAACTACTTCTAATGCTAGTGATTGCTCCTTTACAGAATTTAAAAACATTAATAAATTCAACCTATCTTGAAAACATGACTTCTCTCCACAATACCCACAAAAGTAAATTAACTTTTAATCAACCCTCAACATTTTTTATTCAAGCTTAAGACTAGCATTGACAATTTTGAGTACAAACATTTAAATAAATAAAAACCCTCTTGTTGCATGAGCTCTTATCCATTTAATGTGTTTCCTGTTGTAGATAATTTAATTCATACATATCAGTTTTATTAAATACAATAAACGATACTCCTGCTATAAATTATATTGATCATATCATAAATGTTGAAACTTACTTGTAAAAACTAAAAATATAGGCATTGTATGCTTGTTTGTAGGTCTATAGAACCCTATTGAATTTTGGTTAGTCGGATCAATGGACTCACATGGTGATGACTTTATAGGAAGTGATTGGCTTAAGTTGGTGTTTACTTTCCCAGAGCAAAGTATTTGACAAAACTAACTAAAGATATTTATGAATATATAGATATGCATATGCAAATAGACATGAGTTGAACACAATAAATATTTTATAAGTAATATTAAGATACGATGGTACCTAACGTGATTGCATGTTTAAAATTTTGTTTGATACTGCATTAGTGGTAGTTTATCATACACATCAAAATTATCATCATATTAGAACATAACGTATAAATCATGTCATGTGTGATTGCTGCAATTGATAAATTGATTATCTGTGGGCATATAGTCTCTATTACCCCTTTGATTGCTCATGATGCATGCCTAATTTCTTTATCGTTTATGCTTTAAAGATAAAGTTACTGTCTGAGTTTGATTTATCAAACTCATTTGTTGTTACCTCTTCTCATTATATGTACAACAACATGAGTGTTAGGTGGATCATCACCATAGGAGTAGATTCATTAGTCATAGAAGATTTTTGGTATTTTTATGTTTTGTAGTAGGTTATTCATATGCTACTTTTGAGGTTTGGATAATTTCATTTCCATAGTTATTTCTTTCAGAACTTTTTTGCTTGTAGTAGTTTTATTTTGATGATGTATTATTACTTGAATTTATAATAATGAAATTAAGTTCAGTTTCTATTCCATTGTTTACTTCGATATATTTGTTTATATTATTTGTACATGCACTTTTCTTTTCGTAAGTATAAAACAGACATTCCTATACCTTCAGCATGTTTCGTGTTGCCAGGATGTACCATCTTCCAACCCAAGGTGTGACAATTGAATCATATGTCAGGCATCTTCTGATGTAATATATAAAATTAATTTGAGAATTCCACAATTAATAAGCATGCTAACATTTAAAACTGGTAGGATGGTGATGTCCATGGAGTAACCCCATAAAGAGTAAAATTGTAAGGTTCAGCCTCATATGAATAGATTGGGTCAAAGCGTATAGTACCTCACATAATGTGGCCAACTCATCACACAACCCCCATACATTTCAAATGTTAAAAGATCCATACTAACGAGAGAAATCAGATAAATCACTGTGATTATTTGTTTCTACAGAAAATCATAAGAAAACCCCACATAAAATAGTCCTCGCGTTGATTTGGATATAAAATGTATCGCATGAATGATTCAACAAATTAACTTAGGCTGAACTCATACAAAGAAATCACGGCACAAACTACAAACAAAGGACACAAATAAGCACCAAGATATGCTCAACTGGCAAAGCTTTTGCAGCATCCACCGCCAACAAACTACCTGCCAAGAATAGTAGACGTAAGCATTTCATCAAACACAATGGAAGCACGACACAGAAAAATTGCGCTGAGAATCATGCCTGCAAAGGTTGCTGCCCATATTGCAGACGATGACGGAGCTACTTTAACACTGAGGCGGCTATGCTTTCCTTCTCCTTAAAACATATTACCGGATAAGATTGGCCGCCAAAAAAAAAAAAGAGCGCTCAAGGTCAGTCGCGAGAAAATCTGAGGCAATGGAGAAAGCAGAAAGAGAAAGACCTTACCTGCAACTTTAATGAGCTCCTTTTTAGGAGATGAGATCCTCGGTGCAGAAGAGGCTAGCGGTGAGCTCCAGCTCATTGCAGGGAAGTTTATCAGTACCAGATGCGATAGTCAAAATGAAAGCCGCACAGAAATACTGCTGAGTTATTTCCTGTGCGGTTTAGGCAGGACGGATACAGCTTTTTTAAAGGTTGTCAAAATAAAAAATTTTTTATAGGGGATGGATAAAGATGCTTAGTATTGATATAAGTAGGGCAAAAAAAATTTTTGAGAGGGGGCAAAATGCCCAAAATACTCAAAATATTTCAAAATTTCCCCTCTAAATATAAAAAAAAAAATTTTGATGGTGGGCATTTGATGCAGCGGCTAGCAAGAAGAAGAAGAACCGAAGGGAGATTCAATGAAACAGTAACCTGGTAGGGGTTTGTAATATTCAAAAGAGTAAAAGCTGTCTATTCCTCTGCCTAGAGGAAACATATACTAAGGCAAACGAAAAAGCAGTAAGCAGAAAAGGTAAAAGTGTCCAAAAAGTAAAAACTGAAATGCTAAACAGAAAAGGTAAATGTCAGATTCAGTTGGTAGTGCTGCAAGCCACCCAAGCGTGGTTAGCCTGAGTAGCCAGGCTAACCCGTCCCGCATCAGCTCTCCCCCGGCTCCGAAAAGCTCGACTCCGACGAGGTGGTTACAGGAACCTCGCTGTCCGGAGGAAAGTAGCTGTATAAGTCTGATACGTTGAAGGTAGAAGAAGTGCGAACCTCCGGTGGTAAGTCAATCACATACGCATTGTCGTTAATTTTGTGCAAAATCGGAAAAGGCCCCATTTTCCTTGGACAGAGCTTTGAGTATGCACCTTGAGGGTAACGTTCACGACGCATTCGAATCATTACCAAATCTCCGACGTTAAATGTCTTAAACCGGCGGTGGGCATCCGCCTTTTGTTTGTATTCTTCATTGGACTTTTGGAGGTTGAGTTTCACGGTTCAGAGAGTGTCCTGAGCTTCTACCAATGTTTTGCTAGCTAGCGATTTACAGCCCTTCGGTAGGATAGCAATATCAACCAATTGATTGGGAATTTTAGTGTACACTACCTGGAAGGGGCAAAATCCGGTGGACCGATTGGTGGTAGCATTATAAGCAAATTCTGCATGGCTTAAGAGCTCCTCCCATTTCTTGTGATTGTCCTGTACAAGGCATCTCAACATGTTGCCGAGTGTGCGATTCACAACCTCGGTTTGACCGTCAGTCTGCGGGTGATACGCCGAGCTGAGTTTGATATCTGTGTTAAGCTTCTTCCATAATTCCCTCCAAAAATGACTTACAAATTTCACGTCGCGGTCGGACGTCAAACTTCGCGGCACTCCATGTAGCCGGACAATTTCTTTGAAGAAGAGGTAGGCTATGTTCACTGCGTCGAAAGTCTTCTTACAAGGAATGAAGTGCGCCATTTTTGAGAACCTATCGACGACCACCATGATGGAATCTGATCCTCTCTTCGTACGTGGCAACCCCAGGACAAAATCAAGGGAGAGATCTTCCCAGATAGAATCGGGAACTGGCAGAGGTAAGTAGAGTCCTGTGTTTTGAGCGATTCCCTTTTGGATCGTTGACAAACGAAACACTTTTCAACAAACCGCAGCACATCACGACGTAAATGGGGCCAATAAAACCTCATCTGTAACAGCTCCACGGTTTTATCTCTTCCCATATGGGCGGCCAATCCGCCGCAATGCAATTCTTTAATCAAGTGAGGTCGCCAAGAAGAATCAGGTATACACAAGCTATTCCCCTTAAAGAGAAATCCTTGCTGTAAGGAATAGTCTTGTGTCGGTTTGCCCATTTTACAGGCTTCCCAGATTACCGAGAAATCTCGGTCCGTCCCATATAACTCCTGCAGTGATTGGAGCCCCGTAATCTCCGTCTGAAGGTGGACGAGCAAGGCTGAACGCCGGCTCAGAGCATCAGCTACCCGATTGCTTCTACCCGCCTTGTGCTTAATTACAAAACTGAAACGCTGAAAAAATACCACCCATCTTGCATGCATACGATTGATACTCTTTTAACTGTTAATATACTGCAGGGCTTGGTTGTCGCTACAAAGAACGAAGTCGCGATGGAGTAAGTAATGCTCCCACTGTTTGAGGGCACGCACCACGGCATACAGCTCTTGTTCATAAGCCGACCAGTTCTGCCGCGGTCCACTTAGCTTCTCACTGAAATACTCCACTGGTTTGCCTTCTTGGGAAAGAACCGCTCCAATCCCGATGGTCGACGCGTCGGTTTTTCGACCTGAAAAGGTTTGTTAAAATCAGGAAATACAAGTACAGGAGCCGTGCATAGAGCTTCTTTGATCTTTTCAAAGCTTTGCTGTTGCAGTTTTCCCCCAAGCAAATTTAGACGCCTTCAAACAATCAGTTAATGGGGCAGTAATTTCTCCAAATCCACGAATGAAGCGCCTGTAATAGTTAGCCAACCCATGGAAACTTCTAACTTCGGAGACAGTAGTGGGGGTCGGCCAATTGCGGATGGCAGAAACTTTATTAGGCGCGGTATGTACCCCCTCCGGCGACAGAACGAACCCCAAGAAGTGAACTTCTCTGTGGCAGCAAACTCACATTTACTCACATTGATGAGAAGTTGATTATCTCTGAGTATATCCAAAATGGCTTGCAAATGATGCATATGCTCTGCAAAGGAAGTGCTGAATACAAGAATATCATCAAAATAAACTACACAACACTTATCTAAAAACGGTTTGAGGATATCATGCATCAGCCGCATAAAGGTGGAGGGAGCATTGCACAGCCCAAAAGGCATCACGTTCCATTCAAACAATCCCTCAACTGTCTTGAAGGCTGTCTTCCATTCGTCTCCGGGGCGGATACGAATCTGATGATACCCACTACGCAGATCGAGTTTGGAAAAGATTTGGGCGCCAGCTAGCTGATCCAAAAGATCATTGATTCTAGGGATGGGAAACCGGCACTTAACAGTAATGCGGTTGATTGCTCGGCTGTCGATACAAAGTCGCCACTGCCCATCTTTCTTCGGAACAATCAAGGCCGGAACCGCACAAGGACTGAGGCTTGGTTGTATGAAATTCTTCTGTAGTAACTCCTGAATTATTTGTTTCAAGATGGCGTGCTCCTTGGGACTCATTCTATAATGAGGCAGATTAGGTAAGACAGCGCCCGGAATGAACTCAATTTGATGTTGCAAGCTGCGCAAAGGCGGTAGAGTCGATGGTAATTCATTAGCTGCTACATCGGCATAATCCTGAAGTAGACCTTGAATTTCCGGATTGTGACTTACTACCAATGGACTGGCCGCCTGATCGTGAACCACAAGAGCCAAAAGTGGATTAGTTTGATCCTTAGTTCTCATCAGGGCATTACCGGACACTAATCTCGCAGCAAACAGATTATGAGCAGCCCCGCCGCCATACGACGAACTTCCGGGAACTAACTTAAGTCGCTTTCCTTTCCACTCCAGAGAATAAGAGTTAGCACGGCCATCATGAATGGCTCCGGCGTCATATTGCCACGGCCTCCCCAAAATTAGATGACAGACGTCCATATCAAGGACGTCGCACGTGATGTGGCATAAGTAGCTCTTTCCAATTGAGAATGTGACCTTACACAAGTCGGCCACCATGAACTCTACCCCCTTCTTAATCCACCCAATCTTATATGGCTTTGGATTCTTTGTGATACTGAGTTGTAGAGCTTGGACTGCTGCCCGAGAAATGATATTCTCGGTGCACCCACTATCAATGACGAGGTCACAAACCTTTCCGTTGATGGTGCATTTCGACCGAAAGAGGCTGTGTCGCTGACTATCAACTGGCTGTCTTGGTGCAATGAGTATCTTTTCCATTACACAAAGCACTGGATCACCTTCATCCCGCCAAAACAACTTCGTACTGAGCCTCGGCTTCTTCTTCATTTGTCTCCGAGTCATCTGCCTCGCCACCATCTAAAATCTGCGCCTGATGACGAGTGGGGCATTCATTCGATTTATGTCCTGGCTGCAAGCATCGGAAGCATTTAATTGTTGAAGGCTTGGCATATGGGTTCTCCCGCCCACCAGGGCCGCGGGGTTTCAATTGCACCTTGTCATCACCTGGTGAATTGCGGTTAGTAGGTGGAGGGGCTACGTGATCCTTAACCGGAATACCACCCGATCTTGAGGTTCCTGTCATCCCATCTCCTAAAATTCGTCTAGGAGCTTGAGTGCGGTAAGGCCTTTGTAGTTGAGATTCCACCTTGAGGGCGAAATTAACAGCCTGAGATAAGGTCCATACCGAATTGAGTTCTAATTTATCTTGAATAGCTTCCTTTAACCCCGTCGTGTAACGAGCTACCAACTGGTTCTCCGTCTCTAGAAGATTGTTGCGGGCACTCAGCCTATAAAATTCTTCTGTGTACTCATTGACGGATCGCTGTCCTTGACGGCATTGCTGATACTGCACATACAAAAGTTGTTCGAAATCCGTGGGTAGGAAATGCCGCCGCAGCAGACGCTTCATACGGCTCCAGCTGAGTACCGGGCCTTTGCCTTCTCGCCGTCGGCTTTGCAAAACTTGCATCCACCACGCACTTGCTCCACCCTTGAGACGGCACGCCACGTATTTCACTTGCTTAACCGGTGGAATCTCCATATAATCGAAAAAATTATCTACCGCAGCTTCCCAGTCTAGATAATCCTCGATGTGCATCCTGCCCTCAAAGAATGGAATATCAAGTTTAATACGCATACCTTCGGATTCGTGCCTCTGTACTCTAGGTCTTCGCATCCTTTCTCCTCTGGGACGGGGGAGTACTTCTTCATCGTCGGAACGATTCTCCTCTGATACTTCTTTAGAGTCCGATTCGGACAATATCGGAAGCAATGCGGGATCTCTGGGCGGTGGGTGTTCCATGCGCAAATGTCTCCTGGTTACCGGTAAGGTTGCCAGAATATTTGGATGAGCTACTGGATTAGTAGCTACCCGAACTTGTCGCATTTCTTCCCGCATATCATCGGCGAAGAGTGCGAACTTATTGATAAGATCTTCCAATTGCTTGGATGTCTGTTTTTTGCGTTTCCCATAACGCCTCCAAGCTCCGATCTCCGTCGGACCTGGGCCGGCTACTTCCTTCCGCCATCGTCGCCGGCGACTAGCTCTGATACCAAAGTTGATGCAGCGGCTAGCAAGAAGAAGAAGAACCGAAGGGAGATTCAATGAAACAGTAACCTGGTAGGGGTTTGTAATATTCAAAAGAGTAAAAGCTGTCTATTCCTCTGCCTAGAGGAAACATATACTAAGGCAAACGAAAAAGCAGTAAGCAGAAAAGGTAAAAGTGTCCAAAAAGTAAAAACTGAAATGCTAAACAGAAAAGGTAAATGTCAGATTCAGTTGGTAGTGCTGCAAGCCACCCAAGCGTGGTTAGCCTGAGTAGCCAGGCTAACCCGTCCCGCATCAGCTGGCTAACCCGTCCCGCATCAGCTCTCCCCCGGCTCCGAAAAGCTCGACTCCGACGAGGTGGTTACAGGAACCTCGCTGTCCGGAGGAAAGTAGCTGTATAAGTCTGATACGTTGAAGGTAGAAGAAGTGCGAACCTCCGGTGGTAAGTCAATCACATACGCATTGTCGTTAATTTTGTGCAAAATCGGAAAAGGCCCCATTTTCCTTGGACAGAGCTTTGAGTATGCACCTTGAGGGTAACGTTCACGACGCATTCGAATCATTACCAAATCTCCGACGTTAAATGTCTTAAATCGGCGGTGGGCATCCGCCTTTTGTTTGTATTCTTCATTGGACTTTTGGAGGTTGAGTTTCACGGTTCGGAGAGTGTCCTGAGCTTCTACCAATGTTTTGCTAGCTAGCGATTTACAGCCCTTCGGTAGGATAGCAATATCAACCAATTGATTGGGAATTTTAGTGTACACTACCTGGAAGGGGCAAAATCCGGTGGACCGATTGGTGGTAGCATTATAAGCAAATTCTGCATGGCTTAAGAGCTCCTCCCATTTCTTGTGATTGTCCTGTACAAGGCATCTCAACATGTTGCCGAGTGTGCGATTCACAACCTCGGTTTGACCGTCAGTCTGCGGGTGATACGCCGAGCTGAGTTTGATATCTGTGTTAAGCTTCTTCCATAATTCCCTCCAAAAATGACTTACAAATTTCACGTCGCGGTCGGACGTCAAACTTCGCGGCACTCCATGTAGCCGGACAATTTCTTTGAAGAAGAGGTAGGCTATGTTCACTGCGTCGAAAGTCTTCTTACAAGGAATGAAGTGCGCCATTTTTGAGAACCTATCGACGACCACCATGATGGAATCTGATCCTCTCTTCGTACGTGGCAACCCCAGGACAAAATCAAGGGAGAGATCTTCCCAGATAGAATCGGGAACTGGCAGAGGTAAGTAGAGTCCTGTGTTTTGAGCGATTCCCTTGGATCGTTGACAAACGAAACACTTTTCAACAAACCGCAGCACATCACGACGTAAATGGGGCCAATAAAACCTCATCTGTAACAGCTCCACGGTTTTATCTCTTCCCATATGGGCGGCCAATCCGCCGCAATGCAATTCTTTAATCAAGTGAGGTCGCCAAGAAGAATCAGGTATACACAAGCTATTCCCCTTAAAGAGAAATCCTTGCTGTAAGGAATAGTCTTGTGTCGGTTTGCCCATTTTACAGGCTTCCCAGATTACCGAGAAATCTCGGTCCGTCCCATATAACTCCTGCAGTGATTGGAGCCCCGTAATCTCCGTCTGAAGGTGGACGAGCAAGGCTGAACGCCGGCTCAGAGCATCAGCTACCCGATTGCTTCTACCCGCCTTGTGCTTAATTACAAAACTGAAACGCTGAAAAAATACCACCCATCTTGCATGCATACGATTGATACTCTTTTGACTGTTAATATACTGCAGGGCTTGGTTGTCGCTACAAAGAACGAAGTCGCGATGGAGTAAGTAATGCTCCCACTGTTTGAGGGCACGCACCACGGCATACAGCTCTTGTTCATAAGCCGACCAGTTCTGCCGCGGTCCACTTAGCTTCTCACTGAAATACTCCACTGGTTTGCCTTCTTGGGAAAGAACCGCTCCAATCCCGATGGTCGACGCGTCGGTTTCGACCTGAAAAGGTTTGTTAAAATCAGGAAATACAAGTACAGGAGCCGTGCATAGAGCTTCTTTGATCTTTTCAAAGCTTTGCTGTTGCAGTTTTCCCCAAGCAAATTTAGACGCCTTCAAACAATCAGTTAATGGGGCAGTAATTTCTCCAAATCCACGAATGAAGCGCCTGTAATAGTTAGCCAACCCATGGAAACTTCTAACTTCGGAGACAGTAGTGGGGGTCGGCCAATTGCGGATGGCAGAAACTTTATTAGGCGCGGTATGTACCCCCTCCGGCGACAGAACGAACCCCAAGAAGTGAACTTCTGTGGCAGCAAACTCACATTTACTCACATTGATGAGAAGTTGATTATCTCTGAGTATATCCAAAATGGCTTGCAAATGATGCATATGCTCTGCAAAGGAAGTGCTGAATACAAGAATATCATCAAAATAAACTACACAACACTTATCTAAAAACGGTTTGAGGATATCATGCATCAGCCGCATAAAGGTGGAGGGAGCATTGCACAGCCCAAAAGGCATCACGTTCCATTCAAACAATCCCTCAACTGTCTTGAAGGCTGTCTTCCATTCGTCTCCGGGGCGGATACGAATCTGATGATACCCACTACGCAGATCGAGTTTGGAAAAGATTTGGGCGCCAGCTAGCTGATCCAAAAGATCATTGATTCTAGGGATGGGAAACCGGCACTTAACAGTAATGCGGTTGATTGCTCGGCTGTCGATACAAAGTCGCCACTGCCCATCTTTCTTCGGAACAATCAAGGCCGGAACCGCACAAGGACTGAGGCTTGGTTGTATGAAAATTCTTCTGTAGTAACTCCTGAATTATTTGTTTCAAGATGGCGTGCTCCTTGGGACTCATTCTATAATGAGGCAGATTAGGTAAGACAGCGCCCGGAATGAACTCAATTTGATGTTGCAAGCTGCGCAAAGGCGGTAGAGTCGATGGTAATTCATTAGCTGCTACATCGGCATAATCCTGAAGTAGACCTTGAATTTCCGGATTGTGACTTACTACCAATGGACTGGCCGCCTGATCGTGAACCACAAGAGCCAAAAGTGGATTAGTTTGATCCTTAGTTCTCATCAGGGCATTACCGGACACTAATCTCGCAGCAAACAGATTATGAGCAGCCCCGCCGCCATACGACGAACTTCCGGGAACTAACTTAAGTCGCTTTCCTTTCCACTCCAGAGAATAAGAGTTAGCACGGCCATCATGAATGGCTCCGGCGTCATATTGCCACGGCCTCCCCAAAATTAGATGACAGACGTCCATATCAAGGACGTCGCACGTGATGTGGCATAAGTAGCTCTTTCCAATTGAGAATGTGACCTTACACAAGTCGGCCACCATGAACTCTACCCCCTTCTTAATCCACCCAATCTTATATGGCTTTGGATTCTTTGTGATACTGAGTTGTAGAGCTTGGACTGCTGCCCGAGAAATGATATTCTCGGTGCACCCACTATCAATGACGAGGTCACAAACCTTTCCGTTGATGGTGCATTTCGATCGAAAGAGGCTGTGTCGCTGACTATCAACTGGCTGTCTTGGTGCAATGAGTATCTTTTCCATTACACAAAGCACTGGATCACCTTCATCCGCCAAAACAACTTCGTACTGAGCCTCGGCTTCTTCTTCATTTGTCTCCGAGTCATCTGCCTCGCCACCATCTAAAATCTGCGCCTGATGACGAGTGGGGCATTCATTCGATTTATGTCCTGGCTGCAAGCATCGGAAGCATTTAATTGTTGAAGGCTTGGCATATGGGTTCTCCCGCCCACCAGGGCCGCGGGGTTTCAATTGCACCTTGTCATCACCTGGTGAATTGCGGTTAGTAGGTGGAGGGGCTACGTGATCCTTAACCGGAATACCACCCGATCTTGAGGTTCCTGTCATCCCATCTCCTAAAATTCGTCTAGGAGCTTGAGTGCGGTAAGGCCTTTGTAGTTGAGATTCCACCTTGAGGGCGAAATTAACAGCCTGAGATAAGGTCCATACCGAATTGAGTTCTAATTTATCTTGAATAGCTTCCTTTAACCCCGTCGTGTAACGAGCTACCAACTGGTTCTCCGTCTCTAGAAGATTGTTGCGGGCACTCAGCCTATAAAATTCTTCTGTGTACTCATTGACGGATCGCTGTCCTTGACGGCATTGCTGATACTGCACATACAAAAGTTGTTCGAAATCCGTGGGTAGGAAATGCCGCCGCAGCAGACGCTTCATACGGCTCCAGCTGAGTACCGGGCCTTTGCCTTCTCGCCGTCGGCTTTGCAAAACTTGCATCCACCACGCACTTGCTCCACCCTTGAGACGGCACGCCACGTATTTCACTTGCTTAACCGGTGGAATCTCCATATAATCGAAAAAATTATCTACCGCAGCTTCCCAGTCTAGATAATCCTCGATGTGCATCCTGCCCTCAAAGAATGGAATATCAAGTTTAATACGCATACCTTCGGATTCGTGCCTCTGTACTCTAGGTCTTCGCATCCTTTCTCCTCTGGGACGGGGGAGTACTTCTTCATCGTCGGAACGATTCTCCTCTGATACTTCTTTAGAGTCCGATTCGGACAATATCGGAAGCAATGCGGGATCTCTGGGCGGTGGGTGTTCCATGCGCAAATGTCTCCTGGTTACCGGTAAGGTTGCCAGAATATTTGGATGAGCTACTGGATTAGTAGCTACCCGAACTTGTCGCATTTCTTCCCGCATATCATCGGCGAAGAGTGCGAACTTATTGATAAGATCTTCCAATTGCTTGGATGTCTGTTTTTGCGTTTCCCATAACGCCTCCAAGCTCCGATCTCCGTCGGACCTGGGCCGGCTACTTCCTTCCGCCATCGTCGCCGGCGACTAGCTCTGATACCAAAGTTGATGCAGCGGCTAGCAAGAAGAAGAAGAACCGAAGGGAGATTCAATGAAACAGTAACCTGGTAGGGGTTTGTAATATTCAAAAGAGTAAAAGCTGTCTATTCCTCTGCCTAGAGGAAACATATACTAAGGCAAACGAAAAAGCAGTAAGCAGAAAAGGTAAAAGTGTCCAAAAAGTAAAAACTGAAATGCTAAACATAAAAGGTAAATGTCAGATTCAGTTGGTAGTGCTGCAAGCCACCCAAGCGTGGTTAGCCTGAGTAGCCAGGCTAACCCGTCCCGCATCAGCTGGCTAACCCGTCCCGCATCAGCATTTGCCCACCCTAAGCATGTGGTGGATCCGCCCATGGGTTTAGGGCTGCAAACAAACAGAGCCCAGCGAGGATGCGAGTGTTCATTTATTATCAGTTTGTTCAATTTTAGTTCTGTGTTTGATTCGGATTTTATTGTTTGTGTTCATGTTTGATTCGTTTAAATTAATGAGTGTTCATGTTCGGTTCATGTTCGATTCTTTTAGTGCTTATCGAGCTTTAAACAAACAAGCCTTAAAGAATTATAAACGAGCTCTCCTTCTAGATGTTCATTAACTTAACAAACAAGCTTTATCGAGCTTCCTAACAAATAATTACATCGAGCATGTTCGCGAATATATTTAGTGAATTTTTTTAAAATATCAAACAAACACGTTCATGAACATATTTAACGAGTATTCTTGAGCTATCAAATGAGCAAATTCAATAACATATATAACTAGTATTTTTAAGCTACCAAATGAGCAAATGAGCTTGTTCACGAACAAGTGATGTATGATTCATCTTATATTTGTTCATGAATATTTTAAACAAACAATCAAACAAACATGAATAAATGTGTAATGCCTCATGTATATGAATCAAACATGAATCGAGCTTTTATTGAGCCTAATGTCAAGCTTGTTCATGAGCTTTAAATGATGTTGTTCATGAAAATAAATGAGTCGAACACATTAGTGTTCAAGCTTGTTTATTTAAGGATAGAATATTTAAAACATTGTTCAAATTTATTTATTTAGTTAATTAAACCATCATATAAGAGCTTTAATTAAACCAAACAATGAGCAGTTCCTCCAACGTTTGGTTCGCTAGCAGCCTAACGGCAACGGCGGATTTAAGCGGGTCCCGCGGGGGGCACGTGCCCTCTCCACGAAAAATAAAAATACAGGCGGATCGGTCCTCCTCGCGTGCCCTAAAACTCTTCCGCTTCGCTCTTGCCTCTCGCTCTCGCTCTCGCTCGCAAGTCGCGGCGCTGGCGCAAGCTTCGTGTCTTCCTTCCATTTCGCTTACAAAGATAGATTCGTTCGGCACAAAGTAGATTCATTCGTCTTCCTTCTTCCGTTTCACGAACAGTCTTCCGCTTTTGATCCAGCCAGCACGCTCGACTGCCTTCCTCATAGATTCGTTCGGTTGTTCACCGGGTAACTTTGCGTTTATGTTAGTTTGAGTTTTAAAATTGCTTATCCTCTCTTGTTAAGGCTTAATACTCCTCTGCTTCGGTCTTCACGAATCAAAACAGATTCGCTCATGCCTTTGTTTTAAGCTTTTAGGATGTTTTGTGTTTTAGCATTGTGATATTTTTAATGGAAAAAATTAACTTTTGCTGTTTGATACCGATCTAATGGTTTGTTGATGTGCGAATTTGGGGAATAGGGCTAGTATCACGTCGGGCATATTATAGATTCTTCTTACCGGGAGGTTTTTGGGAAAGATGATGGTTTTCCTAAAGCAGCTGCCTTTTGGATTGCTTCTGATTGCTGTTGAGATTTAAGAAGAACCGTGTAAACATTTGTTTGATATCTTACATATCTAGTAAACGATTGATGCTAATATTTTGTAATGCTATTATTTGTAGAATTAAAATTTGATTTGTTTAGAAGGCTGAATAGTTATCTGTTTCTATTCCATTATATGCAGGTTCATCTTGCTCATCTATTGCCAGCTCGTGATCAAGAACTTCGAGCTTTATGCCTTTATCAGCTAAGGTATTGTTAGCATGTTTTAGTTATGTGTTTAACTGAAGGTTCTATTTCTATCTCGTAATTTTGTTTATAAGTTTTGCTAAGTTTGGTGCTTCATTTGCATATTTTTTAGTTTATATTAGCAAATAGAAATAACATTCAACTGTATACCATCTTATTTACAAATCTAACATCTAAAATTTTAATATTATATATTATTTTAGTATCAAATATGTCACATATATTTATTTTTTATCACTCATATATTTTATTTGTACCACCCATATGATCTGAAAGTGAACTATGAGTAATATGTATGTAATATTAAAATTTTAGATATTAGATATATAAATAAAATGATAGAAAATATTATGTATGTAAATCTCATATGTCCTTACGTATAAAGCACTCAATTTATATATTTAATACAAAAAAATTATTATTTCCCTAACATTATAAGCCATCAACAGAGCAAAATAAGATAAAAAGTGATGAGAATAATGCGTGCGCGCAACTCCTAGAAATAAGACCACTCGGCTCAATCTCTCTTTGCGTGTGGGTCTTCTCTTATCAAAGGGGAAGCCAACAATTTTTTTAGTTGAGGCTCAATTGTCTATATTAAAATTAATTTCAATTTTTTTTTTACTCAAACTTGAAATTGGCATTGGCAGTTTAAAATTTTTATTTAAATTTTAATATGAAAAGATAAAATAAATAAATAAAATTACAATTGAAAATGTCATTCATATTATGAAAATATTAAATGATTACTTTATTATCTATATTATCTAATATTTTTTTTTCTCAATTCAAATGATTAAATATTATTCATCTATTAATCTCCAACTCTATTTTGTTGCTCTGTTCATACCAACCAGAGCAAAAAAAGCTCTTTCGGCATTTGTTAGTTGAAAGTTAGAAAATAAGAATATATAAAGGGATTTTTACATACATAACACTCAAAACAATTCAAATTACATATCTAACACCTAAACTATTAGATTTACATAAATACCACTTAAAATCCTCTTTTACATCTTTTCTAACACTCCGTTAGTAAAGCATTATATTCTGTCATCTTCCGTCTCCCAATAGTTCGTTCCTGAGGTTTCCTGTCGTCGCTTTTATCTCCCATTCGTTTGGACGAGGATCATCTTCCCCATCCGAGGGAAAAGCCTTCTCCATCAAAGGCGACTGCTTTGCACGCCTGGTATTAATCCAAAGCTTGACGCACGCCTATTATCAAACTTGACGCACGTCCCAAAGAGTTTGATTTAGGGTTTAGGGTGGTAGTCTCAATCCAAAGCTCCCAACTTTATTTACACTGCTCAAGGTATTAATTTCCTTTTCTTCTTATTCTTCATATCTTTCGGCTGTCATTTTCTCTTTATTCTAGAAATTGCCATTTTTTCAGCTGTTGTCTCATTAGATTTGAGATTGTAAGTAGCTTGGTATAAATTGAAGTCTTAATATCAGTTATTTAGTAATCTGGAATGCTTTTGAGATTGTATGTAGCTTGGTGTTAAATTTGAGGTCATCGTCTTACTAGAGAAGGCAAAGCGAAGATGCGACGGATGAAACTCATGAACAGAACGGAAGCAGTGAAGATGAACGGAACACATGAAATCAATGATAATATCACAACTCAAGAATGGAAGCAGCGAAGATGAACGAATCACAGTTTGTACGCAAACGACTAGGAGACACCCGCCACTTTCGCACACGAATGAACGAGGGAGAGGAAATATAATGCTTTATTAACGGAGTGTTAAAAAAGATGTAAAAGATGGTTTTAAGTGGTATGTATGTAAATCTAATAGTTTGGGTGTTAGATATGTAATTTGAATTGTTTTGAGTGTTATGCATGTAAAAATCCCATATATAAAATAGAGATATTGCTTTGCATTATTTTGTGAGCAATGCTTTCCATTTTTTTTAAAAAAATGAAAATTGCACATCAAATCAGATATCCAAAATATAAGTTTCTTATTTATTATAAAATGATTAGGTTTACCAAGTAAAATTATTTGATAAAGGTGTATCATTCTAATTAACCTATCTTTTTAGAACACTTTTGAATGAGTTATTTGGATTCAAACATGCCACAACGAAAAGCAATTAAGTATTTATCGTCATAAAAGATTATTTAATTTTTGAAGTTGTAAATCAATGAATGTGTATAATATTTAAAATTTAAAAGCATGAAATTATTATTTCTTGAACTATAAGTCTCTAAGATGACGATGTCCCCGAGCTACTATTTATTATTCGTGTCAGAAATAATAATTTGATGTTACTCACGAAATAATGATGTTTTATTAATGAAGTCGTCACACTTATTGTAACAACCTGAAATTAAATTATTTTAAAATATGAATTTATGAACTTCTATTTGAACTAGAGTGCTTTGGTGATGTGCTTGTGAGCGCTACGACGCCAAAAACTATCGTTGCAGCATTTGAGTCTCTATTTATACTGTCATTTTGAATTTTGTATGGAGCATTGTGGCACTGGGTTGGATTGTTACAGCGCTAGGCCACAAATAGTATATTATTATTATTATTTTTATTATTATTATCTCTGCTACTATCTCATTCTTGTTGTCTTGCCTGGGAAGAAATCGGAGGAGAAGAAGGAAGGGGAAGAAGAAGAAAGAGAAGAGTAGAGCGAAAGGTCTTTGCGTAATTTTTGTCCATCGTTTCTATTACGGATTTTATTTTATTTATTGTAAGTAACTATCCACTTACCTTTCTCTTTGATGGTTTTGATTTCTATGAATTTTATCTCTGCTAATCTATTAAAAATGAATTATCTCCTTATTTCATGAGTTTTCATTGTATAAATTTTTTATATTTATATATTTGATCATTCTAAATAATATGATATAATTTTATTGCATTTTCATCGGTTAAATATGTGTATAGAAATTTTTAGGTAAAATAAGTGGGGAAAATGTATATTAAAAATGTGCTGAAAAGTAATGTATTATGATTTGATATGAAAATACTGAAATATGATATGGACTGGAATGATTGATGTGACTGAATATGAGTACGTGATTGAGAGAGTAGTATCAGATAAATATACCAGCTGAAAGATGGGAATCATGTGCAAGTTTGACCCTTGAGGGGAGCAGGAAAAAATTGACAAAAAAGTGCATCAGAAGCTCACTGTATATACATAATTGTTCTATAATAATCAATGTGCTCATAAGGATCATATGATCCATCATAAAGATCAATGGAGGGTAACTTGAACCATGTTGATGATTCCTGGAAGCTAAGATGGGGGTTGAATTTATTTCTATCCCTTATCGAGAATTCTTCTTAGAAGAGACATCATAATTCGTCACGTACAACATCATGAAGAATATCTATAATTGATTGAATGTATTTGGTGCGCTCTAAGTCGAGGATGTGTTGAACTCGTAGTATCATCTATTTCTAGATCATACCATGGAGGAGGAACATTAGCCTGATGATGAGCATCTTCCATATTATGTTGATGACGATGTGGTAGAGGAACTTCATCGTTTTGTTATTGTACTCTTTGTTGGCCGATCTCCTCCAATATTTGTAAGATTTGCACTTGTTGTTCCCCCGTCCTTTGAATTTGAGTTTCTAAAGAATGAGATCCTCCTCTTTTGTGATTACAACGTCCAAGATTGCCATATGAGTTTCTAGTTCTATAGGTATAGGAACGAGAGAGCATGTTATTATACAACTTCAATGATCAGATTGAAGAAGAAATATTGGGAATGTTTTTCACAAACGGTGCCAAACTATTGCGAGCTAAGAATTCCGTGGTGATAGAGGGAAAAGATTTTACGTTTTGGCGATGAATAAAAATTCAGCTCACAAATAGAGGATAAAGTAATACCAAGATTTTTACGTGGAAAATCTTGAAAAATGAAAATTCATGGAGACTGCCTAGTTGAAAATATTCCACTAATACTTGAATAAATTGCAGAATTGGACCCGTCCTTTAACTCGAGGACAATAAGAATATAGTAAATTGGAAAATAGATCAAACAATTTATGGGTACTATTGGTGTTGATGAAATATCAAAGAATATTCAATAAAGGTCTGACAATGGTTGGGGTTCCGGTGATAATCAGTAGACGGACGGGAGTTCGACAATAGTTGGTGCTTGGGATTAGATCTGGCGGCAGCCAACAAACGAGTGGAAGTCTAGTGACGATCGAAAGTCGGGAGTAAATATGGCAGTGGCCTACCAACGGGTGAAAATCCGGCAATGGTCATAAGTCGGGAGGAGATTTTGCGGTGGCCAATAAACAGGCAGAAGTCCGACGAGGTCGGTGGTTGGGAAGAGATCTGACGGTTGTCAGTGCAAGAGAGCTTCCAAGCTCTCTTCTCTTCCTCCTCCCTCATGTGAAGAATGAGAGATTTATTTATAAATGTGAAGAATGAGGAATTTATTTATAATTTTTTTAGAGTAACATGTCTAGTAGATATGGAGAAGATCAATGATATGTTGGGAGTGTTCCACTAGACGACTCATGGTGATCCCCGTGATCATAGAGCATTTATTAAGCATTAAATTGCCATAGAAATATCATAACTTTGTGATTTTGGGCTCATTGGATTCGTCTCATCAAGTCTCTCGATTTGACTATAAGCGTATCATATTTGGATATCATTTGGTTATGCAATTAATGCTCTGAATCTTTTAAATAGGCTTTTGTCATTTGATTTGGACCATTTGGGCCCAGATTGGATTGAATTTGGTGTTGTTCAGTTCGTCTTCTTAAGATGTTCAATTTGATGAGGGGTGTAAATTTCGGGTCACGGTTCGGGTCGAACCCGAAACTGACCTGGGTTCAACCCGTCAGGTCAACCTGAACCTGACCCGTTTTTCAAACGGGTCGAATCTGGGAACCGAACCTGCCCCGTTTTTCAAACGGGTCGGGTTTTTGTGTCGTGTCAAATATTGACACCCCTAAATTTGACTATAAGATTGCTAAAATTGGAGTTTGGATGGTCCCGAATTTAATTTTGGAATATTTCAATTCAGATTTACATCGGGATTCGTGACCAATCAATATAATTTTTTGGTGACATATAAAAAATTATTAGATATATATAAAAAATGTCATCTATCAAAAACAATTTTATGAATATATGACATGAGAGTACTTATTAATAACATTATTTTTAGTTATCAATGCCAAAAACTTCTTTAAAGTGATTATTTTAAATTTGTCCAATAACATGCTGGAAGAATAATCATTTCAATCACCATTGAATTTTGATAGTTGAATTAGATAAATTTAATGATTTGGATGAAAAGAGAGAGGAAGCATCAATTCTAAATCACTTTTTATTAATTGAATAGATTTAATGTTAAAAAAAAATCAAAATTTTCATTGAGACAACATAACTAAAATAAGATCAGGCTCTTATTTGATCCAAATTTTATATATATTTATTTTCATTCTTTGATACCACGATAGGCTTATTTCATGAACTTTGTAAAGAGCATTTTTTGAGCTATATATTGTGAGAGCTCGTTCCTTTGATTTTTTTCCTTTCTGAATCTGATTTTTCCCTCCCAGGATCGTCCGGGATGATATTGAGATCGTCCAGGACGATCAGTGTAGTGAAATAGCTTATTTTCTGGAGTAGGATCGTCCGGGCCGATTTTGGATCGTCCTGGGACGATCAGTGCATGGCAAAAGTCAGTGAGCAAGGGTTTTTATCTCCGAGGAAAATTAATTATCGTCCTGAGAAATCGTCCTGGACGATTGGATTTTGTTCACATCGTCCTGGACGATATGGCGATCGGCCGGGCCGATCAGCTTTGTTTTATAAGGAAATCAGCTCGTTTTTTAGGAGAGAGAAAATATTTTATAAAACAAAATATCTGAGGAGAGAGAAAGAGAAGGAAAGCAAAGGAAAAGCTGGTTTCCGGAGGCCACGGAGCGCTTTTCGTTCGACGCCGCTGTTGGGAAAAGTGTTTATCTCGCGGTAAGGACTCTGAATCCTATTTCTGTTTTCGAAGATGTTGAGTTTTGGTCATTTTGTGCACAGAATTGTGTTTTCGTTACCGAAAAACGCGCCGCATTTTGTATTGATGAAACTTTCACTGCACAACTTTTGATATGTTATTGATATGATTTTTCTACACGTTTTGAGTATTTTCTGTAACGATTCTACCGGTTATTTTGGGTTCTGTGCGATTTTGATCGAATATATATATATCAGGATGTTTATTGATGTTGCTTCAGTAGAATAAAAGTCTTAGAATAGAAGTCTTATAATGTTGTCGTGCACGTTCTCTATTAATTTGGTAAATTGTGATTTTTAGGAATTTTTGTGTAAATTCCGTATACTGCCGTTATGCCGCTGATTTTTCGTACGATTTCCTATTTTCTGAAATTGATGATTTGAATTGATATGCATACGAATGTGAATATGATTTACTATACTGTTCTAATATTGAATACTGAAAGACAAGTGGAACCTGGTTGAACCGTTGGTTGGAGATTGACTTGACCTGTACAGGATGGTGGGCCGACGGGCTTTCCTTTAAACTATTGATCATTGATATAACGATTGGGAGTCATAAGGAGATTACTATGCCGACGGGCAGCCGACGGGCACAGAGTGATGACTCTTATTGAACCAACGTATGGATATCTACAACAGCACTATGGATTTCTACAACAGCACTATGGATTATCGATAGCCAGTGATCGTACTTGTTCAGTAAGACTATGGTATTGAAATGCATGTGTACGACATTGACTCGTGATGGATCTATTGCTTTATTGATTTGGATTTACTAGCGGATTTACGGACTTATTGTTATCGTACGATTTCAGTGATATTTATATTCTGTCACTGCGCATTGCTACTGTTATAGATACTGTATGGATATGTATACTGTAATTGATTCATTGATGCTATGGTTATGGATACTATGGATTCATCTCTTGATTCATTGATACTATTGCTTCTACACTGTATTGAACTACTGCATTTGATTCATTGCTAGTATAGACTGGCTTCATTGTATTGATTTTATGATTTCATACCGATCCATTTAATTGACCAGATAGTATTGTTTTGATTGATTCAATTTGATACGATTGATTTGATTGATCGACTGATTTCCTACTGTTTATTGATTCTTCTACCGCTGCATTGACTACTGATCTGATTTTCGTATCTGCATAGATTCATTGATCATGTGTAATAGACTGTTATGGATTTGATTGACTGACATGCATATTGTTTCAAGTACCGTGCTTTGATTTCAGTTATAGGTATTAGGTGAGCTGCTGGGCTTTTTGAAGCTCATTATATGTGGTTAATATTTTCAGGTCAGGGCAAGGGAGCAGGAGATTGAGGTTGATCAGGAATCTCCACGTTTTTGTTCTTTTGGTTTTAGTGATTCTTTTATACTCAGGATAGGATAGATTTCAGTTCATAGTGTAGTTCCTGAGTATTGTATATGATCTTTTGAGGTATGAATAGACTTGTACATTGATGTTTTAAATGTTATAGATTTTTGCTAGACTGTTTGATTGAAGTTATAGATAGCTCTGATAAATTGTTGATGGATTGCTTGAAATTCTTTCCAAGTTAGATCTTGGGGCGTTACATATATAACTCTAGTAATCTAGATAATGGGAGATCAAACAAGAAGGTAGTCAATTGCCAAAGAGAGATACAAACATAGCACAATAATTATGTGAATATACAGTGCATAGCTACTTGTCTTCTTTCTCCCTTCATTTGCTCTAACTTCAAAATATGCTGACATAGCTATTACTTCCAAAGAAAACTTTTGTTGATTGCAGTATTGTATGCCCTGAAAGAACAAGCAAAAGATAGTTTGTGAAAATTTTTTTTGGCTCTTGGATCTAGCCATTTGTTTGAATCAATTGATAATCGTGTATGTTTGTTGCTAGCTCTGCTAAGCTTCACTTTTGTGTATGGAGCTTTAGTATTTATCCTTTTTAATTCCTTGATAATAAAATCTGCAGGTTGGCTTATTTTTTTCTTCACCAATAATGGTTCATAGATAGCCTTGTTAATATTGTCAAGCAGTGCGGTTGGCGAGTCAAATGAGTTCTCAGAGTTGTAGAACATCTGGAAAATCTTTAAGCATGATAGATGCATCATTTTCCACTCTGTAGGCATATCAGACTCAGAATCCTTGGACATCACCAATTGAAGAAATTCTTTTTCCTTCATTTTCAAAGTGTTCTTTATGACAGCAATGACATCATCAATTTTGGCTTTTGGATTCTGCATCAGGTGTAAGAGAACTATATTTGGTTCTCCAGCTTTAGCTTCTCTCTGCAAATTATTGATATTTCATAACATTAATACGATAAATTGAGTAGTAGAATGAATGATTACTACAATTTAGGGTTTAGGTATTTTTTTTATTTTCAGCAACATTTGGAAAATGACATGGATGAGAGAATTTTTTAGCAACTTAAGATACATGGATAAAGCATGTTCAAAATGAATTATAAGGAATAATTTTGATATAATAACAACACTTTACAAGTATAAATGAGAAAAAAAAGACTTATTATACTAACCTCCAATTATTGGAATAAAGCTAATGATGATGATGAACATGGATTACAAAGAAAGGAAAAATTGGTATATTGCCATGTTATAAAGAGTGAGTTTTATGTCTTATTTAGCTTCTTCCTTAAGCATTTGTTACCATGTCTTCAATTCCTCAGTCATTTTGGTTTCTTACTTATTCCAAACCACTTGTAAAACAATGTTTAGTGCGATTTTTTTCTTTTAAATTTCTATGCCATTGCCATGGAACTCTCTAAAGCCTAAAGATGTTAGGAGTGGGTTCCTATTTCAAGGTGTGTTTATTTATGTGTACTTATGTTTGTGTTAATAATTTTTTTGTTATGCTTGTAAAGGTATGGGTCAATTTTGAATAGTTTGAAAAAGCTCTAAATAAGTTATGTGTTAACAACCTAATCCGCTCCATCTTATCATATTTCATAAACCTAATTTAGTGTTATAACTTAGAATAATCTTTTAATAATAGTTTTCAGACAAGTATAATTGAAGTATAATGTACAAAGATATTTTCCCTCGATGACCAATAATCATATGCACAACGGTTTACTCATTTTAAGCCTCCTTTTTCAATGTCATAAAATACAACTAGTCGTACTTAATTTAATATGTTAAGAAAAGAAAGAAAGAAAAATTGATGTAAAAGATGAAGAGTTGTTAACAAACCTCGTAGCTCTCTAAGTCATTCAATAAGCGGCATAAAACCTCAAGAGATTTGGTAATTATAGCACTTCTAAAATTCCAAGAACTCTCTTGAAGGGAGACTTTTGTCTTTGTCAAATAACATTTTGGAAGAAGAATCATTTCAACAGCAACCGAAGTCTTTGCATTTTCAATATACTCATCAATTGATGGATAATGAGAATTTTTGCTCCACTCTACTTCTTTTAGCCATGACATGAATATATCTTTCCACTTCATAACATAGGAAAAAAAGACAGTAATATTGATTAGCATCTTAGATGTATATCATGGCAAAATTAATACTGTGAATGATTTAGAACTCACAGCATCTTGTAGAATTTTCATCACATTATGACCATGTTGCTTGAAGGACTTCACAGAAATATCATGAACTAGATCATTGAGGATGGTGAAAATAATTTTACTATGGCTTGTTAGACCTTTTCCCTCCCATCTACATTGGAAAAAAAAGTCAATTGACTTCTTAGTAATAAAATCAAACATCATTATCAAGAAATCCTTGAAACATAAAAAATGCAATTAAGAACAATTATTCATTTGAACAACATAGTAATTAATTAGATAAATCTAATGATTTTAATTAAAAAAAATTAAAAGAAATGATTTTGGAGTTTAAGCTACTTTTTGATAGTATAAAATATTTATTATAGTAGAAAACATTAAAAATACAAATGTTCATCATGAGCAGGATTGATAAATAGGTTGGCTTCACAATGATCAATTTATATCTAAGATATAATTTTTCTCTACCTTTGCAATGAATTTGTTAGGATGGATAAATCATGTAATGAGCCATTCTCATCAAAGAAATCATCTGCAACTGTAAAAAAAGTTGCACATTTGGCTGCTTCCTTTCTTGACTCTGTGTTGAGAGGAAGGCAAATTGCTGAAGCAATGGCAAAATAGCAATATGTTGTCTTCTCCCTACCAAATCCCATCGTGAAGAGGCCAGTATGTTTGGACCACCTTATATACAAATCAAGAGAGGAATTTATTTAACAAACAAGTATTGAAAGATATTAAAAGAAGGGGAGAGGGGATATTTAAAGTACCTATGCAACTCATTGAGCTCCTTCCTGTACACCAATTGTCTCATCATAAAATTATTAGTGGCAAGTTGGAGGAGATCATCATTTCTTAAGATGCTGCATTTTATCCAGTGATAAGAAGTTAACTATACATCTTATCTAGTTATCTATCATTATTTCATTTAACATTTACCAGTTAGGAGCATTCTTTCCAATCCAAAAGTGATAGATCCCTCCTCTTTCAATGTACAACCTGTGCTCCAAATGATCCATTCGAGCTAGCCATTTAAGCCCCAACTCATGCTCAATCTGTAAAGAATATATAGGTTTTAAATAAAGGAGATTAGCAACAAATTTATATTGATCATACAGTTATATTAACTCACCTCTTGTTCAAATTTAGTTGATCTAGCTAAAGTATCAGATTCATTCTCAGATTTCATGCTCAAGATTCCCATATGCAAGATTTGTCGAGAGAACGCTCCAGCCTTATCAAGTTCATAATCCTCAGGAAATGCAATATGTGATGCTTTGTAAATACTAAGCATGGGGCTTAAAAAGAAGGCATAATTATCTTTCATATATGATAGATTTTTCTCATCATCAATGAACCAACAAAATCTCCCTGTACAAAGGCCACAGGCCATACAGATTAGTTGCTTCACTAATCAAACACGTATTTTGGAAATTTCAAATATTCTATTCATTCAGTCAACTTCTTACTTGGAGAAACTTGATAGCCATACATTCTTAATAGTCGAAAAGCTAAGGAGTCTTTGTAGATTTGAAATACATCATCATCTTTCTGTGGGATTTTTGATTCTTCTGCAATCCATTTTCTATGAAGAAAATACAAATATTGAAATTATCACATTAACTTCATCTATGAAATTGTAAATGTATAAGAGTAGTTATTTTTCTTCTTGAAGAAGAGAAAATGTTTTATATATTTAGTAAAATATCCGCATCTTATAATATTGACGAATTAATTAAAATAAATTAAAAAGAGAGACATACCTATGTAGGTGATCCATGACATTACTGATTTCTTCGGAGAAATGCTCTGCACATCCAAGCCTCTCCAAGTGATCAACCACACAAAGCTTTATAACATCTTTGTCCTCTAAGTATATTGGAGGAACTATTTTTAAAATATAAAGAAATAAGAAATTAATATGACTAATAAAGATTATAATAAAACAATATAGTAATCCATAAGAATTCCCACAATTAAATATTAAATTTATTTAATAAAATTTCAGTATGTTTCTTATATATTTGATTGCTTATTTTATATTTATGTATTGATTGTAGTTATAATATATTATGACCTCATGGATTAGTACCTCCATGTTGGCAATCGGCAAGCAAGTGTTCAAGATAAGTTTTGTAAGTCTGGTTTTCAGTAATCATGTAAGCACAAGCGGTAACCGATGGTGATCGACAGAGTAGTGCCGAGCTGCGGTTTTTAAATGCGATCTCTCTCATCAGAACTCTCTCATCAGCCTCTTCTTTTTCAAGCTTTATTCCATTCAATTGAAAGTCATAAAAAACTCCATTGTTGCTCTGTTCAGTAGGAAAGACTTTCAAGCCTTTTGCTTTTGCAAGCTTAGCCATCAAAAACCACCTATGAAGAAGAGCATGCCCAGCTTCATCACCATCATCATTGCTATTTCTCATATTTATCAATTCCTTCTCCATGCAGCCTTGGAGAAATTTTAATCCTGTGTACATACACATGAGCATAATAAATTAATTGATTCATATATTTTCATAAATATAAAATATAAATTACAAAAAGATATGTTGTTATTGTACCTTTGTTTATTTTGTGAGAGAAACCAATGCTATCCCAAGTCTTTAGAGCAATTAAGCAAGCAAGAGTGGCCAAAAGATCATCATTGCTCCATTGATGCTTATAATTTATATGCTCATGATAATCAATATTAATACCATGTTGTTGATCAAACCAGAAGCCCAGATCATTTTGGTTGCGTAGAATCCAGGTCAAATACTCCGGGAACATCGGGTGGGTTGGGTCATCTGGGTCTGGCACCATGGCGACCCATGCCGTTTCATATGCAGATACTGGTACAAAGGCATACAGGTCGGCTGATGGAGAGAAGAGCTTCTCCTTCATCCTCTCGATGGCTTCCTCGAACCACAATGACTGCTCCATTAGTATCTAGGTGACTATCTTACCACAATCCACAGAAGAATGCTTGCTTCCCATTGTATTTATAATTGCTTTAAATCAGGACATGTGACACACGATTGCACAATTCTTCTTTTACTTGCACTTTGCTTCTCTTTCATATTTATGTACCTTATGTTTTTTTTTTTTGTTCTTATTTCATAGCTATAATTCAATTGCGATCACTTGATTTTTTTTTTTCTCAAAATATTCTTCATCTGGGAATATTGATCACGAAATTGCTCCACGAGAATCTCATTTTTTTTAATATTTAATTAAAATTTTTATGTATCTGAATTGTAATTATCTGAATTGGGTCACTATTGAATTATCTGAAATTAGCATATTCTTTCTTTTACTTGACTAATGTTATAATATTATTTATGCTTAAACTATTAGATTACGGTTTCGTTTGGGACCGTTTTTTATTGCTTTTTAAAATAGCTTTTTAGTACGAAAAAAATTAGAAAGCTACTTTAGAATCAGTAAAAAAATTGGCTCAAACGAAATCTAATCTATTCCTGTAATGGGTTCACTCCAAATTGATATTTTAGCTTGAGTTTAAGTGCGAGCTCGACTTGTGTGCTCAATAAGCTCGTCTTGCAAGCCCATAAATGAGTTGAGCTCGAGCTGGCTCGGCTCACTTGCACCCGTAGTTCCAAATGAAATCTTAATCTCAAATAATAATAATAATAATAATAATATCATTGTACTCTCTAAATATCCGAGCCCATTCTTACCGTAGATATCATTGGACAACAGAAATTTAAAGAAATTATTCAATTCGGACACCGAATGCAGCTCTACATCTTGAGACATATCAGAATCAGCCACGTCAGCAATACCGAGCCGCGGTACCGACATTGCTCATTTTGGATGGTCTTCGGACGGCATTCGGCGCCTAATTTTAAGAGCACAACTACCACAAAATAGTCATTGATTTGATCAGATCTTCAAGGAGGAAGTGAAGGAAAAACCTCATCAATAGCAATGTATTTAAAGCAGATTTAGTTCTTCTAAAGAGGAAGGGTGACTGATATTTCTCTTGCAGATCACCGAATAATGTCTCGTGGTTTCTTGTCTTAGCCATTTTTAATTATCTTTAGTCATTAATTACTATTTTACACAAGATTGTGAAATCAGACCAGACAACGAATCAGAAAAATGAGATTTCACGATTTCACCGGTTCGACCAATCGAACCGGTTAATGTAATAAATAATATTATTATTCAAAATTAATAAAATTAACATAATAATATGAGAATTTAACCTTGAGTTTAGCAAATATTAGAATTAATTTCAGCACATTTGATTGCTTTTAGCAAAACATAAATACAATTTCAATACATAAAACCCAAATACAGCAAATCTGAATTTCAATTTCACCAATTAAGATATTTGATTTCAGCAAACATGGAAATTGATTTTAGCAAAACACAAATGCAATTTGAGCAGTGAAAAATCTCAATTAAATTCAACAAATCTGAATATCAATTCCAGCAATTAAGAAATCTGATTTCAGTAAATACAAAAATTCACAAATACAATTTCAGCGGCAAACAGCAAGGAACAGTATTTCTCATGTGGATTGAGGTCGAGCAGAGGCGAGGAGGAGGCATAGCTACAAATGAACGAAATGAGGGATTACATAATTGCAAAGGAATTTAGTTTTTTTACAAATCTGGACCGCATGATCATAATCCAACGGATCAGATTTCCCTACGTTTAAATAGGACAGTTTTGGAAAATTTGTGCCGTTTCTATAGTTCGCTGGTTCGACTGGCGGTCCGAACAGTTTTGGACTATTCAATGCTAATCTGATTTTACAGAAAAAATGATCTGTTCGGCCGACCAGTTTATTCTACAACCAGTTGAACCAGACAGTCCGATCTGATCTTAAAATTTTTGATTTTACATGTTAACTAATAGCTTTATTTTTGCCCGTTTGTCCTTAATTACTATTTTTGTTTGCTAATATATATATTGTTTTGTTTTGGAAAATTTTATTGTGATGTGATACGTGTACATTGTCTGGAGGGTATTCTTGGTATGTTTATTTATTTTTTCTATACTATGGATGTCATGCATGCATTTTTATACACTTTGTTTCAAAGTGCACCTTATTTATATGCATGCATTACATTAGTAGATCTAAGGATATTTTTACTTATGTATCTATTTCATGCATCATACACATCGCTAGGTATATTCTTTTGCATATTATAAAGTCTCTGATTTAAACCTCTTGAACTACAAATCCTTAATTCCTTAGGATAGAACCTTCTTATCTTACATATATATAGGGCGATTGATTGTGTTTAGGATGTTAGCTGGCAGCTCACTCCAGGCAAGCATAAGCCTAGATTGTACTCCCCTTAGTGTGTATTTTCACTTTTGATATTTTTTGAACATATCATTCCTCCTAGGATAATAATTCAATCTTTGATCTTTTAAACTCAAAATCTTAATCACATCTTTATTCATTTAAAAAAGTCTAATCATCACTAAGGATAAATAGAATAGTTTATCTTCTTCGGAATAGAACTTATAAACTTTCTTTGTGCACCAAATTAAGAAGGAAATAATACACCGTCTTTAATCGAGAGTTTTCATAGGTCAAGGCCTAGGATGTAATTAACCCCGGGGGCTTGCGCCAGTGGAAGATCGATCCCCACATCAAATAAACCCTATTCGAGTTGATGTATCGAATAGGGGAAATCTCGTGACTTTAATTAGGTTATATACATTATTATCCATCGAAGTGTGTATGCGAAAGCCGCTATCTTCCATGACTAATCGTATATATAATTTCATCTGCTCTTCCATCGGTCTGCTTGTGTCGAGCGTAAAGGCTTAAGATCATTTTGTCCTATAGAATAAGTTGGTCGTACCCTTTGCATTCGAATCCCACAAGCAGAATCCTTTCGGAGACCCACAACATTATTATCACAATACTATAACATTAATATTGACCAGCTAAATCACATTTACACATTCATTTCTAATGTATTACAGCAAATAAATAATAATTGAGTTTAATTCATAAAGTGTCAAAATGTCTTGACAATATGCAATAGAAAACAATACCGAGGAGGAATTCATATTTTTAAAAATTAATCAAATTACTAGAGATTATATATAACGATAATATGAAGTTTTAATTGAACTAAAAATACTATTTTTAGATGTGAAAATAAAATATTGAATTAATAAAAATCATTACTCTTTTAAAATCACTCGCAAAAAATTTCAAATAAATACTCAAGACGTTCATAATCTCAAAAAGTTATACGGAAAAAATTTTACCAATACAAAAATATTCTTATTTTTTGGTAACAAAAATATAAATTTGATCAAAAAATTTTAAAAAATACAAAATTATTGAAATAAAAATAAAATAATAATTCCTTATATCGATACCAAAAAATTTTCCAATAGGACCAAGTGGTTAAAATATGTTGCCTTAAGGTTGTTAAATCCCAATTTTTTTTTTCTCTCCTCTATTTTATCTCTAATTATTTTTTTTCCTTCTCTAGCTTGTAAAAACCGAACGGAAAAGGTACTAACGGATTTAAATTTTATAATAAAATAACAATATAAGATTAATATAATAATATAATATAATTATTTTTTAGCATAAAATAAATATATATTTTTTGGGATTAAAAAATTATTAAATTGTATCCATAAAATAGTTCATTTTTTTAAAGTTTTTTAATGAAATCGGTTTGCAAAATGGACACCAAACGGTCTCAAAATCCCCACTTCTATTAATAAATGTCAATTTCTTTAAAATTTGAATTAGTGCCCAAAAATTATGAAAATTTTAGTGTGATTAAATCACCATAATATTTATCTTATGACCGAAATGATTTATGATTTAGACTTATAATGACTTCTAAAAATATTAATTTGACTAGTTTAAAATACGGGCTATTACACCTTCGACCATCGTCGTCCGACTAAGGTCCTTCAGACCTCCATCGCAAGTCAACTATGGTCCCTCCGACTACCGTAGCCCAACTAGGTCTTTTTGACCATCGTCGTAGGCCGACTACGATTCCTCTGTCCATAGTCGCTCGATTACGGTCCTTTCGACCACCATCATTTTTCGACTACTGTTCTTCCGACCATCATTGCCCGCCAAATATGCTCCCTCCAACCACAGTCTTATGACTATGGTCCTTCTAACCTTCATGGTCGCCCAATTATGATCCTTCTGACCACCATTTTCTATGGTCCCTCCAGCCATCGTTGCCCAACTATGATCCTTTCGACCACCATCCCCCCATCAAATACGATCTTTCTCACTACAGTTGCTTGCTAATACAGTCCATCCAACCATCGTGGCTCGACTATGATCCTTTTGACCTCCATCACCCACCAATTAAATATGGTCACTTTGACCATTGGCAACCGACTATGGTTCATCTGACCTTCATCGCCCGCCAATTATGGTCCCTTTGACCACCGTCGCCTAAATATGGTCTTTCCAACCATCGTTGCCAAACTACGGTCCTTCCAACCTCTGTTACTTACCGATGAAGGTCCCTCTAACCTTTGTAGCCCAAATACAATCTTTCTAACCCAATATATATTCTAATACTCTCTTGAGAATAACTCTTATGACGTTGGGTTTTTAGCCTCAACGTTATAAAGTGTTCTATATGATGTATATTTGCTACATTAAGCCAAAACCTTCCCCCGAGGAAGGGCATTTTTATAATTTACCAACAAACACAAGTGGATTCATTTAAACTGGGTAAAACTCCGTGGTTTTCTCCCCTTTTCAGAGGTTTTCATGTAAAAATTCTGTTCTCTTTTGACTGCTGCTTCTCTCTCTCTCTCATATCTATATGTGTGCTAGATCTTTAGATAAAGCTAGGACATTAAGCACTCTATCTCTCTACCACAATAAAATTTTTAGGACATAACATATATATAGCTGAGAAGATTAATGCTCATCCTTCATTCTCTCAATTGTTTCAGCAAACCACAATGTCGGCTTCATTACTAGGTTTACCTAATTGCTTCACCTCAGCAAATATGAATATATTAAGTGTGAAGACGAACACATGCTTATAACTTTGTAGTTATAGATGTTAGTTCTTTGTAGAATCTAATTGTGTTGATTAATTGGGTCGTACTGTTGCTATGGACCTCAACTTAGTTTGTCATGTTAGCTGGGGGGAGGGGGTGTAGGGGGCCATCCCCCTGCTTAGGTTCGGGAACTTTGCACTCTAAATTTTTTATGTACAATGCACTTGCATTATGTACCCGGACACCCTGGCACTGTGTACCCGAGTACCCCAATTTTGCATTGTTCGATGAATTCTTGTGAAATCAACAGAGCAGAGCCCTGCAGCGTTGTATTCTCGGCGCCGCAGTGCTATCAGACAAACCAAATGACATAGGTAGAGCGTCGCTGCTCTCCAAACTGGCGTTGTAGCGCTTTGAGGCATACCAAACAATTTTTTTTTTTTTGATTTTCTTAAGGGTGGCGTCCTTGGGTGTTACTTGAGTTTCTCTTTTATTTTGAGTATAAGAATGGTGTGAGATTGATGAGAAGCAACAAGAGAGTGAGAAATAATAGAGATCTTTCTTTTTCTTTGATTGACCTGAAAACAGCCCGACTCTAAAAGATGATCATCGAGTCAATTTTGGATTAGCAAGTTAACCCGAATACAATCCGATTTTTAAAACGGGCCGATAATTAAGACCTGAACCTGAACCTAAAAGAAGAATCTCAAACATGAATGGAAACAAAAGAAAGATGAACCTCGTTCGATGGTGAGCGGCTTAGGCTTTGTTTGTTTGAGCGTTTTTTTGCCTTTTCCGTTTTTAAAAATGGAGGAATTTTTTTTTGTGTTGTTTGGTTCGTCAAATCACGTTCCCAATAACTCTTTTTTTTTCATTTTTCTGCGGTTTTGACAAAGCTTTTTATAAATGATTCTCCGTTACAAAACTTCATTTTCTGAACTAATGTTTTTTAAAACTGTCTTTTACAAAAGCATAAAAAAAACAAACGAAGCCTTAATGACTAATAACACATATCTAGCACGCAAAGTATATATACAGTTTTCCTATCCGTTCACACTCTTAAATATCATGAAAACAAATTAAACAACGATTGATATAAAATAGAAAATTGAAATTTAGTTTCGAAAGCTGTTGAAACTTCTGCTTTTTTACTCTGGCAAGAGATTAGGCTTTGTTTGGGTTAATTTTTCTGAACTATAAATTTTTAATTAAAAAAATATTTTTAAAAATAGTAAGAAATTTATCTCAAATAAAATCTAAATCTAACTACCCTTATCTGAACAAATTTTAAGCTATTTACTTGATTTTCTTGTACTTGAACTATTTTTTGCTTTTAATTACATTTAAGAATTTTAGAATTCTTTTGTTTTTAATTTGGGTCATAAAAGTTGAGTATAATATATGATTAATTTATAAATTTATTTATTAGGATTATGAGAAATAATCATAAATCAAGGACTAAAGAATCAATCCTAATTAAATTTAAATTAGAATATTCTTAACTAATTTTTTTCCAGATTTGATTACAAAAGCTATGCAAATAATTGCTTCTATAGGAAAATAATTTTAGCTGTTATGGCTAATATTTATTAGACAAAAAGGTACATTGGTCACATCCCAATAACATATCATGTTTACTCAATCAATATAAATTAAATGATTGTGATTCCTCATTTTTCAACTTTATATTTTTTAAAGTAAATTTTTAGCACAAAAATTATAAATTTTATACTGAAAAGCTGCTTTAAGAAGTAATAAGAAAGTCGTCCCAAGCAAAATCTTAAGCATCCTTTGTGACGGCTTTCGAATTATTTTCTAAACAATTTTTTATAATAAAATTTTTATACTAAAACGCTATTTTAAAAAATAGAATAATGATTGTGTTACATATAAGTATCTATAATTCTTATATAAAAGAATAGAAGGTCAACTTCAAAAATTTATTAAAGAACATATTTTACACGTGATGAAGTCATCCATCACTGAACAATGATTGTATTTCTATCTTGGAAATAATGGGGTCCTCCATATTTGAAAGCAAATATTTATTAATATAACAGATTTGGCTAAAATTATATTATGTCTATCTTCTTCTCTTATGAAGCTTATCTATTAGATTGTATTTCAATTGATCTTTTAACATACAAATATATTTATTTTTTTAGTTGTTTCACATCATGAGGTATATGTAGCAAAGAACCTTCGAATAAAAATCAATCATAGTGCTTTTTTTGGACATTTGAACCAATTAGGACAAATTCACAAAAACATTACATACACAAGCTTCAAATTCAAGACTTTTTTGCTGATAGCTAAAGCTTCCGACCAATAGATTAAAATGTCCTACATACTCACTCAAAAATTTGAAATCCATATGCAGTCTTCTTCATAAAATAACAATCAAGGCACAACATTTACTTATTTATTTAACCTATCAAATCCAAATACCTTATTAAAAATACGAGTTAGAAATGCAGCTCAAATAATCCATGGCATGTATGGTTGAATTCAAAAGCTCGTGGCCTCTTTCTCTGGCTCAATATCTACTATAGCAGCTACTAATTCTAAAGCATACTTTTGTTGATAGTGCCTAACTATCTGGTTTATTTCTCCCTTCACTTGCTCAAGCTTCAAGGTCTTCTTCCGTAGCTATCACTTCCAAAGCATACTTTTATATCTGACAGAATTAAATTGCAAGAAATAGCAAGCAGAAGGTAGCTTGTAAGACATTTTATTTATCCTTGGATCTAGCCATTTGTTTGAAGTAAATGACAATAGTATCTCTTTGCTACTAGATCTGCTAAACTTTTCTTTTTGTAGTAGAATTTTGGTTTTTGTAGTTTCTAAATGTTTGATAATTAAGTCTCCAGGTTGACTTGTTAGCATTTCCCTCCCCAATGGTTCATAGATTGCTTTGTTAATGCTATTTAGCAACATATTTGGTGAGTCGAATGCATTCTTAGAATTAAAGAACATCTGAAAAACCTTTAAGGCATATAGATGTAGATCTTTCCACTCTATGGGCATTTGAGTTGTGCAGAATCTCCGGACATCACCATTTGAAGAAGTTCTTTTTTCCTTTTTTCCAAAGCGGTCCTTACAAAAGCAATGGCATCATCAATCTTGGCCTTTGGATTCTCTTTCAAGTACAGTAGAGCCATATTTGGTTTACTAGCCTTAGCTTCTTTCTGCAAATTAATTTTAATATTCAGTAAACATCAACATCAATTGTGTACTCAAATACAACTTATTTTTATTGGTGAGCTAATTTCTTTTATTCTAGGTCTTACTTTAACAAAATAAGAAAAGGAATAATTGATGTAAGTAATAAAATATAGTTAACAAACCTCATAGCTCTCTAAGTCATTCAACAAGCGACATGAAACCAAAAGAGATTTGGTAATCATAGTATTGCTGAAGTTCCAAAACTCTTCGGCATCTACTTTTGAGTTTGTCAAATAACATGCTGGAAGAATAATCATTTCAACTGCAATTGAAGTTGTCGCATTTTCAATATATTGATCAATTGATGGATAATGAGGACTTCTGCTCCACTCTGCTTCCTTGAGCCACGACTTGAATATTTCTTTCCACTTTATAACATATAGATAAATTCACAACTCTATTAAATAGATTCTTAAATGTATATACGATAGAATTAACGTTGAAAAAAGTTTATGAGAACTCACATCATCTTGAAGAAATTTCTTCACATCATGATCATGTCTCTTAAGGAACTTCAAAGAAATATCTTGAACTAAATTGTCAATGGCAGTGAAAATAACTTTGCTATGACTTGTTAGAGATTCTCCCTCCCATCTATGATTAATGGGGATAAACAAAATCAATATTTTGTTGATAGAACTAATAATGCAAATACAACAAAAACATTCAATTTAATTGTTTTACAGACAACTTGAAATATAGATAGAGTTTCCAAGTTTTTTTCTTAAAACTTTCTTATATGAATCCCAATTGTTTTCGTATAATTTACTTTCTAGAATTTTTATATGAAATGAGAAATATATTTTAAAATTATATTGCATAAAATTATGCATGAATATGCCAATATAAATTTAAAACATATGTAAGCAAATTTTCAAATTAAACACATATTTTTATTAGATATATAATATTTATCTTATTGAAGATATCAAAACTTCTTGTTAGAGATCAAAAATAGCATCTCTCTACAATGAAAATGATGATTATATTCTATCAATGCTCTAAAAAAATGTTGAGATATATAAAGTATTATACACATCATCAAATATTATTCTATAAAAATCCTTAAAATATTAGAAATTTAGTTTTGATTAATTATTTATATATTTGAATAATGTAATAATTAATTAGATAAATTTAATGATTTGGATGAAAAGTTAAAATTGAATGAATGGACATTTAGCAACATTTTAATGTTAAACAGATTGTCTATTATAAAAATGTTATATCAAATAATTTATTGGCGTAAAAGAATTGCAAACAATCAAAAAGTGTGCAATGATCAATTCCTATCATAAGTAACATATAATATTTTCCTACCTTTGAACTGCATATGTTAGGATGGATAATTCATGCATTGAGCCTTTCTCATCAAAGAAATCATCTGCAACCGTAATCAAGATTGCACATTTTGTTGCTTCCTTCCTTGAATCTATGTCAAGAGGGAGGCAACTTGAAGAAGCCATGGCAAAATAGCAGTATGTTGTCTTCTCTCTGCCAAATCCCATCATGGAGAGACCAGTATCCTTAGACCACCTTTATATACAAATTTAGATGGAATTACAAAATTTTGAGAAGAAAATTTACCTAAAAAATAATTGTGAAATAAGACAAAAGAGGAGGCAAATATATTTTCTCTGTAGTATAATAAACTACCTCTGTAATTCATGAAGCTCCTTTCTATATGTTGATTGCCTCATCATAAAATTATCAATAGCAAGTTGGAGGAGGTTATTATTTTGTAAGGTCCTGCATTTTTATTTAGTTATTAAAAAAAAAAATGTTCAACAACCAAATCATTTATCTTAATTAAGCTCCTATAAATTTACCTATAGGGTGCATTCTTTCCCACCCAGAAGTTGTAGATCCCTCCTCTTTCAATGTACAATCTATGCTCCAAATGATCCATTTGTGCTAGCCATGTAAGCTCTAACTCATGCTCAATCTAATAAAGTATAGGTAGGTTTCATACAAAAGAGATTATGCATGAAATTTTACATAAAGAAATTGATTCACTCTTATATTGATTCACCTCTTGTTCAAATTTCTTTGATGAATATGAAATATTGGTTTTATTTTGGGATTTCATGCTCATGAGTCCCTTCTACAAGATGTGCAGAGAGAACACTCCAGCCTTATCAAGATCATGATCCTCGAAAAAAGCAATATGTGATGCTTTGTAAATGCTAAGCATGGGGCCTAAAAAAAGGCATAGTTATCTTTTATATGTGATAGCATTTTCTCATCATCAATGAACCAACAAAACCTCCATGTACAAAGATCATTCACATCAAACACATTTACTTGTAAAACTAAAATATGTTTATGAAATTATTCATAGATGAATAAATATTTATTTCTAATGTATTAAATATTTTATTCATGTAGTCAACTACTTACTTGGAGAAACTGGATAGCCATGCATCCTTAATAGTCGAAAAGCTAAGGAGTCATTGTAGATTTCAAATGCATCATCATCTTTCTTCAGGACTTTTGATTCTTCTGCAATCCATTTTCTATGAAAAAAATACAAATATTGAAATTAATCATGTTAACATTCTCTATGAATTTTTAAATTATATGACTGAAAAAGGTTTTCACTATTAGATATAGAGAGCAAGTGCCATCTGACAAACAACTTGTTATATTTAAATTTATATTAATTTTAAAAATGGTTAATAAGCTTTTATATACATTGATCTTCAGTTCGAATTTATGTTAAAATGAATTATAAAAGAAAAAAAAACATACCCATATAAGTGATCCATCACTTGCGTGATTTCTTCAGAGAAATGCTATGCACATCCAAGCCTCTCCAAGTGATTAACCATGCAAAGCTTTATAAAATTTTTGTCCACTTGGTACATGGAAGGAACTGTACATAGGGCCGATTCAGCTTTATTTTTTAGGGTGGACAGACTTATTATATAAAAATTAAAAACTAAAAATTACCCCTTTGTGTTTTTATGATTCATTTTTGTATTTAGAGGCCTTTAATTTTTTTTTCTTTTTTGAATGTAGCTATTGATCCAATAGCGGGCTATTGATTCTTTTATGTACTTTGTAACTTGGTTTTTCGATGATATAAAATCTTGCCCATAAATGGGCTTTAAAAAAATAATTAATTGTAGTTATAATAATTTTTAACCACATGGATTATTACCTCCGTGTTGGCAATTGGTAAGCAAGTGTTGAAGGTAAGCTTTTGTAAATCTGATCTCTTGTAATCATGTAAGCACAAGCAGTCACTGATGGAGATCGAAAATGTAGTGTTGAGCCACAGTTTTCAAATGCAATCTCTCTCATCACAAGTCTCTCCTTCGTAAGTATATCTTCAGCCTATTCACTTTTAAGCTTTTTTTCATTCAATTTAAATTCATAAAAAAATTCATTATTGATTTGTTGAGCAGAAAAGACTTTCAAGCCTTTTGCCTTTGCAAGCTTAGCCATCAAAAACCACCTACAAAAATGAGCATGCCTAACTTTGTCACCACCCTCTTCTCTCTTTCTCATTTTCATCAATTCTTTCTCTATGTTGTCTCAGAGAAATCTTAGTCCTACATATGTACAAATGAGTATAATAAATTAATTCATTCATATATCTACTTAAATATAAAATATGCATTACAACTAATATATTGTTCTTGTACCTTTGTTTATTCTATGAGAGAAATCATTAATCTCCCAAGTTTTTAGAGCAATTAAGCAAGCAAGAGTGGTCAAAAGATCATCATTGCTACATTGATGGTTATAATCTATAAGCTCATGATGATCATTATTAATACCATGTTGCTCATCGAACCAAAAGCCCATAGCATTTTGACTGCGTAGTACCCAGTCTAAATACTACGGGAACATTGGGCTAGTCGGGTCATCTGGGTCAGGCACCATGGCGACCCAAGCTGTCTCATATGCAGAGACATGTAAGAGAGCGAAGAGGTTGGCCGATGGAGAGAAGAGCTCCTCCTTCATCCTCTCGATCATTTCTGCAAACCCCAATGATTGCTCCATCACTCGGTAAACCTAATAACTTAATGTACATCAACAAATATGAATATATTAGGTGTGAAGTCAAATGCATGCTTGTCTTTGTATTTATAGATGTTTTATAGGACATGTGATACATGTGCTTCACATTTATTTAAATAGACAAAGTTTAATTAATTACACTTTGCATGTGATTAAAGCATGTGTAAATGAATTATAAACTATGAAAATGCTTGGGTGAACAAAGTGCATTGCGGAACGTTACTAAATTAAATTTTCGTTTAGGACGACTTTCTTTATGATGTCTAAAGTAAATTATTAGTACAAAAATATATAATTCAAGAAATTTTTGTAATAAAAAGCCCCATTAGAAATCAGTAAAAAAAGTTGCATGTCCCAAACGAAGCTTAAGACAAGAACTTAATATTTTTAGTAGTACTACTAGCCTTATATAAGAATATATATATATATATATATATATATATATATATATATATATATATATATATATATATATATATATATATATATATATATATATAGTTCAATAATTAAGCTGTTGTTACCACGGAATATAATAGATAAGGTGGTATTTTAGGTGAATTTTAGTGATGAATATTTTTATTTGTTGGAAATTTTAGGGTAAAATAATAAAAATAATGATGATGAATTAAATAGAATAATGTTGTTTTTATTTTTTAGAGAAAAAATATATATTTAAATTATAATAGTTTACTATTAAGTTAATTTGAATTTAAAAAAAAAAAATTTTTTTTAAAAAATTATAATTGCTTTCATCTTTAAAAAAAAAAGAAGCACTATTAGTTAAAAAACAATAATTCCAACACAAGCAGCTAAAATTGACCGAGTAGACTTGACTTTAAGCAAGCAAAGAGGGGACCAACTAATGGTATGAATCTTGTCATGAACCTTAAAAAGAGATAGAATCTTGTCATGAAAACATCAAAAAGAAAATGTAGCTCATTAGATAGCGAGTGATTGGACTTCTTAGAAGGCATAGTGGACTTATAACATATCTCTATTCACATTCTGAAGTTTAATTTTAGGGTAATTACGAGGATTCATGATGGAAATTAATTGTAAGGCTAGTTTTAATTAAGTGTAAGCGCTTAAAACCATCATATGATATTTATGCTTCGAGTGTTTGATTTAGACCGAACCGAAGAACTTTTGATGTTAGATTTTTCTCATCTAAACATTCAATTCAAGTATAGATTTATTATAATTAGAATGTTGATAGTTTTGACAATGTAACTCCTAAAGCTTTTGTTTTTATTATAGTTAGATTTTTCTCGAGCTTTTTCACCTGTGTTTGGGACTAGCATCGACAGGCTTAAAAGGTTTTTGTGTTTGATTTGTTATCATAAACAAATAATATATATAATAAAAAAAACTTGGTCTCCACCAATTTTTGTGCAATAATCACTAGATCACATATAAATGGTAAAAGTTAAAAGAAAATTGGAGATTTAATAGTTACTAAATGTTCACAAATTACATACAAAAAATTATCTCATCTGCTCGAGTTTGAGCTCGAGCTCGACTCATGAGCTCGATAAGCCTGTCCCACAAGCAGTGTCTCCATTAGTCATTATTTTGTAAGTTTTATGTCAATTTCATAATCTATTAACTTCATTTTGTAAGCCTAAAGAACTTGCTGCATTGCTAATTGCTCTGTTTGGGTTAAATTAGAAGAAATGACTCAGGGAATTCCGAGAGAAAAGAACTTGAAATCAATGGATAGAAAAGTAACAACTCTTCCAACAGGATACAAAACCAAATAATGTGATGTAGCATGCTTTACCTTATAATCATTTGGGCAAATTTTTAAAAGGACCAGACTTTAATATAAATTAGGTGAAGGAACACATTATAAATAAAATTCAAAAAGGATAAAAAACGTAAATGGATGGCTCGTTTTGCAAAAAATCTCAAAGCATTAAAGCGTTTTTTGGGGAAAATGCGTTGCCCTTTGCATTTCCATAGAAAACGCGAAATGCGTTTTATGCTTAAATTTCAAATAGAATATTGAATAGAATAAATGCAGAGAGGCAAATAATTTTTCTTTATTTACTGAGCGCAGAAATTTTATAAAGCATATAATTCTCTTCATATTACCTTTAATTCAATTAATGTAGAAATATAAACTTAATTTAAAATTAATTTAAATTATTTTAAATGATGTAATTTCAATTAACTTAAATATAAATATAATTTAAAATTAAATTAGATAAATAATAAAAAAACTAAAACATTTTGCTAATAATTTATTTTAAAAATACACCTTTAATTAAATATACTTATATTCAATATTAAATTTTATCATTTAATTTAATTTATTTTAAAATAATTTAACCTAATATTTAATCTATCAGATTTGATATGAGAAAATTTTAACATTAGTTAAATTTTACACTAATTAAATCGATAAATGTTATGTAATTAATAATTTCTCAATAAATTAATACTTATATTCAATTTAATATATTTAAATTATTTAGTTTTAATAAAAAAAAAATAATTTTAATATTTAGAGTAAATTTAAGTATATTAAATTTAAAGTTAATTAAAATATATTAAATTCAAATATTAAAATTAAGATTAATAAATTAATTTTACAATATTCAATTATAATATATTAATAAAAATAAACTAATTTTATATTATAATTATGAATAATTTATATATATATATATATATATATATATATTAACATCGTATTGATTTATTGAGAAATTGTTAATTATATAACATTTATCGATTTAGTATAATTAGTATTGTTGCAGGCTAGGATATATGTGGTGATAGAGTTAGAAATTTTTTATCTTAGCATCGTATGTATATCATGCACATAAACAGAAGAAAAATATATTGAATCTTCTAAATGTGCTTCGGGTTTTTGATTTGAAATCATTTGTGTTCGGATTGGGTGGATTTTTTCTGTCGTTGGGTTCGTATTTTTGAGACCTTCAGTTCGGCTATATGTTCGCCAAAATCGGAGTTCATATGATTTCCGATTTAATTTTTGAAATTCCAACTTGATATAGCTTTGACATTTCTACCCGATCAAGAAAATTCTTTGATTATATATCAAGTATAAAATTTAACTAATATTAAAATATTCTCATATAAAGCTTGATAGATTAAATATTAGGTTAAATTATTTTAAAAATAAATTAAATTAATTAATTAAATTTAATATTGAATATAAGTATATTCAAATAAAGGAATATTTTAAAAATAAATTATTTGTTAAATGTTTTAGTTTTTTTTATCATTTATATAATATAATTTAAAAATATATTTATATTTAAGTTAATTAAAATTACATCATAATTTTAAATTAAATTTATATTTCTGCATTGATTGAATTAAAAGTAATATGAAGAGAGAATTATATGGTTTGTAAAATTTCTGCCTTTTAACATTTCTTATTTAAAAATTGTTTCTCTCTCTGCATTGACTCTCTTTCAATTTTTGCTGTTTGAATTTTAAGCAAAACGCACAAAACAAATGCGTTTTCTATTGTAACGTTACTGCATTTTCCCTAAAAACGTTTTTTGCATTGTTTTTTTGCAAAACGAGCTATCCTTTCACGTTTTTTATGTTTTTAAATTTTAATTATAATGTGTTTCTTCTCCTAATTTATACATAAAATCTGATCCTAATCATTTTCATCAATAATTTCACCAACAATGTCTTTCGTAACATCTTTTCATGATAAATAGTTACTGTTTAGCAGGCAAAAGGGTAGTAGGCATATTTGAGTGGAATTTTGAAAATTTTATTTTAATTTTTCCGGCAGCAATTTTTGTTGGGATTATATCTGCCAAAAATCTGACAAGAATGTTACCGACGAATTATTTTTTAGCGGTGTTTGGTTTCAAAAGCATGTTGTACTGGCAAAAAATTTTCTCTTGATTGCCTGAAATACCAATTACCGACGGATTTTGATCATTTTTCCAGTGTGGCACAACAAATCCTCGCAACAAGAATGAAAGAACGGTAGCGGTTTTGGCCTAAACGGGAGGGGAGAAATCCTACCAGAAAAAAAAAAAGCATACTTACTAATGTTATAATATTATTTATGCTTAAACGTGATTAGATGTAGGCTTCGATTGATTCGATTTATGCTTACATAAAAAAGAGTTTTAGAAAAGGAGGTTGAGAAAAAGCTGTTAAATAAAATGAAGTTTTAATAATGAGATATGTTTGAGTAATATTTTTAAAAGTGTTTATTAATATTTGAAAGCATATTTAAATTGTTTGTTTAGGAGTTCAGCTTTAACAATTTTATTACAAAAGACTAAATTATCCATACTTAAATTTAAGCATATGTAATTAATTTTTTTATTTTACAAGGTAAAATTTATATAAATATATTTATGCTAGAAAATCAATTTATGTTGTCAACAAGAAAACCATTTTCGTAATTCCATTTTATTATATAAAAGACATATTTTCTCAAATAAACTACAAACACAATCGCAAAATGTGTCAATTCACATTAATCCAGATGTCTAAATATGATATATGGATGGCAGATTTGGGTTTTCTTTAGAGTGAGCGAAGCGAATTAAAGGACCCTTTATTTATGAGAAAGACGACGAAGATCAAATAAGGCATGCTTTGAGGTGCGTGGTGGCTAGGTTAGTTTTGAAATTTTGCTTCCAAAACTCTGTTCTGTGACGGAAAAGCATATACAAAACAAATTTTGTAACCGCCAAAAAAACAACGTTTTCTAAAAAGTAATTATGAATAAGTTTTGATTCCAAACAAATAACATTAACTGATTTTGACGTATTAAAATAGAGAACGGAGGAAATACGCCTAATCAAATGAGGCTTACAACTACGTTACTTTAATTTGGTCGTCTGTACATTTGTTTCCAACTCCATCATGTGCAACACACATACCGTAGACGACAACATACAACATCACATCATACACAATATAGCATTCATAATTTTTTTTGTATGATTTTAAAATACTTTCAACAATTTGAAATTAATTATTGTATTTATAAAAAAGAATAAAATTTTATTTATATCAATTTTCCTTAAAAAACAAAATATATGATCCCGATAGTTCTTACCCCGCTCCCTTTGTCTCTGCAGCTTTTTCATTCTTCTTTAAGGAAGCTATTACATTTAAGTTATATATGAAGCAATTTTACAAACAAATGTTCTATAGGAAGCTATTTAAAACACCTTGCGGCTCCAGATTTGTGCACGAGGTGTTTGGTCATCTCGTATCCTCCGGTTCCTACACAGGATGTCCAAATCAGCTAAATAAATATATTAAAATTTTTAACATAATAAATAAATACAGTACATTTAAAAGTAAATACATTCATTTTGTAAGCAACTAATCTCTTTATCTTGAACATTCATAATTTTTTTTCAATGCTTCTCTATCCCAAATATCAACCTGCAGAAAGGAAAAAAATTATTATGAAATTAATTTTGAAGCATGATACAAGAAGCAGATGTCCATACAATAAAAGTGAAGAATATTTACAAAAATAAAAAGTAGTATACTCTGAAAATACTCAGTAGCAAAAGGAACACAAGTATTAAACCAGCTTAATCAAACAAATTCGAAATTGGATCAAACCATTTCTTCACTTCTAAAATTAAATACTGATGGTTTTGTTAAGTCTTCCTATGCTAGTGTTGGTGGGATTATCCGTAATTTTATGGGTAAGGTTCCTTCTACTTTTATTGGCCCTATTACTTGTACCAATGTGATTACTCTTGAGCTTATGAGTTTATATTATGGGCTTAATATGTGCCATAAAATGGGAATTACTGATATTTAGGGCTGAAGTGGATGCTATGATCCTTCTCCTCACTCTCAAAGAGGACTTCGTTGGAAGCCTTGATAATTTTTATTTAATTAGACAGATTAATTTGTCTCTCAATAAGCTAAATTATCATATATCTCATGTTTTCCGTGAAGCTAACTCATGCGCTGATAGGTTGGCGAATTTTGGTTTCCTTCTTTTAAACTATCAGAAATTTGATGATGTGAATCTCCCGTACCCTATTAGAGGCATGATTCACTACTAAAAAAATAAGCTTTCGCAACACTTTTTGTGACCTATTACAGCGGTTTAAACACCTAGTAATTTATTTGCAGCGGTTTAAAAACCGCTGCAAATCCGCTGTATTTGCGTTCGCTGCAAAGGCTTCAGCAGCGGTTTCATGAGTGCTGCTGTAGGAATGCTATAGCAGCGCTTTTTGTAGGTGTTAAAACCGCTGCTAAAAGATAGAATAAATTAAAAAAAAAATATTATGCAAAAAAAAAACAAATTTGTTATCAAATTACAAATATCAATAAAATACTGTACAAATATAATTACATCTTATTATGTCCAAATTGAAGCTGTGATCACTCTATTCATGTTTTTCTTCCCTACGATCGACATTGGATTAAACAGCGGCTGTTCCAGCACCTCAAGAAACTTGATTTGAAATAAGATTCAATGACCAAAACTTAAAATTAAAGATCTGTTCATCCTTGTGTTTAGCCCAGTCCTCTGCCTTGATGCGCTTCTCTAACTTCAATCTTTGATCGATGAATAAATTATCATAATTTGTCATTGGATGTTTGGTGATACTTGTGTATGTATAACCTGTAATTCAAACTCTTGATTCAAGTAAAAAATTAAATGAACAGATGGAATTTCATCAAAAAAAGAGAATCAAATACAAAAGTAAATAAATTTCTAATACAAATACCTGAAGGTTAAGTTGGGGATGCTGCCAGAAATATATTTGTATGGTTAGCAAATGATCGAACACCTGGTGTGCGTTCTTGGAGTACTAAAAAACACTTCAGCTTTCTTTCTTTTTTTTTTTAAACTGAAGTTTGGCAAAACATTGTGTATGTAAAGCTCCAAACTCAAAGCCATTCTCAAGCAAGTTTTGCTTACCACATCTTGATATGTGTATACATAAAAAAAAGAAAACAAAAGAAGTTGGAATAAGAACCAACGTGAGCCTTACCTCCAACATATGCAAGGAAATGGTTCTTAGTTTTTGAAGGGCTCAGGCAAAGAGTATCTGCTAACCTGGTCAATACATAACTAAATATTGAGAAAGAGTTATTAGATTACCACTCTATATTTTCTTACTCACCGGAATGGACAAACATGGAGGTACGCCGGTAGTTCATCGACGGAGACGCCCGTGAAAAGTCCAAAAATCACGGGTGAGAAGGGGAGAGGTGAGAGCGGCGTCAATCGTCTGGCATGTATCCACGCGATGTGATCAGAGCGGCTAGGGCACAAATCGGTTAAATGGAGTAGGCAACTAGAAGATTAAACAGGGTTTAAAGCCAGCGGTTTAAACCGCATTTAAAAATATGATAAATTTTTTTGATTTTTGTAGCTGCGGTTATAGCCGCTGCTATAGGTCACATATAACAGCCGTTTAAAAACCGCTGCTAATTAATGCTGTCTTTATGCCTTCTTTTTAGTAGTGATTAACCTGGACAAGTCTGGTTTACCTTATCTTAGGATTCGCTGATTTTTTTTTCTGGCCTGCTTTCTACAATTCTTGTGGTGCTCTCATTGGTTTGGATTGTATCTCTTGTTTGGTGGTGGGATCTTCCTTTTTGAGATTGGTTAACATTTACTTTTGTTTGGTTGTTTGTGGCTTTTCTCTTTCGATTATGGGGAATGATTTTTGGTGGACATATGGGGTGTCGATTCTGTCTCATTGTTCTTCTCCTCTTTGCGAGAATTTCTTCTTAGCTTCATTGCCTTGTGGCTTGCATTTATCTGGTGTTTTTTATTTATGCTATTGGATCAAGTACGAGCTAATGATTCTCAATTGTACTGATTTTCCTATTGTTGGCCAAGCTTTACCAGGTACTGTAGTTGGTATATTTATTGTTGTTTTATTATCAATTGTGTTGATTTTTTTGCTGTTGGCTGAGCTTTACCTGGTAACCGCAGTTGGTAATTTTACAGTTGTTATATTAATTATTTGACATTGTGCTCTAGTGATGGGTGTGGTGCATCTTGTTGTGCTGTTTAGAGTTTCATGTCGTTGCACACTTATTGGTGTATGCTGTGGGACTAGAATGTTCTTCTAGTTATTTAGTATTATTGGCATTACAAAATCACATGTTTCTTTCTTACCTAATATCTATTTCATGAACTCTATTGACTTTTTTTATATTAATGGTAATTTTTGGGTTTAGTTGCACTATAGTTTTCTCTTGGAGGTTAATTTTTATTTTTATTTTTCTGTGGAAACTAGTTTTTTGAGCTACTGGATTAAACTCAATAGATGTGTGGAGAATTTTCTTCCTTTTATGCAGGGCTCATTTTTGGGTGATAACACTGAGCTTAATGATAATACTTTACCCTTCTCTTTTTGGGTTTTGGCATCTGACCATTATAGAACAGATCGAGCCCTGCATTGGGTACCCATACCCACACTCACCCATGTATCAACCCATACTTAATGGGTATGGGTGGGTATGGGTATGCACATGGCCTTGTGGGTGGGTATGAGTGGATACTCAACATCGGGGGATAAATTGATTTACATTGCTAATCACCGTATATCTTATACTACTGCAATCCTCACTACGTAGTGTGCACCACTAACCATGCTGCGACTATGATAAATTCTGATATGCGGCTAGAAAGTTTGTAATCAGAGCAAAGGGCAACAAGCCTCAAGGCCATCAGTCCATGGCAGAATGTGTTCAAAAAACATGGAAAGTGGGTGGGTATAGGTGGGTACGACATCCTGAAAGTAACCATGGTTGGGCGTGGGTGGGCGAAGCCTGTTAGAGTAAAGCATGGGTACCCATAGGGGTGTCAATATTTGACATGACATAAAAACCCGACTAGGAAATTTTGGGTTGGTCCCGACCCGTTTGGGTTCGGGTTCCTGGATTCGATTTGTTTGAAAAGTAGATCGGGTTCGGGTTGACCCGACGGGTTGCCGGGTCAACAAAGAAATCTGTTTAGAGTGAGCTGCCCGCGCGCGCTGCCTTAGGCTGCCCGCACCTGCCCCGGCTACTCGCGGCTGCCGCGCGCTGCCCGAGTCTGCCCGCGCAGACGCTGTCACTCGCGAGTCACGCCGTGCGCTGTCCGACTCTGCTCGCTCTGCCCGCGTGCTCGTATCCGCACGCCCTCGTGCGCCTGAGGACTCGCCTGCCCGCCTGAGCTCCCGCCTGCTCTTGCGCGCTCGCACTCCCGCCAGGAAACACGCAGGAGTTCGCGCGCCCGAGTTCTGCCCTTTTGTGTTCAGTATTGTGTCAGGTCGGGTCAACCCGGCAATCCGACGGGTCGGGTCCAGGTCCGAGTTTCCGACCCGTTTACCTACCCGGGTCGGGTTAGGGTTGACCCGATTGAACTCGGGTCAGTCCCGGGTTCGACCAAAACCCGACCCCTGACTCGACATTGACACCCCTAGGTACCCAACCAGGACCCCATATAGGGCTTTGTTATAGAATGTTATTAGATTTTCTTGTACTATGCCTTTGTTGATTAAAATGTATGTAAAAAAAAATTACTAGAAACCGGTTCACTTAAAAACAGTTCTATGGGTTAACGAAGCTGGTCGGCCAACCAATTCAACTGGCTAATCTGATCTGATTTTTTTAACCTTGCTACATCAAGTTAGATCACGCTCATCATCTATAATCAATCAACTGTTGTTTGGCATTTCCATCATCATAATTATGGTCTTCTATGCGATCTGTATTATCAAACTTTGAATAATCCCTTATTGATAGTCATTTGACTATATATATTTCAAATTAAATAAAATCATAATCTTTGGCAAGCAATTAACAAGCTCATAAAATTATAATCTACAACATACAAGACTGGTGGAGCAATATCATAATTATTCATATGGCTTTTAGATCCAAAAACCCTATAGTTGAAACACAAATTACTTATATACCTCAGATAGTTTATATACAATAGCATCAAGCAAGAAAGCAATTTGAAAGCTAAGCAGATGCACAAATACACAACAGTAATATATATACATAGTACCTAACTATCTAGCTTATTTCTCCCTTCATTTGCTCAAGCTTCAAGATCTGCTTCCATAGCTAACACTTCCAAAGCATACTTTTATAACTGGCAGAATTAAATTGCATGAAATAACAAGCAGAAGGTAGCTTGTGAGACATTTTCTTTATCGGCGGATTTAGCCATTTATTTGAATTAAATGACAATAGTGTCCCTTTGTTACTAGATCTGCTAAATTTTTCTTTTTGTAGTATGATTTTAGTTTTTGTTGTAAACATTTCATTCCTCAATGATTCATAGATTGCTCTGTTAATGCTATTGAGTAGCATAGTTGGTGAGTCGAATGCATTCGTAAAATTAAAGAACATATGGAAAACCTTTAAGAAAGATAGATGTAGATATTTCCAGTCTCTTGGCATTTGAGACATTGTTGAATCACTGGACATCACCATTTGAAGAAGTTCTTTTTTCCTTTTTTCCAAAATGTTCCTTACAAAAGTAATGGCATAATCAATCTTGGCCTTTGGATTCTCTTTCAAGTATAGTAGAACTATGTTTGATTTTCCAGCCTTAGCTTCTTTCTGCAAATTAATTTTATTTTAGTAAACATCAATATCACTTGCATAGCAGAACGATTTATCAGTAGAATTAATTTGCTATATTGTAATTTCTTACTTCCATGCACCAACATTTGGAAAACAACCCATTGGCTTGTAACCTTTAAATCTTCTTCTATGATTAATTTTATAACTTGGAATATTCTTTTAATAATTGAAGTATGTAATAAAATGTAGTTGATATACCTCATAGCTCTCTAAGTCATTCAACAAGCGGCATGAAATCATAAGAGAATTGATAATCATAGTGTTGCTAAAGTCCCAACAACTCTCTTCAAGAGTTATTTTTGAATTTGTCAAATAACAAGCTGTAAGAATCATCATTTGAACTGCAATTGAAGTCTTTGCAATTTCAATATACTGATCAATTGATGGATAACTATGACTTTTGCTCCACTGTGCTTCCTTTAGCCATGACTCGAATATTTCTTTCCACTTCATAACATATAAATGAAGTTGCAATTGTATCAATTAGCTTCTTAATTGTACACAATGGTGAAATTAATGTTGTGAATAATTCATGTGAAACTCACCGCATCTTGAAGAATTTTCTTCACATCATGGCCATGTCGCTTAAAAAATTTTAGAGAAATATCATGAACTAAATTTTCGAGGGATGTAAAAATAACTTTGCTATGGCTTATTAAGTATTCTCCTTCCCATCTATAATTAAAGGATATAAAGATAATCAATATTTTGTTAACTGTGCTAAGAATGCATATAGAGCAAATACATTCAATCCAAAATTGTTAACGACTCTTTGAAATGTAATACAATTTCAATTCTTTTCTATTTCAATAAACACTTTTATGAATACCAATTTTTTTCATATATTTTGTTTCCTCAAATTTTATATGAAATGAGAAATATATGTTAAAATTATAATGCAAAAAAAAAAAAAAAAAAAAAAAAACATGTTTGAATATAAAAATAATACATTGTAGATATATATATTTTTATTATATTTTGAATCTTACACCATTTTAGATATCGAAGATATTATCTCTTAAATGCGTAAATGGTTGTTATATTCTATAAAAGCTTTTAAAAAGTTGGAATATATAATGCAAGTATGAATAATTATTTATATATTTGATTAATATAATAATTAATTAGATAAATTAAATGGTTTCAATGAAAATAAAAAAATGAATGAATTAAGTCACATTTAAATGTTGTGCATATTAATCTATAAAAAAAGTATTGTCAAATTATTTATTGAAATAAAAGAACTATAAATAACCCGAAAGTGCAATGATAAATTCCAATCAAGGGTACTTATAATGTGTTCTCGCCTTTGTACTGCATCTGTTAGGATGGATAATACTTGCATTGAGCCTTTTTCATCAAAGAAATCATCTGCAACTGTAATCAAAATTGCGCATTTTGCGGCTTTCTTCCTTGAATCTGTGTCAAAAGGGAGGCAAGTTGAAGAAGCCATGGAAAAATAGCTGTATGTTGTCTTCTCCCTACCGAATCCCATCATGGAGAGACCAGTATCCTTGGACCACCTTTATATTTAAATTGAGAGGTAATTAAAAAAATTTGAACACAAATTTATTTAAGAAAATACTGCATATGACAAAAAAGATGCAATTATCTTTGCTCTATATTACAATAAACTACCTGTGCAATTCATTAAGCTCCTTTCTATATAGTGATTGCCTCATCATAAAGTTATATATGGCAAATTGTAGGAGATCATTATTTTGTAAGATCCTGCATTTTATTTAGTCATAAAAAAAAAATAAACTTTCAAGTAGCTAATTCTTCATCGTATTTAAGCTCTTATAAATTTACCTGAACGGTGCATTCTTTCCGGCCCAAAAGTTGTAGACCCCTCCTCTTTCAATGTACAATCTATACTCCAAATGATCCATTCGTGCTAGCCATTTATGCTCTAACTCATGCTCAATCTGGTGAAGTATAGGTAGGTTTCATACATAAGAGATTATGAAATTTTGCATAAAGAAATTGATTCAATCTTATACCGATTCACCTCTTGTTGAAATTTCTTTAATGAATATGAAATATTGGTTTATTTTGGGATTTCATGCTCTTGAGTCCTTTCTGCAAGATGTGCGAGGAGAACACTAGCATTATCAAGATCATGATCCTCCAAAAAAGCAATATGTGATGCTTTCTAAATGCTAAGAATGGGGTATAAAAAGAAGGCATAGTTATCTTTCATATGTGATAGGATTTTCTCATCATCAATGATCCAACAAATCCTCCCTGTACAAAGGCCAGTCACATCAAACACATTTACTAGTTAAACAAAAATATGTTTATGTAATTATTCATAGATGAATAAATATTTATTTCTAATGTTTTAGAAATATTAAATATTTTATTCATGTAGTCAATTTCTTACTTGGAGAAACTGGATAGCCATGCATCCTTAATAGCCGAAAAGCTAAGGAATCATTGTAGATTTGAAATACATCAACATCTTTCCTTGGGACTTTTGATTCTTCTTCAATCCATTTTCTACGAAAAAAATACAAATATTGAAATTAATCATGTTAACTTCATCTTTGATTTTTTAAATGCATAGAATAGTTTATTATCTTCTTGAAGGATAGAAAATGTTTTATATATTTTGTACAATATCTACATCATATAAAATTGGTGAATTATAAAAAAAAAAAAAAAAAAAAAAAAAACGTGCAGACTAAATTATAATACATAGTGTGTACGAGTCAAATTTCAACCATCTAATTTCTTTTAGTTTCAACTTAGAATAGTTGAAACTATTAGATACAGGAGAAATTAATACGTGCAGACTAAATTATAATACATAGTGTGTACACGTCAATACATAGCTAATACATAACTAATACCCACAAATACACATAAAGAGCAATAATTTCTCCAGATATAAAGAGCAAGTGTCATATGGCAAACAACTTGTGATTTTGAAAATTATATTAATTTTAAAGATAGTTAGTAAACTTTTATATATAATGAACTTCAGATCGAATTTATGTTAAAATGAATTATAAAAGGAAAAAAATACCCGTATAGGTGATCCATCGCATGCTTGATTTCTTCAGAGAAATGCTCCGCACATCCAAGCCTCTCCAAGTGGAAGTTTTATTTGGTTCGGTCGACCGAATGAGAGAAACATTCAGCCGCAGGCAAAAATCGCGCGGTACCGAGGTGTACCGAGTTTTTTGAAAAACTCGGTACACCTCGGTACCGCGCGATTTTTGCCTGCGACCGAATAATTCTCTGCATTCGATCGAAGGACATAATAATTGTTCCTCCAAGTGATCAACCACACAAAGCTTCATAAAATCTTTGTCCATTGAGAAGATGGGAGGAACTGTAAATATATTATATAAGTTAAAAAAAGAATTTAAGTTTCCTCCAAAAATATTTTAATTGTCTAAACTTCTTTAAAAATACAAATAAGAAATTTGGGTCAAAATATTTCTACTAAAATTTAAATAGAATGATATATTAAATTATTACATTTATTCTGAGAAAAATATTTTATAAGTTAGAATTGGTTGATTAAAAATTTAATAATTTTAAAATTCCTTAAGAAAAAATTCATTATTTTATATTTTTGTATTGATTGCAGTTATAATATTTTTCAACCTCGTGGATTATTACCTCCATATTGACAATTGATAAGCAAGTGTTGAAGGTAAGATTTGTAAGTCTGATCTTTGGTAATCATGTAAGCACAAGCAGTCACTGATGGAGATCGCAAAAGTAGTGTGGGGCCATAGTTTTCAAATGCAATCTCTCTCATCACAAGTCTCTCCTTCTTAATCATGTCTTCAGTCTCTTCTCTGTTAAGCTTTTTTCCATTCAATTTAAATTTATAAAAAATTTCATTATTGATCTGTTGAGCAGAAAAGACTTTCAAGCCTTTTGCCTTTGCAAGCTCAACCATCAAAAACCACATACGAAAAGGAGCATTCCCAACTTCGTCACCACCCTCTTTTCTCTTTCTCATACTCATCAATTCTTTCTCCATGTTATCCTGGAGAAATCTTAGTCCTAAGTATGTACAAATGAGCATAATAAATTAATTCATTCATATATTTACATAAATATAAAATATGCGGTACAACTAATATAGAGTTCTTGTACCTTTGTTTATTCTATGAGAGAAACCATTACTCTCCCAAGTTTTTAGAGCACTTAAGCAGGCAAGAGTGGCCAAAAGATCATCACTGATACAATGATGCTTGCAATCTATAAGCTCATGCTGATCATTATTAATACCATGTTGCTCATCGAACCAAAAGCCTAGAGCATTTTGACTGCGTAGGACCCAGTCCAAATACTCTGGAAACATTGGGCTAGTTGGGTCATCAGGGTCAGGCACCATGGCGACCCAAGCCGTCTCATATACAGAGACAGGAAAGAGGGTGAAGAGGTTGGCCGATGGAGAGAAGAGCTCCTTCTTGATCCTCTTGATCATTTTTGCAAACCCCAATGAGTCCTCCATCACTAGGTAAACCTATTAATTTCACCTCAACAAATATGAATATATAAAGTGTGAAGATGAATGCATGCTTGCCTTTGTATTTATAGATGTATTATTAATTTCTGTTCTCATCATGAAAATGCATGGGTGAACATTAGTAAATTAAGGCTTCATTTAGTAAATCTATATTTTGTATTGGCTAACTTTTAAAAGAAAATCTATGTAAATATATCTATCTGAGTTTTTTTTTTTTTTCAGATTTGATTACAAAAGCTATGTAATTAATATAGGAAAATAATTTTAGCTGTAGTGAACATGTGCAAAGTTACATCTGCTCCAAAAGAAAATCTATGTAAGTATATTGAATATATCTATCTGAGTTAATTTTTTTCCAGATTTGATGTAAATAATTGCTTCTATAGGAAAATAGTTTTAGCTGTAGTATCATGTGCAAAGGTTCCGATAGCGACGCATGGCTAACAAATTTTTTTGGGGACATTTAGGCCATTTAAGGCAAACTCACACACACAACGCATACACAAAGGCTTGAATCCTAAACCTCTTGGTTGGAAGCCTAAGCTCTCAACCAACAGGCCAAGATAAGCTGTGTTGCATGGCTAACATTTATTAGACAAAAAGTTATATTGGTCACATCACATTAAATTATTATGTCTACTCAATCAATATAAATTAAATGATGTTCCTTTTCTTAAAATAAAATTGTAGAACAAAAATTTTAATTTAAAAATGCACTTGGTATATTTTGTTTCCACTTTTTTCTTATGATGAAATAGATATTGTGATATTTTAGGTGAATTTTAGTGATGAATATTTTTATTTGTTGGGAATTTTAGTGGCTGTGTGAGCGGCAAGCAAGAGTGTGAGACTGGCAAGCAGGACCGTGTGATATGGGGACACGGGGCGAGCTATAGTCAAGAACTATGAGTTAATTGACATCTTTAGTCAATTAAATGATATGTTGCGATTGTGAGATACAGTGTCATAAAAGATGAGTATAATATATGATTAATTCATAAATTTATTTGTTAGGTTTGGATTATCCTAAGTAATCATAAATTAAGGACTAAAAATCTATCCTAATTAAATTTAAATTTGAATAGTTTTAACTTTTTTTTTTCACTTGATTCCAAAAGCTATTTAAATTGGCTTTTAGGTTTATATGGGTTGCCTAATATTTATTAGACAAAAAGGTACATTGGTCACATCAGAATAAAATATCTTGTCTACTCAATCAATATAAATTAAATGATTGGGATTGAATCAATAGGGATTACAAATCAGTAAAAAAGAAAAGGAAAACAGCTAAAACATCAAACAAAATACAAGCAAACCTCTATACTCTCATGTACAAAAGGAAGTATCAAAAAAGGTTGGACTCAAGAAAATAAGGTTTACACCAACAGCATCAAATCGGAAATTAAGGAGAAAGAAAGCAATCACCCAGTAGCCTCAAAGATCACCGAGCAACAAGATAGAACACTGGTTGCCGCAAGCCATATAAGGATGGAAGAGGGGGTTGGAAATTGGGATTTTCTCATTTTCACCTTTTTGATTGAGAGTTTTAAGCATAGTTTGAGACGGTTTTCTTACTATTTTTTAAGCAATTTTTTAGAACAAAATTTTTGTACTAAAATGCTTTTTAGAAAATAGAACAGTAATTGTGTTAGAGTATCCATAATTCTTGTGGAAAAGAAGAGAAGGTAAATTTCAAAAATTTGTAAAAGAACATATTTTTTTTATAGTCTTCCATCGCCGAACAATTAATGATTGTGGTCATTTATGAGCTCATTATCATCAAACTTATGATGATATTTTATCGAAAGTCATTTGAGATATTATGATTGCTCCCCATATAGAATTGCACGAGTAAATATTAATGTCTCCCTATCTTAGAAATAATGGAGTCCTCCATATTTGAAAGCAAATATTTATTAATATAAAAGATTTGGCTATAATTATATTATGTCTATCTTCTTTAGTTATGCACCTTCTCTATTAGATTGTATTTCAATTGAACTTTTAACATACAAATCTATTTATTTTTTAAATTGTTTCACATCATATAAAAAAGTTATATTATGAAGTGTGAGGTATATGCTACAAAGAACTTGAAAATAAAATTCATTTACTTTTTTTTTGGGGGGCATTTGAGCCAATTAAGACAAATTCACACACACATTATATACGCAAATTCAAACCCAACACCATTTTATTGGTAGCTAAAGCTCCCGATCAATCGATTAAGATGACCTACACAATCCATATACAGTCTTCTTCATAAAATTACAATCAAGGCATACCATTTATTTATTTTTTTAACCTTTCAAATCCAAATACCTTAACAAAAATACGAATTAGAAATGTTGCTCAGACAATCCATATATGCTGGAATACAAAAGCCCGTACCCTCTTTCTCTGGCTTGAGCTTCAAGATATGCTCCAGGAGATACTAATTTCAAAGCATACTTTTGTTGATAGTGCCTAACTATCTTGCTTATTTCTCCCTTCATTTGCTCAAGCTTTAAGATCTGCTTCCATAGCTATCACTTCCAAAGCATACTTTTATATCTGGGAGAATTAAATTGCATGAAATAACCAGCAGAAGATAGCTTGTGAGACATTTTCTTTATCCACGGATCTAGCCATTTGTTTGAATTAAATGACAATAGTGTCCCTTTGTTACTATATCTGCTAAACTTTTCTTTTTGTAGTTGAATTTTACATTTTGTTGTTTCTAAATGATTGATAATTAAGCCCTCCAGATTGACTTGTTAACACTTCCCTCCCCACTGGTTCATAGATTGCTTTGTTAATGCTATTCAGTAGCATATTTGGTGAGTCGAATTCATTCGTAGAATTAAACAACATCTGGAAAACCTTTAAAAAAGATAGATGCAGATCTTTCCACTCTCTGGGCATTTGAGACATTGCAGAATCCCTGGACATCATCATTTGAAGAAGTTCTTTTTTCCTTTTTTCCAAAATGGTCCTTACAAAAGCAATGGCATCGTCAATCTTATCATTTGGATTCTCCTTTAAGTACAATAGAACTATGTTTGGTTTACCAGCCTTAGCTTCTTTCTGCAAATTAATTTTATTTCAGTAAACATCAACTGTGTACTTAAGTACAACTGATTTTTATTGGTGAACTAATTTCTTTTATTCTAGGTCTTACTTTAACAAAATAAGAAAAGGAATAATGTATGTAAGTAATAAAACATAGTTAACAAACCTCATAGCTCTCTAAGTCATTCAACAAGCGACATGAAACCATAAGAGATTTAGTAATCATAGTATTGTTGAAGTTCCAAAACTCTTTGGCATCAACTTTTGAGTTTGTCAAATAGCATGCTGTAAGAACAATCATTTCAACTGCAATTGAAGTTGTCGCATTTTCAATATATTGATCAATCGATGGATAATGAGAACTTCTGGTCCACTCAGCTTCCTTTAGCCACGACTTGAATATTTCTTTCCACTTCATAACATATAGATAAATTCACAACTCTTTTAAATAGCTTCTTAAATGTATATGACGGTATAATTAATATTGAATGTGAACGCACAGTGTTTTGAAGAATTTTCTTCACTTCATGACCATGTCTCTTAGGGAACTTCCGAGAAATATCTTGAACTAAATTGTCGAGGGCAGTGAAAATAACTTTGCTATGGCTTGTCAGAGATTCTCCCTCCCATCTATGATTAATGGGAATAAGCATAATCAATATTTTTTTGATATAGCTAAGAATGCATATACAACAAATACATCAATTTATTTTTTTTTACATAAAACTTGAAATATAGATAAGGTTGCATGCAAAGTTTTTTTCTTAATAAATTCTTATATGAATCCCCATTTTTTTTCATATAATTTATTATCTTGAAATTTTATATTAAATGAAAAATATATTTTAAAATTATATGCACAAAATTATGCATGAATTTGCCAGTATAAATTTAAAACATATGTAAGCAAATTTTATTATTTTCCATAATTTTTCATATGCAACAATTTGAATCTTGGTCATTCATGTTAGAGATGAAAAATAGCATCTCTCAACAATGTAAAAGATGACTATATTTTATCAAAATTTTTAAAAATTTGTTGAGATATATAAAGTATTATACATATCATCGAATATTATTTCATAAAAACCTTAAAATGTTAAAAATTCAGTTTTAGATAAATTTAATGATTTGGATGAAAAGTTAAGATTGAATGCATGGACTTTAAGCCACATTTTAAGGTTGAACAGATTGTTTATATATTATAAAAATGTAATATCAAATAATTTATTGAGATAAAAGAACTATAAATAAGCAAAGTGGTCGCGCGGCAGCGGGGTCACGCGAGGCGTGGTCGCGCGGCAGCGGGTCGAACAGGTCCGCAGGTTAGGTTCAAACGGGTTTCCAGGATGACCCGCCAACCCGTCAGGTCAACCCGAACCCAATCCCTTTTCTAACGGGTCGAATCTGGGAACCCGAACCCAACTGATTTTGGAAACGGGTCGCGTCTAACCCGAAAATTTTGGGTCGGGTTTTCGTGTCATGTCAAATATTGACACCCCTACTTGACTTTAAGCTACCAAAGAGGGGACCAACTAATGGTATGAACCTTAAAAAGGGATAGAATCTTATCATGGAAACAACAAAAGGAAAATGTAGCTAAAATTAGATAGTGAGTGATTGGAAGAAGCCATACTGATGACTAATAACAGAAGACCTCTGGCAAGCGAAATATATACCTATCTATTCACATTCTGAAAGAAATTGAACGTTTCACTAACAACGCAAATTAGGAGGTCTGAATCTTCCTCTCAAACCTTAAACAATAATAAAACCACTCAACTACAGCATATGAATTTTGTTGCTTTTCAAACACTACTGAATATTCCTTTCAATGACCAAATAGATGAATCTTAATTACAAAATTCTAAATTTGCTTGGTGGCTCAAAATGAACCAATCATGTATGGACGGAGGGCCGTTTTATGAAGCCAAGTATTTGTATTCACACTCTCTTTCCATTCATAAAACTAGCTTAGAAAAGACAATTTAGAAGAATAGATCGGTTGACTGACTGATCTACCCATGAAGAGAAGCTCTAATTTTGGTGGAGAAAAATGTCGGGGTTTTGATGTGATCCATAAATGACAAAATGGTAAAACTCTCTTAGCTAATCTGTCTTAATTAGTAATAAAAAGTAGTATTAATTTTACCTGTCATTAACTCTGTTAATTAAGTGATTCAAGGCTTTTGATTAGATTTTAGGTATTAAGAGGATTCATGCAGGAAATTAATTATAAGGGATTTACTTAATTGTGAGCAGTGGCGGAGCCAATATTTTTTTTTCTTATAACAGAGGCACAAATTATGGATCTTAAAAAAATTCTCGAGATTTTTCACATGTGCCTCGGACTAGCATTGACAATCTTAAAAGTTTTTTCTATGTATTATAGTAAACTACCTGCGTAATTCCATAAGCTCTTTTCTATATATTGATTGCCTCATCTTAGAATTATCAATAGCAAGTTGGAGGAGGTCATTATTTTGTAAGATCATGCATTTATTTAGTTATAAAAAAAATTACACATCAAACACATTTACTAGTAAAACAAAAATATGTTTATGTAATTATTCATAGATGAATAAATATGTATTTCTAATGTTTTAGAAATATTAAATATTTTATTCACGTAGTCAACTACTTACTTGGAGAAACTTGATAGTCATGCATATTTAATAGTCAAAAAGCTAATGAGTCATTGTAGATTCGAAATGCATCATCATCTTTCTTTGGGACTTCTGATTCTTCTGCATTCTATTTTCTTTGAAAAAATTCAAATATTGAAATTAATCGCTAGAACCACCCAACCACTCAACAAAATGAAAAGAAGGGGGTAATCGAGGTGCAGAACCACTCACACTTACCAACCTAACAAAAGAACATAAATAATGAGGACAATTTAGATGCAAAACCACCAGCAAAAAGAAACTTGGAAGGGTCAATAAAGCACCCAGACCAGTGAAGACAAACAATACACCAGAAACTGACGACCAACAGCCAAACCAAAAAGAATACGGTCAAATTTTATGGAAATAAGGTTATCTTAGCTTGTCCTGTATTATAAGGACTTTGAGACCATGAAGCTCATTCTCATTATAGTTGGATTCAGTAGAAGTAGAAGAGAAATCAATACCTTTTTTTGCAAGCCAACCAACACACATATTCCCCTCACACTAATTATAAGAAACAACATAATCAAATTGAGTAAGAAGAGCTTTGATTTTCTTAACTAAATAAAAGAGACTAGCATTGAAGCAGTTGTTATCAGACACTAAATAAAACAACATTAGATAATCTGACTCAATCCATATGTTATGAATATTATGATCCTTGCAGCTTGGCCTCAACCATAATAACCTTGCAAATAGGAATGCAAGAAGCAAAGACAAACACCAACACACCAAGATAATCTCTAACTAAACCCCCACAACGAGCCCCATGGTTGTTAAAAGCACCATCAATATAAAATTTGAACTGACCCACATACAATTTACACTAGTACACGACCTTAGTAAAGACAGTTGTTGGGAGAATCAAAAGAGATATGAAAAAAAAAAAAAAAAAAAAAACCATCTTTTACTACCTCCAAAGTGCTTGGGAAGAAGAAATTTAGCATAAACAAGTTGGTGGACTTTGTCCATTATGGCAAAAAATGATATGATCAAAACTCATCTTAGTACCCTGGAGTTTGCAATTGTTTCATTCCTTGCATAAAAATAAATCATAAGAGGAATGAGGGAAAGAATATGAACATCACCCCTTTTATGAAACCACTAGTCAAGAATATTAAAATAAGAAGTATTATGATACCTCATATTAACCCCCAAAGCAACATCCATAGCATACCAAAACTTAATAGCAATCGGGCCATTAACAAAAAACATGCTCATTGGTCTCCAGTTGATATCAACATTGACATTGAGAGGTAATGAAAACACCTTTCTTTCTTAATTTCTCATCCACTGGGATCAAACTTTTAAGTAATCTCTAGAGCGATAGAGTTCCACATTTTTCTAAAAACAAGATTGTAAATATTTCTAGCACGAAAATGATCCCAAATAGTGTTATTGTTAAAGTTACCATCAAAAGAAAATTTGAATATAGGTTGATCCAACACATTGAGATTAATAGGAATGTCTTGAATAGCAACAATCATCAAAGTATGGAGATTATCAAAAACCATATTATTGTTCTACTTATCATTCAAAATAAAATCAGCCACACACAAGTTGGAAATACAATGTGTTTAAAAAAAAAAAAGAATTCAAAGATCGAATACTTATCCAGTCATTTGCCAAAAGAAGCAAGAACCAACACCAATGCTCCATTGACTACATTGTTCTCCATGCCACTTTATTTAACAAATCCTATACCAAATAACAGATTTGACCTTTCTTAAGGAAGCATTGAGAGGGTTGAATATTCTTGCAATACTTGAATTCATCTCTCCCTTCATTTGCTGAACCTTCAGGATCTGCTTCCATAGCTATTGCCTTCAAATCATACTTTTATAGCTGGTAAAATTAAATTGCATGAGATGATTAGCAAAATATTGTTGCTTGTGAAGCATTTTCCCTATCCACAGTTCGTGCCTTTTGTTTGAATCAAATGACAGTGGTGTCCCTTTTTTACTTTTTTTAGTGAAACTTTGGCTTCTGTTGTTTAAAAATATTTGCTATATAAATCTCCAGATTGGCTAGTTATTTTCTTACCCAATGGTTAATAGATTACTCTCTTAATGTTATTGAGTAGCATAGTTAGTTGGAAAGTCGAATACATTCTTAGAATTAAAGATCATATGGAAAATCATTAAGAAATATAGATGCAGATCTTTCCACTGTCTTGGCATTTGAGACATTGCTGATTCATTGGGCATCACCGTTTGAAGTTCCTTTTTTTCCAAAATGTTCCTTACAATAATGTGTTTTGTTTGTGATTCGAAACATTTGTGTTTGCACTTAGTCTGTTTTGTTTTCACTTTTTTCTTATGATGCAATAGATATAGTGATATTTTTGGCAAATTTTTGTGATGAATAATTTTATTTATTGTGAATTCTAGTAACTGCGTGAGCCGCAACGCAACTGTGTGATACGGGGACATGGGGCATGCGAGACTCATCGAGGCGATCATGGGTGCAAGATGGGGATGTTGGACGGGGACGCGAACGTGGGATTGGGACGGGGAAGAAAATGGAGACGCAGACGCTGGATGGGGAACTAGAGACAAGGATGCGGGATAGGGATACAAACGCAAATGTGGGATGGAGACGCAGGCTGTGGGATGGGAGACGAGGGTTTAACTCTGGTCGATTTCGGGTTAGCAGGTTGACTCGAACATGACTCGATTTTAAAAATGGGTTAATAATTAAGATCCGATTCTAACCCATTTGTTTAGTGGGTTGGCCTGAATCCGAGTTTTCTAGGTTAGGTTTGGGTTAAGTTTTCAGGTCTTATCTTTAATTGACACCTCTAGTTAAGAACTATGAGTTGAATATATCTATTGAGTTATTTTGTGTCGGCTAACTTTTAAAAGAAAATCTATGTAAATATATCTATCTGAGTTAATTTTTTTCCAGATTTGATTACAAAAGCTATGTAAATAATTGCTTCAATAGTAAAATAATTTTAGCTTTCGGGCATAGATTGGTTCCGATATTGACACAAGCCAAGCATTTATTAGACAAAAAGTTATAGTTTCTTAAAAGAAAAATTTAGTATAAAAATTTTATTTTACAATTACACTTGATATATTTTGTTTCCACTTTTTTTTTCTTATGATGCAATAGATATAGTAATATTTTAGGTGAATTTTAGTGATGAATATTTTTATTTGTTGAGAACATTAGTGACAGTGTGAGCGGCGAGCGACAATATGTGACAGACAAGCGGAATGGTGTGATATGGGGACATGGGGCAAGCTCTAGTCAAGAACTACGAGTTAATTGAATCCTCTAGTGAATTAACTGATACGGTGCGACTGTGTGATATAGGGTCATGCAAAGATGAGTATAATATATGATTAATTCATAAATTTATTTATTGGTATTATGAGAAATAATCATGAATCAAGGACCAAAGAATCAATCCTAATTAAATTTAAATTAGAATATTCTTAAGTGATTTTTTTTTTTCAGATTTGATCCAAAAGCTATTTAAATTGGATTTTGGGCTTAGATGGGATGGCTAATCATCTATGAGTTCACTATCATCAAACTTATGATGATCTTTTATCGAAAATCATTTGATATATCATGATTGCTCATCATATAGGATTGCATGAGTAAATATAAAAGTCTCCCTATCTTAGTAATAATGGAGTCCTCCAAGTTCGAAAGTAAATATTTATTAATAGTAAAGATATGGCTAAAATTATATTATGTCTATTTTTTTCTCTTATGCATTGTCTCTATTAGATTGTATTTCAGTTCAACTTTTAACATACAAACCTATTTATTTTTTTAGTTGTTTTACATCATATAAAAATCATTATAAAGTGTGAGGTATATGCAGCAAATTAACAACCTTCGAATAAAAATCACTCATAGTATTTTTTGTGTGGGAAATTTGAGCCAATTAAGGCAAATTCACACACATTACATACGCAAGCTTTAAATACAAAACTTTTTTGTTGATTGCTAAAACTCTTGACCGATACATTAAAATGACCTCCATAATCACTCAAAAAGAGTTAAAATTCATATGCAGACTTCTTCATAAAACTACAATCAAGGCACAACATTTATTTATTTTTTTAACCTATCAAATTCAAATACCTTATTAAGAATACGAAATAGAAATGCAGCTCAAATAATCCATGGCATATATGGTTGAAATCAAAAGCTCGTGGCCTCTTTCTCTAACTCGAGCATTAATCTCTGCTCCAGTAGCTACTAATTCCAAAGCATACTTTTGTTGCTAGTGCCTAACTATCTGGCTTAATTCTCCCTTCATTTGCTCAAGCTTCAAGATATGCTTCCATAGCTATCACTTCCAAAGCATACTTTTATATCTGGGAGAATTTAATTGCATGAAATAACCAGCAGAAGGTAGCTTGTGAGACATTTTCTTCATCCACGGATCTAGCCATTTGTTTGAATTAAATGACAGTATTGTCCCTTTGTTACTAGATTTGCTAAAATTTTCTTTTTGTAGTTGAATTTTAGTTTTTGTTGTTTCAAACTGTTTGATAATTAAGTCTCCAGGTTGACTTGTTAACATTTCCCTCTCCATTGGTTCATAGATTGCTTTGTTAATGCTATTCAGTAGCATATTTGGTGAGTCGAATGCATTCGTAGAATTAAAGAACATCTGAAAAACCTTTAAAAAAGATAGATGCAGATCTTTCCACTCTCTGGGCATTTGAGACATTGCAGAATCCCTGGACATCACCAGTTGAAGAAGTTCTTTTTTCCTTTTTTCCAAAATGGTCCTTACAAAAGCAATGGCATCTTCAATCTTGTCATTTGGATTCTCCTTTAAGTACAATAGAACTATGTTTGGCTTACCAGCCTTAGCTTCTTTCTGCAAATTAATTTTATTTCATTAAAAATCAATTGTGTACTTAAGTACAACTGATTTTAATTGGTGAACTAATTTCTTTTATTCTAGGTCTTACTTTAACAAAATAAGAAAAGGAATAATGGATGTAAGTAATAAAATATAGCTAACAAACCTCATAGCTCTCTAAGTCGTTCAACAAGCGACATGAAACCATAAGAGATTTAGTAATCATAGTATTGTTGAAGTTCCAAAACTCTTCGGCATCAATTTTGGAGTTTGTCAAATAGCATGCTGTAAGAATAATCATATCAACTGCAATTGAAGTTGTCGCATTTTCAATATATTGATCAATTGATGGATAATGAGAACTTCTGCTCCACTCTGCTTCCTTTAGCCACGACTTGAATATTTCTTTCCACTTCATAACATATAGATAAATTCATAACTCTATTAAATAGCTTCTTAAATGTATATGATGGTAGAATTAATGTTGAATGTGAACTCACAGTGTTTTGAAGGATTTTCTTCATGTCTTGACCATGTCTCTTAGGAAACTTCTGAGAAATATCTTGAACTAAATTGTCCAGGACAGTGAAAATAACTTTGCTATGGCTTGTCAGAGATTCTCCCTCCCATCTATAATTAATGGGGATAAGCATAATCAATATTATGTTGATATCGCTAAGAATGCATATACAACAAATACATTCAATTTAAATTTTTTTTACATAAAATTTGAAACATAGATAGGGTTTCAAAGTTTTTTTCTTAATAAATTATTATATGAATCACAATTTTTTTCATATAATTTATTATCTTGAATTTTTGTATTAAATAAGAAATATATTTTAAAACTATATGCAAAAAATTATGTATGAATATGCCAATATAAATTTAATACATATGTAAGCAAATTTTATTATTTTCTATATTTTTTATATGCAACAATTTGAATCTTGATCATTCATGTAAGAGATCCAAATTAGTATCTCTCAACAATGTAAATGTTGATTATATTCTATCAAAATTTTTAAAAAATTGTTGAGATATGTGTATTATACATATCATCAATTATTATTTTATAAAAACCTTAAAATAATAGAAACTCAGTTTTAGATAAATTTAATGATTTGGATGAAAAGTTAAGATTGAATGCATGGACTTTAAGCCACATTTTAATGTTGAACAGATTGTCTAAATATTATAAAAATGTAATATCAAATAATTTATTGAGATAAAAGAACTATAAATAAGCAATGTGTGCAATGATCAATTCCTATCATAAGTAACATATAATATTTTCGTGCCTTTGAACTGCATCTGTTAGGATGGATAATTCATGCATTGAGCCTTTCTCATCAAAGAAATCATCTGCAACCGTAATCAAGATTGCACATTTTGTTGATTCCTTCCTTGAATCTGTGTAAAGAGGGAGGCAACTTGAAGAAGCCATGGCAAAATAGCAGTATGTTGTCTTCTCTCTGCCGAATCCCATCATGGAGAGACCAGTATCCTTAGACCACCTTTATATAGAAATTTAGATGAAATTAAAAAAAAAATTTAGAAGAACATTTATTTAAAAAGTAACTGTATAAATAAGACAAAAGGCAAGGCAAATATAGTTTCTATGTAGTATAGTAAACTACCTCTGCAATTCATGAAGCTCCTTTCTATATGTTGATTGCCTAATCATAAAATTATCAATAGCAAGTTGGAGGAGGTCATTATTTTGTAAGATCCTGCATTTTATTTAGTTATAAAAAAAAATAAATGTTCAACGTACAACAAAATTATTTATCTTAATTAAACTCCTATAAATTTACCTATACGGTGCATTCTTTCCCACCCAGAAGTTGTAGATCCCTCCTCCTTCAATGTACAATCTGTGCTCCAGATGATCCATTCGTGCTAGCCATTTGTGCTCTAACTCATGCTCAATCTGATAAAGTATAGGTAGGTTTCATGCAAAAGGGTTTATGAAATTTTACATAAAGAAATCAACTCACTCTTATACTTATTCACCTCTACTTCAAATTTCTTTAATGAATATGAAATATTGGTTTCATTTTGAGATTTTATGCTCTTGAGTCCCTTCTGCAAGATGTGCCAGGAGAACACTCCAGCCTTATCAAGATCTTGATCCTCCAAAAAAGCAATATGTGATGCTTTGTAAATGCTAAGCATGGGGCCTAAAAAGAAGGCATAGTTATCTTTCATATGCGATAGCATTTTCTCATCATCAATGAACCAACAAAATCTTCCTGTACAAAGTCCATTCACATCAAACACATTTACTAGTAAAAAAAATGTTTATGTAATTATTCATATATGAATAAATATTTATTTCTAATGTTTTAGAAATATTTAATATTTTATTCATGTAGTCAACTACTTACTTGGAGAAACTTGATAGCCATGCATCCTTAATAGTCGAAAAGCTAAGGAATCATTGTAGATTTGAAATACATGACCATCTTTCTTTCGAACTTTTGATTCTTCTTCAATCCATTTTCTATGAAAAATACAAATATTCAAATTAATCATGTTAACTTCATCTATGAATTTTTAAATGCATAGAATAGTTTTTTATCTTCTTGAAGGAAAGAACATGTTTTATATATTTTGTAAAAAAAAAAAAAAAAAAAGGCCAAGTTGTCAAACTTCAGCATCTAATTTATTTTAGTTTCAACTTAAAATGGTTGAAACTATTAGATATAGGAGAAATCAATACGTACAGATTAAATATAGTATATAGTGTGTACGAGCCAATAAACAGCAAAAACGTAACTAAAATCTATCAATACATAGCTAGTACACAATGTGTATTAGCTACGTGTTGTCATTTGATTAGAGTCTGGATGTAGCTCTATGTTCGAACTCCGCCAATAATAATTTCTTCAGATATAAAGAGCAAGTGTCATCTGACAATTAACTTGTGATTTTTAAAATTATAATAATTTTAAAAATAGTTAATAAAGTTATATATATAATGAACTTCAGATCAAATTTATATTAAAATGAATTATAAAAGAAAAAAAAAACGTACCCGTATAGGTGATCCATCACATGCTTGATTTCTAGAGAGAAATGCTCTGCACATCCAAGCCTCTCCAAGTGATCAACTACGCAAAGCTTCATAAAATCTTTGTCCATTGAGAACATGGGAGGAACTGTAAATATATTATATAAGTACAAAGAATTTAAGTTTCCTCCAAAACTATTTTAATTATCTAAAACTTCTTTAAAAATATAAATAAGAAATTTGGGTCAAATATTTCTACTAAAATTTAAATAGAATGATTTATTAAATTTATTATGAGAAAAATATTTTATATGTTAAAACTTGGCTGATTAACAATTTAATAATTTTTAAAATCCATTAAGAAAAAAAAAATTCATTATTTTATATTTATTTATTGATTGTAATTATAATATTTTTCAAACCTCATGGATTAATACCTCCGTGTTGGCAATTAGTAAGCAAGTGTTGAAGGTAAGATTTGTAAGTGTGATCTCCGGAAATCATGTAAGCACAAGCAGTCACTGATGGAGATTGCAAAAGTAGTGTGGAGCCGTAGTGTCCAAATGCAATCTCTCTCATTACAAGTCTCTCCTTCGTAATTATGTCTTCGGCCTCTTCACTTTTAAGTTTTTTTTCATTCAATTTAAATTCATAAATAAATTCATTACTGATTTGTTCAGCAGAAAAGACTTTCAAGCCTTTTGCCTTTGCAAGCTCGGCCATCAAAAACCACCTACGAAAATGAGCATGCCCAACTTTGTCACCACCCTCTTCTCTCTTTCTCATATTCATCAATTCTTTCTCCATGTTGTCTCTGAGAAATCTTAGTCCTACGTATGTACAAATGAGTATAACAAATTAATTCATTCATATATCTACATAAATATTAAAGACGCATTACAACTAATATAGAGTTCTTGTACCTTTGTTTATTCTATGAGAGAATTTCATTACTCTCCCAAGTTTTTAGAGCGATTAAGCAAGCAAGAGTGGCCAAAAGATCATCATTGCTACATTGATGCTTATTATCTATAAGCTCGTGATGATCATTATTAATACCATGTTGCTCGTCGAACCAAAAGCCCAGAGCATTTTGACTGCGTAGGATCCAATCCAAATACTCAGGAAACATTGGGATAGTCGGGTCATCTGGGTCAGGCACCATGGCAACCCAAGCCGTCTCATATGCAGAGACAGGTAAGAGGGCGAAGAGGTTGGCTGATGGAGAGAAGAGCTCCTCCTTCATCCTCTCGATCATTTTTGCAAACCCCAATGATTGCTCCATCACTAGGTAAACCTAATAACTTCACCTCAACAATATATGAATATATTAAGTGTGAAGAAGAATGCATGCTTGCCTTTGTATTTATAGATGTATTATAGTGACATGTGATGCACACGCTTCACAATTATTTCAATAGACAAAGTTTAATTAATTACAGTACTTTGCATGTGATTAAATCATATGCAAATGAATTATTAATGTTCATTCTGCTATCTAACGTTTCTTACCAAAGAGGGGACCAACTAGTAGTATGAATCTATTTGGGATCTTAAAGAGGGATGGAATCTTATCACGAAAACAACAGAAGGAAAATGTAGCTCATTAGATAGCGAGAGATTGGACTTCTTAGAAAAATCCATAATGATGACTAATAACACAAGAGCTCTGGCAAGCAAAATATATATAATTTTCCTATCTATTCATATTCTGAAAGAAATTGAACATTTCACTAACCACGCAAATTAGGAGGTCTTAATCTTCCTCTCAAACCCTAAACAATTATAAAACTACTCAACTGCAAGATATGAATTTTGTTGCTTTTCGAACACTACTGAATATTCCTTTCAATGACCAAATAGATGAATCTCAATTCAAAGCTCAATCATGCATGGACGGAGGGCCGTCTTATGAAGCCATGCATTCACACTCTCTTTTTATTCATAAAACTAGCTAACTTAGAAAAGACAATATAGATGAATTAATAGATAGGTCGACTTACTCTAACCATGAAGAAAAGCTCTAATTTTGGAGAAAAAAATGTCTGAGCTTGGCTCTTATATGTGAGTGGAAAATGACAAAATGATGGCCTATATTAGTAGTAGCAAATCTTTTTCAATGTTTAAATTATGTCATAAATAGGTTCACATGTTGAACTTGGTTTAGTAATAAATAATACAAGGAAAAAAAAAACAAATTATTGTCACATATTCCATCAAATTTTCTAACAGATTTCCGATGAAATATTTTCATCCTATTTATGACATAAATATTTTTCTTAAGTTATAATTTAAATAAAAAAGAGTAACTTTTACAATAGAACATGCTCTGCAGTTTAATGGATGGGTGTTAGATTATACTCAAAATGAGCGAGATTCAAACCTTAATTGTGCAGGCTCGAGCCAGTTGGGAGTGTTCATAGGCGAGCGGTGGCAGTTGGTTTGTGGGTGGGCAGGCGGGCAGGTTGGGGTAGCTGGCTTGCAGGGAAACGAGCATTAGGCATATTTGAGCAGAATTTTGAAAATTTTATTTTAATTTTTATGGCAGCAATTTTTGCGCGAATTATTTTTGCCAAAAATCTGATGGAAATGTTCCCGACGGACTTTTGTCACCGGTGTTTGGTTTCAGAAGCGTGTTTTACCCATGAAAAATTTGCCCGAAATACTAATTACCGACGAATTTTGATTGTTTTCCGAGCATGGCAGCAGCAGATTCTCACAACAAGAATGAAAGAAAGGCAACAGCTGAGGAAGATGGGAGGGGAGATCGAAACCCTAGCAAAAAAAACTAAAAAAGCATACTTACTAATGTTATGATATCATTTATGCTTAAACTGACGTTTTAGCCTAAAACTACGCTACTTAATTTAATTTGGTCGTCTGTACATTTGGTTCCAACTCCATCATGTGCAACACACAGAACTATTGAATATCCCTTTCAATGACCACAAAAATGAATCTTAATTAAATTTGTATTTGAAAGTCTAAATTTGCTTGGTGGCTCAAGACTAGCTAACCTCAATCATATTCATGCATGGACGGAGGGCCGTCTTATGAAGCCATGCATTCACACTCTCTTCCTATTCATAAAACCAACTTAGACAAGACAATTTAGATGAAGAAAAGCTCTAATTTTGGATCGTCTAGGACGATCAATTATGATCATGAAAAATAGCTGCCAAGACAAACAAAAAATTTTTAATTAAATCATAAAGTAAATTAGACAAGACAATTTTAATATAATTTGTATAGTTAATTAGATCATAAACTTCAAAATTTGATTATGCATTAATTAAATCATAAACTTTAAAATTTGATTATGAGATCCTCTAAATTCCATTTAAAAATTTTGCATTCAAGATGGTGCAATTGGATGAGACAAACAAAAAAATTTAACTTATAATTGAATTTTTAGAACATTTAATGGAGAAAACATCTTATAAATTTTTGGTTTGTCCAATAAAGTTCACTCAAAATTGAGTTCATTAAGCCATTAAAATGTCCCAAAATCATAAAGTAATCATGAACAAAAAGGAAAAATATCTCTTGAACTGGTCAGACATCACTGGCCAACTATCCATAGACACTACTGCCCAAGGTTGTGAAAATTGGACATTACAAAGATTCGGAAGGAGATGCTCAAAGTTTGACCGGTCGAATTGGAGTCAAACTGGATGACATAATAAATTATAATTCTATTTTTTTAAGAAAATAAAATTACAATAATAATGACGATATCATTATAAATTGTTGCAACTCCAATTAACAAGATTATATTTTTGATGATAACAAACATTGTGGCTCACATCTTATTGTATATTTGTATTTGCAATATATTTTTGTTTGTGTGTGTACTGACATTTTAGGAACACCATGCAATATCTAATGAAGATTCAAGACTCAAGATTGGGTATAATAGATTATGTTGTAATGAACAGGTAATATTTGTTGATGTATTTTTTATTTTTTGAGTCAAGTCCTGTAAGGATGCTTGCTAGCTTTGTGATCATGCACACACACGCACTCAAGGGAGTGAAATTGAGTCAAAACTAAAAACTCATGTTCTGAACTAATCGTATTGTATGATTTATATCGTATTGAATCAACTCATCAAAACAGGAAATTGAACTAATCGTACTGGACGATCCGTACTTGACGATTTGGATCGTCTAGGAAGATCAATTATGATCATGAAAAATAGCTGCCAATTATAATTTAGGCAAGATTTCACGATTCAAATTTTGCCCTAATCATCCAGGACGATCTATATCGTACTGGACGATGTATGACAATAATGCCTAATTTGATCCTGTGATTAAGGGACTAATGATGATAAATTGCTTGATCAGATCGTACATGATGATCTTACATTCGTACTGGATGATCTTTTATACTTTTTGGGATGACCACCAATTGTACCAGATGAAATACCACAATTCTTTTTCTAATAGTCTAAAATGATCCCCAATATCGTATAAGACGATTTATACTGAATTATCCTGAGATCGTCTAGGACTATCAGGTCAAATTCTGCACATCATACTGGAAAATCTTGAGGTCGTACAAGACGATATTTGGCATCATATTTGAGTTTTTAGGATTTTCTGGAGTCCTCTATTTAAGCACATTATGCTGGACGATACTGCGATCGTACCGGACAATATTTATCACCAGAATTAATTTTTAGGGTTTTTTAAAGTCCTCTATTTAAGCTTTGTCAAGGCACTTGATAAGCGTCTTTGGCAGCCATTGAAGCTTCATTTTTCTGGAGAAAACTTGAAGAGAGCACTTAAAAGAGAGGGAGAAAAGGGTGGAGTTTGACAAATGGAGAAGATCTTTGGATGGGATTTCAAGGGAGTGTGGAGGGGGTTTCACACGATTGCTCCGACAAACTTGCACCTTAGTACCATCAGATTCAAGGTTCGTCTTGAGAGAAGTTTTGAGAAAAAGAATATATCTTTTGTGTCAAATGACCAGACTCCTTTGCTACACCAGGTTGGTGGAAAGATTTTGTAAAGGCTTCTCCGCCTTGCTGTGGGGGCAAAAGGAGAGTAACTATAGTTTTAATGCAATACTCAGAGGGTGCCTTCGAGGAATTTTTATTGCGTCCTCCCACCTGACGTAGAGCTATGTCCTCCCACCGCCAAAAAACTCGAGTTTTGCTCGGTATTGCTAGGTATTATTTGATAATAACGAGGAATATCATCATGTGAAGACCAATACCGAGTTATACCGAGCTATATCGAGCAATACCGAGCAATACAAAAAAATACCTAGTTTTTCCTAGAAAAAACTCGGTATTTTTTGTATTGCTCGGTATTGCTCGATATAGCTCGGTATAACTCGGTATTGGTCTTCACATGATGATATTCCTCGTTATTGTTTGATATTGCTCGGTATTTCTCATTTTTTAGCGCGAATTTAGCTCTGGGAGGACGTATCTCTACGTCAGGTGGGAGGACGCAATAAAAATTCGCCTTCGAGGAGTGGACATAGATCAAGTTGACCGAACCACTATAAAATATGAAGTGTTCTTTCTGATTTTATTTTATCTCGATCCGCACTTTATTTTTTCATATTTATTTATGGATATAACTGCTTGATTGAAAATCTGTGATTGATATTACGTTGTATTGATTATAATCACTTCAAACAGTTTCCATTCATAAATCAGTGTGCTTTTTTTATTAGACATGTTGATTGCTGGAGAATTTAGGGTAGTGAGTAAGTATTTTAGATCTTAATATTGCACAAAAATTCACTCATATACAGATAAAAGAAGTAGCAATGATGCTAGAGCTTCTTTGCGAAAAACAAAGAAAGGGGAAAGATTATAAAGTTACGCCTAGTTGAAATATTGTACTTTAGTATAGATGATTACCAAAGTCAGTTATGATCTCTAACTAAACAAGGCAGGATTACAATGTTTGGATTATTAGCTATACACATGATACAACGTATACACCTGATACAACGTATCTGATTGACGTATCTGGTTGACAACTAGCCTTTATCAAAAGTTCTCTCTCGTTATCGGGAGGGGTAATTAACTATAGGGGCTTACGCCTATAGGAAACCAGAACTCAGATCATAAAGTCCTCGCAAAATGAGCGTGAAATCTTTGGTAGTGTCTTATCTACAAACTCATCTGTCTTCCCAAAATTTATCCTGAAACTTAATATGTTAAAACTCCCCTAGACCTAAAAACAAGCAACTGCACGGAGGCCAGGGCCTAATTTTTGGAGCCCACAATGATTTTGACAATATAACTCCTAAAATTTTTGTATTCATGTATTGCATTAGGATTTGTATTTGGTTGATGAATTTCGAGTGATGTATCAAGAAATTTCCGTAATGGCTATACCATAAGACTAATAAGAGAGGAGAATATGACAAAATCGAACATAAATTAATCACAAACACGTTAAAATAGGAACTCAATGAAATGGAATCATCTTGTATTTTGATAGGCTCTGCCCCAAATTTTCTCCCAAAAATTTTTTTTTTTTGGAATTTCACTTAAATTAAATATGGACATTTGGATGTTTAAAATTCATAGCATATCTTTTAACAATAATGGAACTTACACATTGCTTGGTGGCTCAAGACAAACCTCAATCATGCATGGGCATTCACACTCTCTTCCTATTCATAAAACTAGCTTAGAACCATCAAGAGCTCTAATTTTGGGAAAAAAAAATGTGAGGGTTCTGATTTGATCCGCAAATGAAAAAAATGATAAAATTGTTATTTCGAATCTGTCTTAATAAAAAATTTATTAATTTTAACTATCATTAACTTTGTTAATTAAGTGATTAAATGTTTTTTATTAGATTTTAGGGTATTAGGAGGATTCATGCAAGAAATTAATCATAAGGGATTTTGTTAATTGTAAGCAGAGGCAAAGTCAAAATTTTTTTTATGGGGGCATAAATTATGGATCTTAAAATTTTTTTGGAGCTTTTCACTTGTGTGATGGGACTACCATCAACAATCTTAAAAGTTTTTTTGTTAGATTTATTATAATAAATATATATATTATTATTTTTTTAATATTTAAATTTAATAAATAAAATAAAATTTATTTTAAAAATACTAATAATTATTTGAGCCTACTCTCGAGCTGAGCCTCATCAAGCAATGGTACTTACAAAGTAATGATACTTACAGTGGCACCCTTGGATGAAGTAGGTGTCACCATTAGTCATTATTTTGTAAGTTTTGTCTCAATTTCACAACCTATTAACTTCATTTTTAAAACCGAAAGCCTCTTTTACATCGATGGAGTCTATTTATAATCACTTCAAACAGTTTTCATTCATAAATCGGTGTGCTTTTTTTATTAGACATGTTGATTGCTGGAGAATTTAGGGTAGTGAGTAAGTATTTTAGATCTTAATATTGCACAAAAATCCACTCATATACAGATAAAAGAAGTATGCAATGACGCTAGAGCTTCTTTGCAAAAGATAAAGAAAGGGGAAAAAATATGAAGTTACGCCTAGTTGAAATAAAGGATGAAGCAATGGACTAGAGAGATCAAAGGAAAAAGAACTTGAAATCAATATGATCAATTCACAATCCATGAAGGAATGTTGTAAGGAAATATTGTAAACTTGTTTACAGCATCAACTCGTTCCGAGATCAGGATCAAGAAACTTGACATACACTTCCTTATCATCACTCAAAGGCAATCTTAAGGATAGGGTACATATATTGGAAAAACAAATTATACAATTCTTGTAAACTTAACTGCACAACTTTAATATGTATACATAACTACACAACATTAATAGGATGAAGCAGGAAAGCAGGATACTTAACTACACAACATTAATATGTATACATAGCTCAATGCTCATTGGCTTATTTCTCCCTTCACTTGCTCAAGTTTCGAGGTCTGCTTCCATAGCTATCACTTCCAAAGGATACTTTTATATCTGGCAGAATTAAATTGCATGAAATAACGAGCATAAGGTAGCTTGTGAGACATTTTCTTTATTGATGGATCTAGCCATTTATTTGAATTAAATGACAATAGTGTCCCTTTGGTACTAGATCTGCTAAACTTTTCTTTTTGTAGTTGAATTTTAGTTTTTGTTGTTTCTGAATGTTTGATAATTAAGCCTCCAGGTTGACTTGTTAACATTTCCCTCCCCAATGGTTCATAGATTGCTTTGTTAATGCTATTAAGTAGCATATTTGGTGAGTCGAATGCATTCGTAGAATTAAAGAACATCTGGAAAATCTTTAAGAAAGATAGATGCATGTCTTTCCACTCTTTGGGCATTTGAGACGTTGCAGAATCTCTGGACATCACCATTTGAAGAAGTTCTTTTTTTCTTTTTTCCAAAATGGTCCTTACAAAAGCAATGGCATCATCAATCTTGGCCTTCGGATTCTCTTTCAAGTACAGTAGAACTATGTTTGGTTTACCAGCCTTAACTTCTTTCTGCAAATTAATTTTATTTCAATAAAGATCAACATCACTTTCATAGCAGAATGATTAACCATTAGAATTTGCTATATTGTAATTTCTTACTTCCACCAACATTTGGAAAACAACACATTGGCTTGTAATTAGATTTTTCCTATTCTAACAAATCCTTTTAATCTTCTTCTATGTTTAATTTTATAACTTGGAATATTATTTTAATAATTGAAGTATGTAATAAAATGTAGTTGACATACCTCATAACTCTCTATGTCATTCAACAAGCGGCATGAAATCATAAGAGAATTGGTAATCAAAGTGTTGCTAAAGTCCCAACAACTCTCTTCAAGAGTTATTTTTGAGTTTGTCAAATAACAAGCTGTAAGAATCATAATTTGAACTGCAATTGAAGTCTTTGCAATTTCAATATATTGATCAATTGATGGATAACGAGGACTTTTGCTCCACTCAGCTTCCTTTAGCCATGACTTGAATATTTCTTTCCACTTTATAACATATAAATGAAGTCACAACTGTATCGATTAGCTTTTTAATTGTACACAATGGTGAAATTAATGTTGTGAATAATTCAAGTGAAACTCACCGCATCTTGAAGAATTTTCTTCACATCATGGCCATGTCGCTTAAAAGACTTCAGAGAAATATCCTGAACTAAATTCTCGAGGGCAGTAAAAATAACTTTGCTATGGCTTATTAAGCATTCTCCTTCCCATCTATGATTAAAGGGTATAAAGATAATCAATATTTTGTTAAGTGTGCTAAGAATGCATATAGAACAAATACATTCAATTCAAAATTTTTAACGACTCTTTGAAATATAGATACAATTGTAATGTCTTTTTTTTATTTTAATAAACTCTTTTATGAATACCTATTTTTCATATATTTTGTTTCCTCAAATTTTATATGAAACGAGAAATATATGTTAAAATTATAATGCACAAAAAAAGTTTGAAAATAAAAATAATACATATTTCAAAAAAATACATATTTTTTATTTTATATATATATATAATTTCATCTTAATTTAGAAATACAAAATTTTCGTTAATCTTACACATCATTTTAGATATCAAAGATATTATCTCTCAATTGCGTAAATGATCGTTATATACTATAAAAGCTTTTAAAAAGTTGGAATATATAATGCAAGTATGCATAATTATTTATATATATGATTAATATAAATTAATTAGATAAATTAAATAAAGAATGAATGAATTTTAACTCATATTTAAATGTTGAGCATATTTTTGTATAAAAAAAAGTATTACCATATTATTTATTGAAATAAAAGAACTATAAATAAGCCGAAAGTGCAATGATGAATTCCAATCAAGAGTATTTATAATGTTTTCTTGCCTTTGTACTGCATCGGTTAGGATGGATAATTCTTGCATTGAGCCTTTCTCATCAAAGAAATCATCTGCAACTGTAATCAAAATTGCGCATTTTGCGGCTTCCTTTCTTGAATTTGTGTCAAAAGGGAGGCAAGTTGAAGAAGCAATGGCAAAATAGCAGTATGTTGTCTTCTCCCTACCGAATCCCATCATGGAGAGACCGGTATCCTTGGACCACCTTTATATTTAAATTGAGAGGTAATTAAAAAATTTTGAGACGCATATTTATTTAAGAAAATACTGTAAAAGAAAAAAAGATGCAATTATCTTTTCTCTATATTACAATAAACTACCTGTGCAATTCATTAAGCTCCTTTCTATATAGTGATTGCCTCATCATAAAATTATAAATGGCAAATTGTAGGAGATCATTATTTTGCAAGACCCTGCATTTTATTTTCTCATAAAAAAAATTAAAGTTTCAAGTAGCTAATTCTTCATTGTATTTAAGCTCTTATAAATTTACCTGAAAGGTGCATTCTTTCCAGCCCAAAAGTTGTAGACCCCTCCTCTTTCAATGTACAATCTATACTCCAAATGATCCATTCGTGCTAGCCATGTAAGCTCTAACTCATGCTCAATCTAATAAAGTATAAGCAGGTTTCATACAAAAGAGATTATGCATGAAATTTTATATTAAGAAATTGACTCACTCTTATACTGATTCACCTCTTGTTCAAATTTCTTTAAAGAATATGAAATATTGGTTTCATTTTGGGATTTCATGCTCACGAGTCCCTTCTGCAAGATGTGCCAAGAGAACACTCCAGCCTTATCAAGATCTTGATCCTCCAAAAAAGCAATATGTGATGCTTTGTAAATGCTAAGCATGGGGCCTAAAAAGATGGCATAATTATCTTTCATATGTGATAGCATTTTATCATCGTCAATGAACCAACAAAACCTTCCTGTACAAAGGCCATACACATTAGTTGCTTCACCAATCAAACATATTTACTAGCAAAACAAAAATATTTTTATATAATTATTCATAGATGAATAAATACTAATTTCTTTATATTTTAAAAATATCAAATATTTTATTGATGTAATCAACTATTTACTTGGAGAAACTTGATAGCCATGCATCCTTAATAGTCTAAAAGCTAAGGAGTCTTTGAAGATTTGAAATGCAGCATCATCTTTCTTTGTGTCTTCAGGTTCTTCTGCAATCCATTTTCTATGAAAAAATTATAGATATTAAAGTTAATCGCATAATCTTCATCTTGTAAAGATAAGAGAATAGTTGTTTTTCTTATGTTATATATATATATATAACACCCCATGAGCAAGATACATTAGAAAACATTATATTAAAAAAATAGAAAATACCTGTGTAGGTGCTCCATCACATTCTTAATTTCTTCAGTGAAATGCTCTGCACATCCAAGCCTTTCTAAGTGATCAACCACACAAAGCTTTAAGACATCATTGTCCAGTTGGTAAATGGGAGGAACTGTGCATATATTAAATTAAATAAAAATAATTTATGCTTTTTTTTGGATAATTATTGTATCAATTTGTAAATAATCATATTTAAAAAAGTGTTCATTTGATCTTTTGAAGGTAGAAATTGTATTAGAAAATTGATAAATTTATTACTTTTTTCAATTTCTAAGTAATGATGAATTTTTTATATAAAACAAGTGGACATAAAAAAAATATAATTTTTGAATATATCTATTTATAAATGATAAGATGAATCCTCCAAAAATATTTTAATTATCTAAGACTATTTTAAATAGAAACAAAAAAATGATATATTCCTTGAAACAACCCACAGATAGTTCAAATAAAGTTAATAGTGATAAAGATAATGACCTCAATTATTGCAACAAATAATTAATACTCGTCCAATAAAAAAAAAGCCATTATACTTAACTTCATCTTCCAAACATTGGGATAATTGAGGAGAAAATTTTGGCCACATATTTCAATTAAAATGAGTTTCTAAAATTATTAAACTAACTTCTCTCTTTGTAAGGATTAAGCTCATACATTTGAAATGAGTACCTCCGAGTTGGCAATTGGTAAGCAAGTGTTGAAGGTAAGTTTTGTAACTTTGGTCTCCGGTAATCATGTAAGTACAAGCGGCTGTCGACGGTGATTGAAAGAGTAGGGATGAGTTGGAGTTTTCAAATGCGATCTCTCTCATCACAACCCTCTCCTCTGTAATTATCTCATCATTCTCTTCTCTTTTAAGCTTTGTTCCTTTCAATTTAAATTCATGAAAAATTTCATTAGTGATCTGTTGATCAGGAAAGACTTTCAAGCCTTTTGCCCTCGCAAGTTCAACCATCAAAAACCACCTATGAAGAAGAGCAAGCCCATCTTCATCACCACCCTCTATGCTCTTTCTCATATTCATCAATTCATTCTCCAAGTTGTCTTGAAGAAATTTTATTCCTATGTACATACACATAATTATAATAAATAAATTAATTAATATGTCTAAATAAATAGAAAATATTACTAATACATAGATCTTGTACCTTTGTTTATTTTGTACGAGAAACCAGTGATCTCCCAAGTCTTCAGAGCAATTAAGCAAGCAAGAGTGGCCAAAAGATCTTCGCCGCTCCATTGATGCTTATAATTTATAAGCTCATGATGATCAAGTTGAAGTTCATGTTGCTCGTCAAACCAAAAACCAAGATCATTTTGGTTGCATAGAACCCAATCCAAATACTTTGGGAACATCGGGCAAGTCGGATCATCTGGATTAGGCACCATGGCAACCCAGGCAGTTTCATATGCAGAGACAGGTAGGAGGGCAAAGAGGTTGGCCGATGGAGAGAAGAGCTCCTCCTTCATCCTCTTGATGGTTTCGGCAAACCATAGTGGCTGCTCCATTAGTATGTACTCCTAGTTGCTTCACAGTCCAATAGATTTGAATATGAATGCTTTCCTTATCTCGTAAACTATGCAAATAAATGCTTCAGATGGAAAATAGAGTTTGTTTCTAATGGAGTCATCCCTGTAAGTTTATAGCTGAGAAGATGTAGCTCTTTGAGCATTAGCGAGTTGTCGAACTCTCTAAAGACTTGCAATCAATTTTTGAATAACGTGGAGGCTCTTTACCGGTTTCCGAACCAAAAAAAATCAATTAAACAGCATAAATTTTGATATATAGGTAGATCAAGACGTACCTGTCGATGCAGATGGTACTTACCCATTGCTATAACTCAAGACGAACATCACAAATGATGGAGAGAGAGAGAGAGAAAGAGAGATCTTAAGAAACCATTTCTATGCAGATTAGCCTTGCCGACAATGCCCACTCTCTTCCTATTCATAAAACTACCTTTAAAAATAGACATTTTGAATGATTAGATCACGTGAAAAAAAATGTCGGTGCTTCCATGTGACCACGAATGGCAGGGTGGAGCTACATAGCTATTTTTTTATAATTTGAATCAATTTATCAATTATGTATAAATTTAATTATCAGCGGCTATCAGACTGGGCGTTTCAATTCAACATGCCGCACGAAGTAACCGCTTGGGCGAACGAATCCCTATTTAAAGCCCAACTCACTTCTTCTCGCTTCTTTCGCTTTTTGTTCTCTAATCGCCCACTCCCAAACGTAACTATTCATGCCCTTTTGGCCAGTCATCTCGAACAATAAGCTCATATATCGTGCTCCAGTTCAGGATTTCTAGGCTGAATGTCAGTTCTGTATTGTTTCTGGTTATCACCTCCCACTAATCACTAATCGACCGCTACCAGATGTACGTTATCTTACTATCATTTTTCTCCTTTAAGCCTTATTTTGATTTCTTGCTGTTGTTGCAATTTCTGCTTAAGTTTTTTTTTTTTTTTGCCCTGTTTTTCGGTAAAGATCTGCCCTGTTTTTCGGTATTTGGTTAGGATGTGGCGTACCAGAAGGTTATAGTTCTGCTTAAACTTCAATTCTTGTGAATTAGCTGTAGCAACAAAAAATTTAAGAGCTGATTGTCTCCTCAGGATATATAAATGAAGCTTAGAAAGTATTTAATTTTTCTTATTTTGGATCTTGATGGTTTAGTCTCTTAATTATAATGAATTTTTGTAATTTATTAGGTCAATTAAAAACTAATAAATTTTATTATCTATAAAAAATAAAATTAATAATTTTATCTTTTTATCAAAGAATAGTATATACATGCAAATTTAGCTATATATAATATTCACGTGCATCATGTGGATGTGTATTTTATTAGATATCATTGATTTAACCTGTTATAAATTGTTTTTAATTTTTAATTATATATTTCTTATATTTTAAAATTTTATTCACGTGCATCATGTGTATGTGCATTTATATATATATATATATATATATATATATATATATATATATAAAGTTGTAAGAAAATTATTTAATTCAAATAAAGCCTAAACCTCACTACCCATATTTGAATAAAATTTAAGATATTTACTTGATTTCCTTCTACTTGAATTATTCCTGTTTTTAATTACATTTACAAATTTTTGAATTTTAGAATTCTTTTGTTTTTAATTTGGGTCATAAAAAAGATTAGTACAATATATGATTAATTAAATTTAAATCAAGGACTAAGGAATCAATCCTAATTAAATTTAAATTAGAATATTCTTAAGTGATTTTTTTTTTCAGATTTGATTCCAAAAGCTATGCAAATAATTGCTTCTATTGGAAATATAATTTTAGTTGAAGTCATCTGCTCAAAATAGCCTTCCGGGCTTAATAAGATGGGATGGCTAATATTTATTAGACAAAAAGCTAAAATATCATTATAAATTAAATGATTCGGATTAACTCATTTTCTCCATTTTGGTTGGGAGTTTTAAGCAACATTTGTGACTATTTTTTTATTATTTTTAAACAGTTTTTAAGAACAAAATTTTTGTACGAAAATATTTTTAAAAGAAGAATAATGATTGTGTTACATATGAGTATCCATAATTCCTGAAGAAAAAAAATAGAAGGTCAACTTAAAAAATTTTATAAAATAATATATTTTTCCATGGATGTTAGTCAACCATCATGGAATTAACAATGATTGCTGTCATCTATGTGCTCACTATCATCGAACTTAAGGTAATCTTTTATTGAAAGCCATTTAAATATTATATGCTTCCTATCTTAGAAACAATGGAGTCCTAGCTCCATGTTTGAAAGCAAATATTTATTAATATAAAAGATTTGGCTAAATATAATATTATGTCTATCTTCTTCTCTTATGCAGCTTCTCTATTAGATTGTATTTTATTCAACTTTTAACATATAAATCTATTTATTTTCTTAGTTGATTTATATCATATAAAAAAATATTATGAAGTGTGAGGTATATGCAGCAAATAACATTCGAATAAAAATCACTCATAGGTTTTTTTGTATGGGAAATTTGAGTCAATTAAGGAAAAAAAAAAAACATACACATTACATACGTAAGCTTCAAATCCAAGATTTTTTGTTGGTAGCTAAAGCTCCCGACCGATACATTAAAATGACCTACATAATCACTCAAAAAGATGAAACCCATGCATATGCAATATTCTTCATAAAACTACAATCAAGGCACATCATTTTTTTATTTATTTAACCTATGAAAATCACAATACCTTATTAAAAATACGAATTAGAAATGCAACTCAAATAATCCATGGCATATATGGTTGAAATCAAAAGCTCGTGGCCTCTATCTCTAGCTCGAGCATCAATCTCTGCTCCAGTATCTACTAATTCCAAAGCATACTTTTGTTACTAGTGCCTAACTATCTGGCTTATTTCTCCCTTCATTTGCTCAAGCTTCAAGATCTGCTTCCATATCTACCATTTCCAAAGCATACTTTTATATCTCGGAGAATTAAATTGCTTGAAATAACCAGCAGAAGGTAGCTTGTGAGATATTTTCTTTATCCACGGATCTTGCCATTTGTTTGAAATTAAATGACAGTATTGTCCCTTTATTACTAGATCTACTAAACTTTTCTTTTTGTAGTTGAATTTTAGTTTTTGTTGTTTCTAAATGTTTGATAATTAAGCCTCGAGGTTGACTTGTTAACATTTCCCTCCCCAATGGTTTCATAGATTGCTTTGTTAATGCTATCGAGTAGCATATTTGGCGAGTCAAATGCATTGGTAGAAGTAAAGAACATCTGGAAAACCTTCAAGAAAGATAGATGCAGATCTTTCCACTCTCTCTGGGCATTTGAGAAGTTGCAGAATCTCTGGACATCGCCATTTGAAGAAGTTCTTTTTTTCCTTTTTTTCCAAAATGGTCCTTACAAAAGCAATGGCATCATCAATCTTGGCCTTTGGATTCTCTTTCAAGTACAATAGAACTATGTTTGGTTTACCAGCCTTAGCTTCTTTCTGCAAATTAATTTTATTTCAGTAAACATCAACATCAATTGTGTACTCAAATACAACTAATTTTTTTGTGTTGGTGGGCTAATTTCTTTTATTCTAGGTCTTACTTTAACAAAATAAGAAAAAGAATAATGAATGCAATTAATAAAATATAGTTAACAAACCTCATAGCTCTCCAAGTCATTCAACAAGCGACATGAAACCATAAGAAATTTTAGTAATCATAGTATTGTTGAAGTTCCAAAACTCTTCGGCATCAACTTTTGAGTTTGTCAAATAACATGCTGTAAGAATAATCATATCAACTGCAATTGAAGTTGTCGCATTTTCAATATATTGATCGATTGATGGATAATGAGGACTTTTGCTCCACTCAGCTTCCTTTAGCCACGACTTGAATATTTCTTTCCACTTCATAACATATAGATAAATTCACAACTCTATTAAATAGCTTCTTAAATGTATATGACGATATAACTAATGTTGAATGTGAACACTCACTGTGTTTTGAAGAATTTTCTTCACGCCATGATCATGTCTCTTAGGGAACTTGAGAGAAATATCTGGAACTAAATTGTCTAGGGCAGTGAAAATAACTTTGCTATGACTTGTCAGAGATTCTCCCTCCCATCTATAATTATTTGGGATAAGCATAATCAATATTTTGTTGATAGAGCTAAGAATGCATATACAAACAAATACATTCAATTTAATTAATTTTTTTTTACAGAAAACTTGAAATTTAGAAAGAGTTTCAAAGTTTTTTCTTAATAAAATTCTTATATGAATCCCTTTTTTTCACATAATTTATTATCTTGAAATTTTATATTAAATGAGAAATATATTTTAAAATTATATGCACAAAATTATGCATGAATATGCCAATATACATTTAAAACATATGTAAGCAAATTTTATTATTTTCTATAATTTTTTTATATGCAACAATTTAAATCTTGGTTCTTCATGTTAGAGATCAAAAATAGCATCTCTCAACAATGTAAATGATGACTATATTCTACCAAAATTTTAAAAAAATTGTTGAGATATATAAAGTAGGATCCATGTCATCAAATATTATTCTATAAAAACCTTAAAATATTAGAAATTCAGTTTTAGATAAATTTAATGAATTGGATGAAAAATTAAAGATTGAATGCATGGACTTTAAGCCACATTTTAATGTTGAACAGATTGTCATTTATTATAAAAATGTTATATCAAATAATTTATTGAGATAAAAAGAACTATAAATAAGCAAAGTGTGCAAGGATCAATTCCTATCATAAGTAACATATAATATTTTCCTGCCTTTGAACCGCATCTGTTAGGATGGATAATTCATGTATTGAGCCTTTTTCATCAAAGAAATCATCTGCAACCGTAATCAAGATTGCACATTTTGTTGCTTCCTTCCTTGAACATGTGTCAAGAGGGAGGCAACTAAACTAATTGAAGAAGCCATGGCAAAATAGCAGTATCTGCCGAATCCCATCATGGAGAGACCAGTATCCTTAGACCACCTTTATATACAAATTGAGATGGAGTTAAAAAAAATTGAGAAGAAAATTAAAAAAAAATAATAATTGTGGAAATAAGGCAAAAGAGGAGGCAAATATATTTTTCTCTCTGTAGTATAGTAAAACTACCTATGTAATTCCTGAAGCTCCTTTCTATATGTTGATTGCCTCATCATAAAAATTATCAATAGCAAGTTGGAGGAGGTCATTATTTTGTATGACCCTGCATTTTATTTTATTTATAAAAAAAAAAACGTTCAACAACCAAATTATTTATCTTAAGTTAACTCCTATATAAATTTACCTATATGTTGCATTCTTTCCCACCCAGAAGTTGTAGATCCCTCCTCCTTCAATGCACAATCTATGCTCCAAATGATCCATTCGTGCTAGCCATTTAATTAACCTCTAACTCATGCTCAATCTGGTAAAGTATATAGGTAGGTTTCATAAGGGATTAGGAAATTTTACATAAAGAAATTGGTTCTCTCTTATACTAATTCATCTCTTGTTCAAATTTCTTTAATGAATATGAAATATTGGTTTCATTTTGGGATTTTATGCTCTTGAGTCCCTTCTGCAAGATGTTCCAGGAGAACACCTCTGCCTTATCAAGATCATGATCCTCCAAAAAAAAGCAATATGTGATGCTTTGTAAATGCTAAGCATGGGGCCTAAAAAGAAGGCATAGTTATCTTTCATATGTGATAGCATTTTCTCATCATCAATGAACCAACAAAACCTCCCTGTACAAAGGCCATTCACATCAAACAAATTTATTACTAGTAAAACTAAAATATGTTGATGTAATTAATCATAGATGAATAAATATTTATTTATTATGTTTTAGAAATATTAAATATTTTATTCATGTATTAAACTACTAACTTGGAGAAACTTGATAGCCATACATCCTTAATAGTCGAAATGTTAAGGAGTCTTTGTAGATTTGAAATACATCATCATCTTTCTTTGGGATTTTTTATTCTTCTGCAGTCCATGTTCTAGAAAAAATACAAATATTGAAATTAATCGATGTTGATGATTTTTGTCAAAAAAAAATGCAAAGTTGTCAAATTTCAACCATCTAATTTATTTTAGTTTGTTGAAATCATATATGATTGAAAATGATTGAAACTAGCAAGTGTCACCTGACAAACAACTTGTGATATTTAAAATTATAATAATTTTAAATAAAGTTTATAAACTTTATATATAATGAACTTCAGATCGAATTTATATTAAAATGAATTATACAAAGAAAAAAAAAACATACCTGTATAAGTGATCCATCACATGCCTGATTTCTTCAGAGAAATGCTCTGCACATCCAAGCCTCTTCAAGTGATCAATCATGCAAAGCTTTATAAAATCTTTGTCCACTTGGTACATGGGAGGAACTGTACATAGGGCCAAATCTAACCTTAGTTTTCGGGGTGATAATTATTATGTAAAAATTTAAATACTATACTATATATATATATATATATATATATATATATATATATATATATATAAAAAGAAAAATCTTATATTTTATTATAATTTATAAATTTAAAAAAAATGCATATATAATTGTATCATATGCATTTATTATATATTTTTGTATTATTTGGAAATGAATCTACATAAAATTGATATATTTTTTTCTCTATCAACCGGCCTAAATTGATGGGTAAATAATGGGAGATGCGTCATATTAGGGCAAAATTTTATTTTTGCTTGGGGGGGAGGGGGGCAGAGTTCCGCAATTAGCCCTCTTCTATATTAAATTTTTTTAATTGCGACACCCTATGACTGTACATATATTATTTCAGTAAAAAAATTTTAAGTTTTGTCAAAAAATATTTTAATTTTCTATAACTTCTTTAACTTCTTTAAAAATGCAAATAAGAAATTTGGGTCAAATATTTCTACTCAATATTAAATAGAACGATTTCTGAAATTATTATAACTTGGTTTTTGGATGATATAAAATCCTGCCCATAAATGGGCTTTAAAAAAAATTTATCAGTTATAATATTTTTCAACCTCATTGATTAATACCTACGTGTTGGCAATTGGCAAGCAAGTGTTGTAGGTAAGATTTATAAGTCTAGTATCTAGTAATCATGTAAGCACAAGCGGTCACTGACGGAGATCGGAAAAGTAGTGTTGAGCCAAAGTTTCCAAATGCAATCTCTCTCATCACAAGTCTCTCCTTCGTAATTATGTCTTCGGCCTCTTCACTTTTAAGTTTTTTTTCATTCAATTTAAATTCATAAAAAAATTCATTATTGATTAGTTGAGCAGAAAAGACTTTCAAGCCTTTTGCCTTTGCAAGCTCAGCCATAAAAAAAAAAGACCACCTACGAAAATGAGCATGCCCAACTTTGTCACCACCCTCTTCTCTCTCTTTCTCATATTCATCAATTCTTTCTCCATGTTATCTTGGAGAAATCTCAATCCGACAAATGTACAAATGAGTATAACAAATTAATTCATTCTTATATCTACATAAATATAAAATACGTGTTACAACTAATATAGAGTTCTTGTACCTTTGTTTATTCTATGAGAGAAATCATTACTCTCCCAAGTTTTTAGAGCGATTAAGCAAGCAAGAGTGGCCAAAAGATCATCATTTCTACATTGATGCTTATAGTCTATAAGCTCGTGATGAACATTATTAATACCATGTTGCTCGTCGAACCAAAAGCCCAGGGCATTTTTGACTGCGTAGGATCCAGTCCAAATACTCTGAAAACATTGGGCTAGTTGGTTCATCAGGGTCAGGCACCATGACAACCCAAGCCGTCTCATATGCAGAGACGGGTAAGAGGGCGAAGAGGTTGGCCGATGGAGAGAAGAGCTCCTCCTTCATCCTCTCGATCATTTTTTTGCGAACCCCAATGATTGCTCCATCACTAGTTAAACCTAAAAACATGCTCTGCAGTCTGATGAATGGGTGTTAGATTATACTCCAAATGAGCAAGGTTCAAACCTTGTGCAGGCTTGATCCAGTTGGCAGTGTTCATAGGCGAGCGGTGGCAGTTGGTTTGTGGGTGGGCAGGAGGGCGGGTTGGGGTAGCTGGTTTGCAGGGAAAACGAGCAGTAGGCATATTTGAGCAGAATTTTGAAAATTTTATTTTAATTTTTATGGCAGCAATTTTTGTGCGGATTATTTTTGCCAAAAATCTGATGGAAACGTTCCCGACAGACTTTTGTCGGTGTTTGGTTTCAGAAGCGTGTTTTACCCCCATGAAAAATTTGCCCGAAATACTAATTATCGACGGATTTTGATCGTTTTCCGAGCATGAGCATGACAGCAGCAGATTCCCACAACAAGAATGAAAGAAAGGTGACGGTTGAGGAAGATGGGAGGGGAGAAACCCTAGCAGAAAAAAAAAAAAAAAAGCATACTTACTAATGTTATAATATTAGTTATGCTTAAACGTGATTAGAAAAAAATCTATTACTCAAATGGGTACACTCCAAACTGAGGTTTTAGCCTAAAACTATGTAACTTTAATTTGGTCGTCTGTACAATTTGGTTCCAACTCCATCATGTGCAACACACATAGCTGAGAGATACATTAGACAACAACATACAATGTCACATCATACGCAATATATTTTTAGGATTTTTTAAAGTCCTTTATTTAAGCTTTGTCAAGGCACTGGTAAGCGTCTTTTTAGCAGTCATTGAAGCTTCATTTTTCTGAGAAAACTTAAAGAGAGAACTTAAAAGGGAGAGAGAAAAATGGTAGAGTTTTTGACAAAGGGAGAAGATTCTTGGATGGAGTTTCAAGTGAGTGCGGAGGGGGTTTCACACGATTGCTCTGGCAAACTTGCACCTTAGTGCCATCAGATTCAAGGTTCGTCTTGAGGGAAGTTTTTAGAAAAAAAAGAAGATCTCTTTGGTGTCAAAGGACCCAACTCCTCTGCCATACCAGGTGGGTGGAAAAGATTTTGTAATGGTTTCTCCACCTTGCTGTAGGGGCAAAAGGAGAGTCATTATAGTTTTAATGCAATACTCAGAGGGTGCTTCCGAGGAGTGGACGTAGGTCAGGTTGATCGAAACCACTATAAAATCTGATGTGTTCTTTCTGATTTTATTTTTTTCGCACTTATTTTTTCATATTTCTTTATGGATATAACTGTTTGATTGAAAATCTGTGATCGATATTACATTGTATTTATTATAATCATTTCAAACAGTTTTTCCCTTCATAAATGAGTGTGCTTTTTTTATTAGACATGTTTATTGCTGGAGAATTTAGGGTAGTGAGTATGTATTTTAGATCTTAATATTGCACAAAAATCCACTCATATACAGATAAAAGAAGTATGCAATGACACTAGAGCATCTTTGCAAAAAATAAAGAAAGGGAAAAAAATATGAAGTTACGCCTAGTTGAAATAAAGGATGAAGCAATAGACTAGAGAGATCTAAGGAAAAAGAACTTGAATTCAATATGAGCAACTTGTACATTTCCAATGAGTTAGCCTCCTTTATCAAGAATTTGATCAATTCACAATCCATGAAGGAATGTTGTAAGGAAGTATTGTAAACTTGTTTACAGCATCAACTCGTTCCAAGATCAGGATCAAGAACCTAGACATATACTTCCTTATCATCACTCAAAGGCAATCTTATGGATAGGGTACATATATTGGAAAAAACAAATTATACAATTCTTGTAAACTTAACTGCACAACTTTAATATGTATACATAACTACACAACATTAATAGGATGAAGCGGGAAATTAAGCAGGATACTTAACTACACAACATTAATATGTATACATAGCTCAATGCTCATTGGCTTATTTCTCCCTTCGCTTGCTCAAGTTTCGAGGTCTGCTTCCATAGCTATCACTTCCAAAGGATACTTTTATATCTGGCAGAATTAAATTGCATGAAATAACGAGCATAAGGTAGCTTGTGAGACATTTTCTTTATTGGCGGATCTAGCCATTTGTTTGAATTAAATGACAATAGTGTCCCTTTGGTACTAGATCTGCTAAACTTTTCTTTTTATAGTTGAATTTTAGTTTTTGTTGTTTCTGAATGTTTGATAATTAAGCCTCCAGGTTGACTTGTTAACATTTCCCTCCCCAATGGTTTATAGATTGCTTTGTTAATGCTATTGAGTAGCATATTTGGCGAGTCGAATGCATTCGTAGAATTAAAGAACATCTGGAAAATCTTTAAGAAAGATAGATGCAGATCTTTCCACTCTCTGGGCATTTTAGATGCTGCAGAATCTTTGGACATCACCATTTGAAGAAGTTCTTTTTTCCTTTTTTTTCCAAAATGGTCCTTACAAAAGCAATGGCATCATCAATCTTGGCCTTTGGATTCTCTTTCAAGTACAGTAGAACTATATTTGGTTTACCAGCCTTAGCTTCTTTCTGCAAATTAATTTTATTTCAGTAAAGATCGATCAACATCACTTGCATAGCAGAACAATTAATCAGTAGAATTTGCTATATTGAAATTTCTTATTTCCACCAACATTTGGAAAACAGCACATTGGCTTGTAATTAAATTTTTCCTATTCTAACAAATCCTTTTAATCTTCTTCTATGTTTAGTTTTATAACTTGGAATATCATTTTAATAATTGAAGTATGTAATAAAATGTAGTTGACATACCTCATAGCTCTCTATTTTTTTTTTTTTTTTTTGGTTAAAACCCACCAACGGGCCTACGCGTTAAATAAGGGAAAAAGTTACACAGTCCTTAAAGGGTTCTCTAGCTCACTAATGCTCCAAAGAGCTACAGGAAAAATTAAAAAGGAACCTAAGAGCCTGAGATCCCTACTACAAAAAATTACAATAATATCTAGTAACATTCTAGAGACAAAAAAAGAAGGGAACAAAGAATAACATTCAGCACGACCCTTCCAGCAACAAACGTACCCTGCACAAAACGAGCGCGGAGCTCCAAAAACCTGAAAAAACAGGCCTGCAAGGATACTAGAGCAAAAAAGAAGCAAGTAACAGAACTTAACGATAAGAAAAAGATTCCAGAATATAAAAAAGATCTCAGGCTTGCAATAGATCCCCCTAATATTACACTTACTCAAGTAGTATCCAGCAGAATACCAGATACCGCAAAACAAGCTAAACATAGCTTAAACAGAAAAGGAAAAAGTTGAGGCCCAGAACCAATATGCTCCATCCAGATTACCAATACGAAGCACAAAATAAACATAGTAGGGAAACAGCAGAAATTCAAAAACAAAATGAAACGTCAAGGTCAAAAAATCTATCAGGAAAAATACCTTCAGGAAAAAAACCCACCTGAAGCAGAGGAAAGCAACCAGAGAATAGATTAGAGAGGGACATAACATGAAAAAATAGGACCAGAATACATTAATGAAACCTTATATAAGGGAAACCCATCCGATCCAGTTTAATAAGCCCCAGAATGTCCCTAGGAAGGGAGTTTTCATTGAAATGCACAAAACCATCCAAGCCACACCCCATTTTCGCTAAAACCATCAGCCACAGCATTACCTTCTCGCATTATATGAGAGATAGAAAAATTGATACGAGATAAACAATGCTTAATATCTCTAATCATGTAAAAAAATTGTTGGGGTTATTCTTCAAATTGCCACTAATATATTGAATTAATAATAAAGCATCAACTTCAACCCAGATTTTATTCAACCCCAAAGATAAACAGAGATGAATCCCATACTGCAAACTAGCAAATTCCGCTTGAAGAGCATTACTGCCAGAGGAGGGGGCCAGCATACGCAATAACAGTTTTACCCTTATGATCCCGGATAATACCACCACATCCAGCAAAAGAATTATTGTAAGAGCCATCAGTGTTAAGTTTAAAGTAATCCTTAAACCGGACATCTCCAGCAAACCAATATCTCGTTTTTGGTAATAGGCTGAAGAGAAAAATTCAGCCCAAACACAAAAGCAGCATTAAGACAATTATGAAAAGAACTCGCATTAATTAAATTTGCACTATGAAGCTGAAGAATTTTGTTCTTGACTTTAGCAATAATATTCAAAGCATTCATACCAATATTGTCATGCTTGGAGGCATTGCGGCTCTCCCATAAATACCAACAGATGAGAATAGGAATAATATTTCTAATGTGACCTTTGATAGGAATGATCCAATCAGTAATTATAGCAATAACCGAATCATACTGAAAAGAAGAAAAAAATCTTGCAATCAATTTTTGAATAACGTGGAGGCTCTTTACCGGTTTCCGAACCAAAAAAAATCAATTAAACAGCATAAATTTTGATATATAGGTAGATCAAGACGTACCTGTCGATGCAGATGGTACTTACCCATTGCTATAACTCAAGACGAACATCACAAATGATGGAGAGAGAGAGAGAGAGAGATCTTAAGAAACCATTTCTATGCAAATTAGCCTTGCCGACAATGCCCACTCTCTTCCTATTCATAAAACTACCTTTAAAAATAGACATTTTGAATGATTAGATCACGTGAAAAAAAATGTCGGTGCTTCCATGTGACCACGAATGGCAGGGTGGAGCTACATAGCTATTTTTTTATAATTTGAATCAATTTATCAATTATGTATAAATTTAATTATCAGCGGCTATCAGACTGGGCGTTTCAATTCAACATGCCGCACGAAGTAACCGCTTGGGCGAACGAATCCCTATTTAAAGCCCAACTCACTTCTTCTCGCTTCTTTCGCTTTTTGTTCTCTAATCGCCCACTCCCAAAACGTAACTATTCATGCCCTTTTGGCCAGTCATCTCGAACAATAAGCTCATATATCGTGCTCCAGTTCAGGATTTCTAGGCTGAATGTCAGTTCTGTATTGTTTCTGGTTATCACCTCCCACTAATCACTAATCGACCGCTACCAGATGTACGTTATCTTACTATCATTTTTCTCCTTTAAGCCTTATTTTGATTTCTTGCTGTTGTTGCAATTTCTGCTTAAGTTTTTTTTTTTTTAATCTGCCCTGTTTTTCGGTAAAGATGTGACCGAAGAGCCCAATTCCAACGTCTTTAATTAGGATTTGGTTAGGATGTAGGCGTATTGTCATCAATTGAACTGGTTATAGTTCTGCTTAAACTATCAATTCTTGTGAATTAGCTGTAGCAACAAAAAATTTTAGAGCTGATTGTCTCCTCAGTGAGGGTGGCTTTGGTCGAGTATATAAATGAAGCTTAGAAAGTATTTAATTTTTCTTATTTTGGATCTTGATGGTTTAGTCTCTTAATTATAATGAATTTTTGTAATTTATTAGGTCAATTAAATCTAAGCATCAATATATCAACATAACGTCAAATAGTTAGGACAAAGTTAATCATTGTGAAGACGATCAAATAAAAATGCTACCTTGCAAACCTGATTAATTTTATAAAATGAGCAAAAATAAATAATTATAGAATTTACACAATTATTATATAAAATTAATATCTAAAACTTTCCACTAAGATAACTAATAAATTTTATTATCTATAAAAATAAAATTAATAATTTTATCTTTTTATCAAAGAATAGTATACATGCAAATTTAGCTATATATAATATTCACGTGCATCATGTGGATGTGTATTTTATTAGATATCATTGATTTAACCTGTTATAAATTGTTTTTAATTTTTAATTATATATTTCTTATATTTTAAAATTTTATTCACGTGCATCATGTGCATGTGCATTTATATATATATATATATATATATATATATATATATATATATATATATATATATATATATATATATATATATATATATATATATATATATATATATATATATATATATATATATATAAAAAGTTGTAAGAAAATTATTTAATTCAAATAAAGCCTAAACCTCACTACCCATATTTGAATAAAATTTAAGATATTTACTTGATTTCCTTCTACTTGAATTATTCCTGTTTTTAATTACATTTACAAAATTTTTGAATTTTAGAATTCTTTTGTTTTTAATTTGGGTCATAAAAAAGATTAGTACAATATATGATTAATTAAATTTAAATCAAGGACTAAGGAATCAATCCTAATTAAATTTAAATTAGAATATTCTTAAGTGATTTTTTTTTTCAGATTTGATTCCAAAAGCTATGCAAATAATTGCTTCTATTGGAAATATAATTTTAGTTGAAGTCATCTGCTCAAAATAGCCTTCCGGGCTTAATAAGATGGGATGGCTAATATTTATTAGACAAAAAGCTAAAATATCATTATAAATTAAATGATTCGGATTAACTCATTTTCTCCATTTTGGTTGGGAGTTTTAAGCAACATTTGTGACTATTTTTTTATTATTTTTAAACAGTTTTTAAGAACAAAATTTTTTGTACGAAAATATTTTTAAAAGAAGAATAATGATTGTGTTACATATGAGTATCCATAATTCCTGAAGAAAAAAAATAGAAGGTCAACTTAAAAAATTTATAAAATAATATATTTTTCCATGGATGTTAGTCAACCATCATGGAATTAACAATGATTGCTGTCATCTATGTGCTCACTATCATCGAACTTAAGGTAATCTTTTATTGAAAGCCATTTAAATATTATATGCTTCCTATCTTAGAAACAATGGAGTCCTAGCTCCATGTTTGAAAGCAAATATTTATTAATATAAAAGATTTGGCTAAATATAATATTATGTCTATCTTCTTCTCTTATGCAGCTTCTCTATTAGATTGTATTTTATTCAACTTTTAACATATAAATCTATTTATTTTCTTAGTTGATTTATATCATATAAAAAAATATTATGAAGTGTGAGGTATATGCAGCAAATAACATTCGAATAAAAATCACTCATAGGTTTTTTTGTATGGGAAATTTGAGTCAATTAAGGAAAAAAAAAAAACATACACATTACATACGTAAGCTTCAAATCCAAGATTTTTTGTTGGTAGCTAAAGCTCCCGACCGATACATTAAAATGACCTACATAATCACTCAAAAAGATGAAACCCATGCATATGCAATATTCTTCATAAAACTACAATCAAGGCACATCATTTTTTTATTTATTTAACCTATGAAATCACAATACCTTATTAAAAATACGAATTAGAAATGCAACTCAAATAATCCATGGCATATATGGTTGAAATCAAAAGCTCGTGGCCTCTATCTCTAGCTCGAGCATCAATCTCTGCTCCAGTATCTACTAATTCCAAAGCATACTTTTGTTACTAGTGCCTAACTATCTGGCTTATTTCTCCCTTCATTTGCTCAAGCTTCAAGATCTGCTTCCATATCTACCATTTCCAAAGCATACTTTTATATCTCGGAGAATTAAATTGCTTGAAATAACCAGCAGAAGGTAGCTTGTGAGATATTTTCTTTATCCACGGATCTTGCCATTTGTTTGAATTAAATGACAGTATTGTCCCTTTATTACTAGATCTACTAAACTTTTCTTTTTGTAGTTGAATTTTAGTTTTTGTTTGTTTCTAAATGTTTGATAATTAAGCCTCGAGGTTGACTTGTTAACATTTCCCTCCCCAATGGTTCATAGATTGCTTTGTTAATGCTATCGAGTAGCATATTTGGCGAGTCAAATGCATTGGTAGAAGTAAAGAACATCTGGAAAACCTTCAAGAAAGATAGATGCAGATCTTTCCACTCTCTGGGCATTTGAGAAGTTGCAGAATCTCTGGACATCGCCATTTGAAGAAGTTCTTTTTTCCCTTTTTTCCAAAATGGTCCTTACAAAAGCAATGGCATCATCAATCTTGGCCTTTGGATTCTCTTTCAAGTACAATAGAACTATGTTTGGTTTACCAGCCTTAGCTTCTTTCTGCAAATTAATTTTATTTCAGTAAACATCAACATCAATTGTGTACTCAAATACAACTAATTTTTATTGGTGGGCTAATTTCTTTTATTCTAGGTCTTACTTTAACAAAATAAGAAAAAGAATAATGAATGCAATTAATAAAATATAGTTAACAAACCTCATAGCTCTCCAAGTCATTCAACAAGCGACATGAAACCATAAGAAATTTAGTAATCATAGTATTGTTGAAGTTCCAAAACTCTTCGGCATCAACTTTTGAGTTTGTCAAATAACATGCTGTAAGAATAATCATATCAACTGCAATTGAAGTTGTCGCATTTTCAATATATTGATCGATTGATGGATTAATGAGGACTTTTGCTCCACTCAGCTTCCTTTAGCCACGACTTGAATATTTCTTTCCACTTCATAACATATAGATAAATTCACAACTCTATTAAATAGCTTCTTAAATGTATATGACGATATAACTAATGTTGAATGTGAACTCACTGTGTTTTGAAGAATTTTCTTCACGCCATGATCATGTCTCTCTAGGGAACTTGAGAGAAATATCTGGAACTAAATTGTCTAGGGCAGTGAAAATAACTTTGCTATGACTTGTCAGAGATTCTCCCTCCCATCTATAATTATTTGGGATAAGCATAATCAATATTTTGTTGATAGAGCTAAGAATGCATATACAACAAATACATTCAATTTAATTAATTTTTTTTTTTTACAGAAAACTTGAAATTTAGAAAGAGTTTCAAAGTTTTTTCTTAATAAATTCTTATATGAATCCCTTTTTTTCACATAATTTATTATCTTGAAATTTTTATTAAATGAGAAATATATTTTAAAATTATATGCACAAAATTATGCATGAATATGCCAATATACATTTAAAACATATGTAAGCAAATTTTTATTATTTTCTATAATTTTTTATATGCAACAATTTAAATCTTGGTTCTTCATGTTAGAGATCAAAAATAGCATCTCTCAACAATGTAAATGATGACTATATTCTACCAAAATTTTAAAAAAATTGTTGAGATATATAAAGTAGGATCCATGTCATCAAATATTATTCTATAAAAACCTTAAAATATTAGAAATTCAGTTTTAGATAAATTTAATGAATTGGATGAAAAATTAAGATTGAATGCATGGACTTTAAGCCACATTTTAATGTTGAACAGATTGTCATTTATTATAAAAATGTTATATCAAATAATTTATTGAGATAAAAGAACTATAAATAAGCAAAGTGTGCAAGGATCAATTCCTATCATAAGTAACATATAATATTTTCCTGCCTTTGAACCGCATCTGTTAGGATGGATAATTCATGTATTGAGCCTTTTTCATCAAAGAAATCATCTGCAACCGTAATCAAGATTGCACATTTTGTTGCTTCCTTCCTTGAACATGTGTCAAGAGGGAGGCAACTAATTGAAGAAGCCATGGCAAAATAGCAGTATCTGCCGAATCCCATCATGGAGAGACCAGTATCCTTAGACCACCTTTATATACAAATTGAGATGGAGTTAAAAAAAAATTGAGAAGAAAATTAAAAAAAAATAATAATTGTGGAAATAAGGCAAAAGAGGAGGCAAATATATTTTTCTCTCTGTAGTATAGTAAACTACCTATGTAATTCCTGAAGCTCCTTTCTATATGTTGATTGCCTCATCATAAAATTATCAATAGCAAGTTGGAGGAGGTCATTATTTTGTATGACCCTGCATTTTATTTATTTATAAAAAAATAAACGTTCAACAACCAAATTATTTATCTTAAGTTAACTCCTATAAATTTACCTATATGTTGCATTCTTTCCCACCCAGAAGTTGTAGATCCCTCCTCCTTCAATGCACAATCTATGCTCCAAATGATCCATTCGTGCTAGCCATTTAATTAACCTCTAACTCATGCTCAATCTGGTAAAGTATATAGGTAGGTTTCATAAGGGATTAGGAAATTTTACATAAAGAAATTGGTTCTCTCTTATACTAATTCATCTCTTGTTCAAATTTCTTTAATGAATATGAAATATTGGTTTCATTTTGGGATTTTATGCTCTTGAGTCCCTTCTGCAAGATGTTCCAGGAGAACACCTCTGCCTTATCAAGATCATGATCCTCCAAAAAAGCAATATGTGATGCTTTGTAAATGCTAAGCATGGGGCCTAAAAAGAAGGCATAGTTATCTTTCATATGTGATAGCATTTTCTCATCATCAATGAACCAACAAAACCTCCCTGTACAAAGGCCATTCACATCAAACAAATTTATTACTAGTAAAACTAAAATATGTTGATGTAATTAATCATAGATGAATAAATATTTATTTATTATGTTTTAGAAATATTAAATATTTTATTCATGTATTAAACTACTAACTTGGAGAAACTTGATAGCCATACATCCTTAATAGTCGAAATGTTAAGGAGTCTTTGTAGATTTGAAATACATCATCATCTTTCTTTGGGATTTTTATTCTTCTGCAGTCCATGTTCTAGAAAAAATACAAATATTGAAATTAATCGATGTTGATGATTTTTGTCAAAAAAAAATGCAAAGTTGTCAAATTTCAACCATCTAATTTATTTTAGTTTGTTGAAATCATATATGATTGAAAATGATTGAAACTAGCAAGTGTCACCTGACAAACAACTTGTGATATTTAAAATTATAATAATTTTAAATAAAGTTTATAAACTTTATATATAATGAACTTCAGATCGAATTTATATTAAAATGAATTATACAAAGAAAAAAAAAACATACCTGTATAAGTGATCCATCACATGCCTGATTTCTTCAGAGAAATGCTCTGCACATCCAAGCCTCTTCAAGTGATCAATCATGCAAAGCTTTATAAAATCTTTGTCCACTTGGTACATGGGAGGAACTGTACATAGGGCCAAATCTAACCTTAGTTTTCGGGGTGATAATTATTATGTAAAAATTTAAATACTATATATATATATATATATATATATATATATATATATATATAAAAGAAAAATCTTATATTTTATTATAATTTATAAATTTAAAAAATTGCATATATAATTGTATCATATGCATTTATTATATATTTTGTATTATTTGGAAATGAATCTACATAAAATTGATATTTTTTCTCTATCAACCGGCCTAAATTGATGGGTAAATAATGGGAGATGCGTCATATTAGGGCAAAATTTTTATTTTTGCTTGGGGGGGGAGGGGGGCAGAGTTCCGCAATTAGCCCTCTTCTATATTAAATTTTTTTAATTGCGACACCCTATGACTGTACATATATTATTTCAGTAAAAAAATTTTAAGTTTTGTCAAAAAATATTTTAATTTTCTATAACTTCTTTAACTTCTTTAAAAATGCAAAAATAAGAAATTTGGGTCAAATATTTCTACTCAATATTAAATAGAACGATTTCTGAAATTATTATAACTTGGTTTTTGGATGATATAAAATCCTGCCCATAAATGGGCTTTAAAAAAAAAATTTATCAGTTATAATATTTTTTCAACCTCATTAAATAATACCTCCCGTGAGTCCGTGTTGGCAATTGGTAAGCATGTGTTGTAGGTAAAAAATTTGTAAGTAAGATCTCTAGTAATCATGTAAGCACAAGCAGTCACTGACGGAGATCGAAAAAGTAGTGTTGAGCCAAAGTTCCCAAATGCAATCTCTCTCATCACAAGTCTCTTCTTCGTAATTATGTCTTCGGCCTCTTCACTTTTAAGCTTTTTTTCATTCAATTTAAATTCATAAAAAAAATTCATTATTGATTAGTTGAGCAGAAAAGACTTTCAAGCCTTTTGCCTTTGCAAGCTCAGCCATAAAAAACCACCTACGAAAATGAGCATGCCCAACTTTGTCACCACCCTCTTCTCTCTTTCTCATATTCATCAATTCTTTCTCCATGTTATCTTGGAGAAATCTCAATCCGACAAATGTACAAATGAGTATAACAAATTAATTCATTCTTATATCTACATAAATATAAAATACGTGTTACAACTAATATAGAGTTCTTGTACCTTTGTTTATTCTATGAGAGAAATCATTACTCTCCCAAGTTTTTAGAGCGATTAAGCAAGCAAGAGTGGCCAAAAGATCATCATTTCTACATTGATGCTTATAGTCTATAAGCTCGTGATGAACATTATTAATACCATGTTGCTCGTCGAACCAAAAGCCCAGGGCATTTTGACTGCGTAGGATCCAGTCCAAATACTCTGAAAACATTGGGCTAGTTGGTTCATCAGGGTCAGGCACCATGACAACCCAAGCCGTCTCATATGCAGAGACGGGTAAGAGGGCGAAGAGGTTGGCCGATGGAGAGAAGAGCTCCTCCTTCATCCTCTCGATCATTTTTGCGAACCCCAATGATTGCTCCATCACTAGTTAAACCTAAAAACATGCTCTGCAGTCTGATGAATGGGTGTTAGATTATACTCCAAATGAGCAAGGTTCAAACCTTGTGCAGGCTTGATCCAGTTGGCAGTGTTCATAGGCGAGCGGTGGCAGTTGGTTTGTGGGTGGGCAGGAGGGCGGGTTGGGGTAGCTGGTTTGCAGGGAAACGAGCAGTAGGCATATTTGAGCAGAATTTTGAAAATTTTATTTTAATTTTTATGGCAGCAATTTTTGTGCGGATTATTTTTGCCAAAAATCTGATGGAAACGTTCCCGACAGACTTTTGTCGGTGTTTGGTTTCAGAAGCGTGTTTTACCCATGAAAAATTTGCCCGAAATACTAATTATCGACGGATTTTGATCGTTTTCCGAGCATGAGCATGACAGCAGCAGATTCTCACAACAAGAATGAAAGAAAGGTGACGGTTGAGGAAGATGGGAGGGGAGAAACCCTAGCAGAAAAAAAAAAAAAAAGCATACTTACTAATGTTATAATATTAGTTATGCTTAAACGTGATTAGAAAAAATCTATTACTCAAATGGGTACACTCCAAACTGAGGTTTTAGCCTAAAACTATGTAACTTTAATTTGGTCGTCTGTACAATTTGGTTCCAACTCCATCATGTGCAACACACATAGCTGAGATACATTAGACAACAACATACAATGTCACATCATACGCAATATATTTTTAGGATTTTTTAAAGTCCTTTATTTAAGCTTTGTCAAGGCACTGGTAAGCGTCTTTAGCAGTCATTGAAGCTTCATTTTTCTGAAGAAAACTTAAAGAGAGAACTTAAAAGGGAGAGAGAAAATGGTAGAGTTTGACAAAGGGAGAAGATTCTTGGATGGAGTTTCAAGTGAGTGCGGAGGGGGTTTCACACGATTGCTCTGGCAAACTTGCACCTTAGTGCCATCAGATTCAAGGTTCGTCTTGAGGGAAGTTTTTAGAAAAAAAGAAGATCTCTTTGGTGTCAAAGGACCCAACTCCTCTGCCATACCAGGTGGGTGGAAAGATTTTGTAATGGTTTCTCCACCTTGCTGTAGGGGCAAAAGGAGAGTCATTATAGTTTTAATGCAATACTCAGAGGGTGCTTCCGAGGAGTGGACGTAGGTCAGGTTGATCGAACCACTATAAAATCTGATGTGTTCTTTCTGATTTTATTTTTTTCGCACTTATTTTTTCATATTTCTTTATGGATATAACTGTTTGATTGAAAATCTGTGATCGATATTACATTGTATTTATTATAATCATTTCAAACAGTTTCCCTTCATAAATGAGTGTGCTTTTTTTATTAGACATGTTTATTGCTGGAGAATTTAGGGTAGTGAGTATGTATTTTAGATCTTAATATTGCACAAAAATCCACTCATATACAGATAAAAGAAGTATGCAATGACACTAGAGCATCTTTGCAAAAAATAAAGAAAGGGAAAAAAATATGAAGTTACGCCTAGTTGAAATAAAGGATGAAGCAATAGACTAGAGAGATCTAAGGAAAAAGAACTTGAATTCAATATGAGCAACTTGTACATTTCCAATGAGTTAGCCTCCTTTATCAAGAATTTGATCAATTCACAATCCATGAAGGAATGTTGTAAGGAAGTATTGTAAACTTGTTTACAGCATCAACTCGTTCCAAGATCAGGATCAAGAACCTAGACATATACTTCCTTATCATCACTCAAAGGCAATCTTATGGATAGGGTACATATATTGGAAAAACAAATTATACAATTCTTGTAAACTTAACTGCACAACTTTAATATGTATACATAACTACACAACATTAATAGGATGAAGCGGGAAATTAAGCAGGATACTTAACTACACAACATTAATATGTATACATAGCTCAATGCTCATTGGCTTATTTCTCCCTTCGCTTGCTCAAGTTTCGAGGTCTGCTTCCATAGCTATCACTTCCAAAGGATACTTTTATATCTGGCAGAATTAAATTGCATGAAATAACGAGCATAAGGTAGCTTGTGAGACATTTTCTTTATTGGCGGATCTAGCCATTTGTTTGAATTAAATGACAATAGTGTCCCTTTGGTACTAGATCTGCTAAACTTTTCTTTTTATAGTTGAATTTTAGTTTTTGTTGTTTCTGAATGTTTGATAATTAAGCCTCCAGGTTGACTTGTTAACATTTCCCTCCCCAATGGTTTATAGATTGCTTTGTTAATGCTATTGAGTAGCATATTTGGCGAGTCGAATGCATTCGTAGAATTAAAGAACATCTGGAAAATCTTTAAGAAAGATAGATGCAGATCTTTCCACTCTCTGGGCATTTTAGATGCTGCAGAATCTTTGGACATCACCATTTGAAGAAGTTCTTTTTTCCTTTTTTCCAAAATGGTCCTTACAAAAGCAATGGCATCATCAATCTTGGCCTTTGGATTCTCTTTCAAGTACAGTAGAACTATATTTGGTTTACCAGCCTTAGCTTCTTTCTGCAAATTAATTTTATTTCAGTAAAGAGATCGATCAACATCACTTGCATAGCAGAACAATTAATCAGTAGAATTTGCTATATTGAAATTTCTTATTTCCACCAACATTTGGAAAACAGCACATTGGCTTGTAATTAAATTTTTCCTATTCTAACAAATCCTTTTAATCTTCTTCTATGTTTAGTTTTATAACTTGGAATATCATTTTAATAATTGAAGTATGTAATAAAATGTAGTTGACATACCTCATAGCTCTCTATTTTTTTTTTTTTTTTTGGTTAAAACCCACCAACGGGCCTACGCGTTAAATAAGGGAAAAAGTTACACAGTCCTTAAAGGGTTCTCTAGCTCACTAATGCTCCAAAGAGCTACAGGAAAAATTAAAAAGGAACCTAAGAGCCTGAGATCCCTACTACAAAAAATTACAATAATATCTAGTAACATTCTAGAGACAAAAAAAAAAGAAGGGAACAAAGAATAACATTCAGCACGACCCTTCCAGCAACAAACGTACCCTGCACAAAACGAGCGCGGAGCTCCAAAAACCTGAAAAAACAGGCCTGCAAGGATACTAGAGCAAAAAAGAAGCAAGTAACAGAACTTAACGATAAGAAAAAGATTCCAGAATATAAAAAAGATCTCAGGCTTGCAATAGATCCCCCTAATATTACACTTACTCAAGTAGTATCCAGCAGAATACCAGATACCGCAAAACAAGCTAAACATAGCTTAAACAGAAAAGGAAAAAGTTGAGGCCCAGAACCAATATGCTCCATCCAGATTACCAATACGAAGCACAAAATAAACATAGTAGGGAAACAGCAGAAATTCAAAAACAAAATGAAACGTCAAGGTCAAAAAATCTATCAGGAAAATACCTTCAGGAAAAACCCACCTGAAGCAGAGGAAAGCAACCAGAGAATAGATTAGAGAGGGACATAACATGAAAAAATAGGACCAGAATACATTAATGAAACCTTATATAAGGGAAACCCATCCGATCCAGTTTAATAAGCCCCAGAATGTCCCTAGGAAGGGAGTTTTCATTGAAATGCACAAAACCATCCAAGCCACACCCCATTTTCGCTAAACCATCAGCCACAGCATTACCTTCTCGCATTATATGAGAGATAGAAAAAAATTGATACGAGATAAACAATGCTTAATATCTCTAATCATGTAAAAATTGTTGGGGTTATTCTTCAAATTGCCACTAATATATTGAATTAATAATAAAGCATCAACTTCAACCCAGATTTTATTCAACCCCAAAGATAAACAGAGATGAATCCCATACTGCAAACTAGCAAATTCCGCTTGAAGAGCATTACTGCCAGAGGAGGGGCCAGCATACGCAATAACAGTTTTACCCTTATGATCCCGGATAATACCACCACATCCAGCAAAAGAATTATTGTAAGAGCCATCAGTGTTAAGTTTAAAGTAATCCTTAACCGGACATCTCCAGCAAACCAATATCTCGTTTTTGGTAATAGGCTGAAGAGAAAAATTCAGCCCAAACACAAAAGCAGCATTAAGACAATTATGAAAAGAACTCGCATTAATTAAATTTGCACTATGAAGCTGAAGAATTTTGTTCTTGACTTTAGCAATAATATTCAAAGCATTCATACCAATATTGTCATGCTTGGAGGCATTGCGGCTCTCCCATAAATACCAACAGATGAGAATAGGAATAATATTTCTAATGTGACCTTTGATAGGAAGGATCCAATCAGTAATTATAGCAATAACCGAATCATACTGAAAAGAAGAAAAAAATCTTGCAATCAATTTTTGAATAACGTGGAGGCTCTTTACCGGTTTCCGAACCAAAAAAAATCAATTAAACAGCATAAATTTTGATATATAGGTAGATCAAGACGTACCTGTCGATGCAGATGGTACTTACCCATTGCTATAACTCAAGACGAACATCACAAATGATGGAGAGAGAGAGAGAGAGAGAGAGATCTTAAGAAACCATTTCTATGCAAATTAGCCTTGCCGACAATGCCCACTCTCTTCCTATTCATAAAACTACCTTTAAAAATAGACATTTTGAATGATTAGATCACGTGAAAAAAAATGTCGGTGCTTCCCATGTGACCACGAATGGCAGGGTGGAGCTACATAGCTATTTTTTTATAATTTGAATCAATTTATCAATTATGTATAAAATTTAATTATCAGCGGCTATCAGACTGGGCGTTTCAATTCAACATGCCGCACGAAGTAACCGCTTGGGCGAACGAATCCCTATTTAAAGCCCAACTCACTTCTTCTCGCTTCTTTCGCTTTTTGTTCTCTAATCGCCCACTCCCAAACGTAACTATTCATGCCCTTTTGGCCAGTCATCTCGAACAATAAGCTCATATATCGTGCTCCAGTTCAGGATTTCTAGGCTGAATGTCAGTTCTGTATTGTTTCTGGTTATCACCTCCCACTAATCACTAATCGACCGCTACCAGATGTACGTTATCTTACTATCATTTTTCTCCTTTAAGCCTTATTTTGATTTCTTGCTGTTGTTGCAATTTCTGCTTAAGTTTTTTTTTTTTTAATCTGCCCTGTTTTTCGGTAAAGATGTGACCGAAGAGCCCAATTCCAACGTCTTTAATTAGGATTTGGTTAGGATGTAGGCGTATTGTCATCAGTTGAACTGGTTATAGTTCTGCTTAAACTATCAATTCTTGTGAATTAGCTGTAGCAACAAAAAAATTTTTAGAGCTGATTGTCTCCTCAGTGAGGGTGGCTTTGGTCGAGTATATAAATGAAGCTTAGAAAGTATTTAATTTTTCTTATTTTGGATCTTGATGGTTTAGTCTCTTAATTATAATGAATTTTTTGTAATTTATTAGGTCAATTAAATCTAAGCATCAATATATCAACATAACGTCAAATAGTTAGGACAAAAGTTAATCATTGTGAAGACGATCAAATAAAAATGCTACCTTGCAAACCTGATTAATTTTATAAAATGAGCAAAAATAAATAATTATAGAATTTACACAATTATTATATAAAATTAATATCTAAAACTTTCCACTAAGATAACTAATAAATTTTATTATCTATAAAAATAAAATTAATAATTTTATCTTTTTATCAAAGAATAGTATACATGCAAATTTAGCTATATATAATATTCACGTGCATCATGTGGATGTGTATTTTATTAGATATCATTGATTTAACCTGTTATAAATTGTTTTTAATTTTTAATTATATTATTTCTTATATTTTAAAATTTTTATTCACGTGCATCATGTGCATGTGCATTTATATATATATATATATATATTATATATATATATATAATATATATATATATATATATATATATATATATATATATATATATATATATATATATATATATATATATATATATATACTATATAAAGTTGTAAGAAAATTATTTAATTCAAATAAAGCCTAAACCTCACTACCCATATTTGAATAAAAATTTAAGATATTTACTTTGATTTCCTTCTACTTGAATTATTCCTGTTTTTAATTACATTTACAAATTTTTGAATTTTAGAATTCTTTTGTTTTTAATTTGGGTCATAAAAAAGATTAGTACAATATATGATTAATTAAATTTAAATCAAGGGACTAAGGAATCAATCCTAATTAAATTTAAATTAGAATATTCTTAAGTGATTTTTTTTTTTCAGATTTGATTCCAAAAGCTATGCAAATAATTGCTTCTATTGGAAATATAATTTTAGTTGAAGTCATCTGCTCAAAATAGCCTTCCGGGCTTAATAAGATGGGATGGCTAATATTTATTAGACAAAAAAAGCTAAAATATCATTATAAATTAAATGATTCGGATTAACTCATTTTCTCCATTTTGGTTGGGAGTTTTAAGCAACATTTGTGACTATTTTTTTATTATTTTTAAACAGTTTTTAAGAACAAAATTTTTTGTACGAAAATATTTTTAAAAGAAGAATAATGATTGTGTTACATATGAGTATCCATAATTCCTGAAGAAAAAAAATAGAAGGTCAACTTAAAAAATTTATAAAAATAATATATTTTTCCATGGATGTTAGTCAACAAACCATCATGGAATTAACAATGATTGCTGTCATCTATGTGCTCACTATCATCGAACTTAAGGTAATCTTTTATTGAAAGCCATTTATTAAATATTATATGCTTCCTATCTTAGAAACAATGGAGTCCTAGCTCCATGTTTGAAAGCAAAATATTTATTAATATAAAAATTTGGCTAAATATAATATTATGTCTATCTTTCTTCTCTTTATGCAGCTTCTCTATTAGATTGTATTTTATTCAACTTTTAACATATAAATCTATTTATTTTCTTAGTTGATTTATATCATATAAAAAAATATTATGAAGTGTGAGGTATATGCAGCAAATAACATTCGAATAAAAATCACTCATAGGTTTTTTTGTATGGAAATTTTGAGTCAATTAAGGAAAAAAAAAAAACATACACATTACATACGTAAGCTTCAAATCCAAGATTTTTTGTTGGTAGCTAAAGCTCCCGACCGATACATTAAAAATGACCTACATAATCACTCAAAAAGATGAAACCCATGCATATGCAATATTCTTCATAAAACTACAATCAAGGCACATCATTTTTTTTATTTATTTAACCTATGAAATCACAATACCTTATTAAAAATACGAATTAGAAATGCAACTCAAATAATCCATGGCATATATGGTTGAAATCCAAAAGCTCGTGGCCTCTATCTCTAGCTCGAGCATCAATCTCTGCTCCAGTATCTACTAATTCCCAAAGCATACTTTTGTTACTAGTGCCTAACTATCTGGCTTATTTCTCCCTTCATTTGCTCAAGCTCAAGATCTGCTTCCATATCTACCATTTCCAAAGCATACTTTTTATATCTCGGAGAATTAAATTGCTTGAAATAACCAGCAGAAGGTAGCTTGTGAGATATTTTCTTTATCCACGATCTTGCCATTTGTTTGAATTAAATGACAGTATTGTCCCTTTATTACTAGATCTACTAAACTTTTCTTTTTGTAGTTGAATTTTAGTTTTTGTTGTTTCTAAATGTTTGATAATTAAGCCTCGAGGTTGACCTTGTTAACATTTCCCTCCCCAATGGTTCATAGATTGCTTTGTTAATGCTATCGAGTAGCATATTTGGCGAGTCAAATGCATTGGTAGAAGTAAAGAACATCTGGAAAACCTTCAAGAAAGATAGATGCAGATCTTTCCACTCTCTGGGCATTTGAGAAGTTGCAGAATCTCTGGACATCGCCATTTGAAGAAGTTCTTTTTTCCTTTTTTCCAAAATGGTCCTTACAAAAGCAATGGCATCATCAATCTTGGCCTTTGGATTCTCTTTCAAGTACAATAGAACTATGTTTGGTTTACCAGCCTTAGCTTCTTTCTGCAAATTAATTTTATTTCAGTAAACATCAACATCAATTGTGTACTCAAATACAACTAATTTTTATTGGTGGGCTAATTTCTTTTATTCTAGGTCTTACTTTAACAAAATAAGAAAAAGAATAATGAATGCAATTAATAAAATATAGTTAACAAACCTCATAGCTCTCCAAGTCATTCAACAAGCGACATGAAACCATAAGAAATTTAGTAATCATAGTATTGTTGAAGTTCCAAAACTCTTCGGCATCAACTTTTGAGTTTGTCAAATAACATGGCTGTAAGAATAATCATATATCAACTGCAATTGAAGTTGTCGCATTTTCAAATATATTGATCGATTGATGGATAATGAGGACTTTTGCTCCACTCAGCTTCCTTTAGCCCACGACTTGAATATTTCTTTCCACTTCATAACATATAGATAAATTCACAACTCTATTAAATAGCTTCTTAAATGTATATGACGATATAACTAATGTTGAATGTGAACCTCACTGTGTTTTGAAGAATTTTCTTCACGCCATGATCATGTCTCTTAGGGAACTTGAGAGAAAATATCTGGAACTAAATTGTCTTAGGGCAGTGAAAATAACTTTGCTATGACTTGTCAGAGATTTCTCCCTCCCATCTATAATTATTGGGGATAAGCATAATCAATATTTTGTTGATAGAGCTAAGAATGCATATACAACAAATACATTCAATTTAATTAATTTTTTTTTACAGAAAACTTGAAATTTAGAAAGAGTTTCAAAGTTTTTTCTTAATAAATTTCTTATATGAATCCCTTTTTTTTCACATAATTTATTATCTTGAAATTTTATATTAAATGAGAAAATATATTTTAAAATTATATGCACAAAATTATGCATGAATATGCCAATATACATTTAAAACATATGTAAGCAAATTTTATTATTTTCTATAATTTTTTATATGCAACAATTTAAATCTTGGTTCTTCATGTTAGAGATCAAAAAATAGCATCTCTCAACAATGTAAATGATGACTATATTCTACCAAAATTTTAAAAAAAATTGTTGAAGATATATAAAGTAGGATCCATGTCATCAAATATTATTCTATAAAAAAACCTTAAAAATATTAGAAATTCAGTTTTAGATAAATTTAATGAATTGGATGAAAAATTAAGATTGAAATGCATGGACTTTAAGCCACATTTTAATGTTGAACAGATTGTCATTTATTATAAAAATGTTATATCAAATAATTTATTGAGATAAAAGAACTATAAATAAGCAAAGTGTGCAAGGATCAATTCCTATCATAAGTAACATATATATATTTTCCTGCCTTTGAACCGCATCTGTTAGGATGATAATTCATGTATTGAGCCTTTTTCATCAAAGAAATCATCTGCAACCGTAATCAAGATTGCACATTTTGTTGCTTCCTTCCTTGAACATGTGTCAAGAGGGAGGCAACTAAATTGAAGAAGCCATGGCAAAATATAAGCAGTATCTGCCGAATCCATCATGGAGAGACCAGTAATCCTTAGACCACCTTTATAATACAAATTGAGATGGAGTTAAAAAAAATTGAGAAGAAATTAAAAAATCTCCTAATTGTGGGAAATAATGCAAAAGAGGAGGCAAAT